>WAAD01001159.1:998-232729 GCA_013389945.1 Fregata magnificens
GTCTGTGTGATACTGTAGTATCTGACACAAGAGACCAGCCTCAAAGGCCTTTGCAGTCCTTTCCTCTCAAATGTCCTTTAGAAGGCAGAATAGCACGTTAAAACAAGATCTTTGTGGTAGCTCCATATCAGCTGCAGGAACCTCTCTACCCGCAACCATCTGGCTTTCAGTGCTCCTCTCTGTGGCTGGTGTGAGAGTGTGGGACTGGTCTTCTGTTTACGTGGTACTAGAGACACTTTTGCAGGCAGCGTGATTTGTAAATATTATAAGATGATTGAATCATAATGGCCTAATCCATCTCCTACCAAGAAAACTGAAAGACACCTAAATCTTCTCTGGGGCTGAAATTGAATGAGTTTGTGAACAAGTCACGGAAAGCACCAAGCATGGTCAATACTTGCATGCTGCCTCACAGTGTTTGGTACAGGACAAGCAGAAAAAGGCAAATGAAGAGCTTTCATTTCTGTGGGTACTTACACTGTTATTGACGCAGAACCTCTAGATGCAGACTTGGTCTTGGAAAACTGTTTATTTTGGAGCGTAAGAAAGATGGAGGTAGCCCTAAATAATCCCTTACCCTACACATCTTGGAAGAAACTAAGAAAATAATAATGTGCCATTTTGCACAAGCATGAGCTGGGGTCCATATAGATAATGAACAGCAAATGAGGCTCATTGTAACGAGTGAAATTGCGTTAAAGACAAAGCTGTCCTTGGGTGTCTTCCTCCTAAGGTCAAGACTGACAGAAATAAGCGAAGCTAATAAACTTAATCCTCGACCCAGCTTTAACAGTATTTCCAAAGGCTGTTTCAGAAAATATAAACACAAAAAAGAATAGGCAGAAACCTAATCTGCTCAGCAATCACAGATTTCTCAGTTGTGTGTTGAAGACATAGCAACGTAAATTACCCTTGAAATGACTCTATTTCAAGTCATACGCTTTTCTGAGCTATATTTTTAGAAGACTTCATATTAGTAGTACAAGAACTTATTCCAGACAAGGACTTAGCTTGGGTTTATGTTAGCATATAATTTGTAAAAGTTTGTAATAAACATGCCTCACTGAGACTGGCAGAAATTATGGGAAGGAAAACACCACTACTAACTTTGGGCTACTTGCTTTGATTCAGACCTCATTGTGTTATGTTTGTTATGTGAGCTTCAAAGCTGCAGAGAAGTGATGAATCGTTGTGGAACTAAGACCAGAATTTCCAAAGCAGGCTCGTCTTTTTAGAAACTCTCTTTTGATTAAGGATTTTGGCTTCCAATATAAATATTCACCAGAGGCCTGATGCTTAGATCGGGAAGTATGCTAACAGGCTTTCATTCAGATAGGAGGAAATATGCAACGCATAATTCAAAACCTTAGGCCTGAGCTGGCATCCTGTTATACACCCACTGAAGTCGATGAAATTTCAGGGTGTACAGGAAGTGCCAAATGAAGTCTTACAAATAAACACTTAGTGAATATTTATATAAATATGGTAAACAGAAAAGAAAAATACCAGTATGCATGCTGGTGGTCAGTCTGAAATTACTACTCTTCTCAGGCCAGTTTTTATATCCCTTAATCTGATAGGGCCATCATTATTTTTCCAATGCTTTTCAACTCGTGGTAAGAGATAGTTTCCCTTCTGTTAGTCACACAAACTAAAAGCAGGTCTGTAATCTCAGTTTAGCTGCATTTGGAAACTAGTCTTGTTTGTAAATGATGAAAGGAAACCAGGCAGGAACCTATTTACCAAGTTTCTCTGTAGAAGCAGTCAGTTTTTCCAAGGTCGCTCTTTTCTCCACACTGGGCAGCTTCTCTGCACTGGATAAAGTTTTTGAATCCTTCAAAATACCAGTTTATGATTGGTACAATTCAGGAGCTTAAAAATTAAAGCATACATCAATGTCTTCGAAAGTATGTTTTAGAAACTATTGTGATATTGCACTTTGTGTGTGTGTTCTGTTTTATTATTTAAAACATGCAGATGTTTTGGTCAAAATTGCTCGTGACATTGTCGGAGACACTGAGCAAGTTCAGAATGGGAGAATCCATTGCTCTGAAGAGCCAACACTTTAAATAATGTAAAACTATGTTTCTTATTCTTCCAAAATGAAGCTTAGTCTATTACTTAACTGTCTGGGAAGCTGTTGTTCAAAGGTGATGGACAATCTCGAATGAAGTGGAAAAAAGTTGTCCGTATAAATTAAATAAATATTTAGTTATAATAAGTGGTGGCATTTTAATAATTAGTGAGAAGTCTTGTGTTTATAGATTTTTCATAACGTAAGTGTGTAAGTAATGAAAACAAAACGTTGATTATTCAACATACAAAAGCCAATTTTAGAGGTATAACAGATGGAGAGTGCCAGAGCCAGAAGAGAGTGAATATTTTTTTAAAAGCTATGTGATCACATAATTAAATTGAGTGGATTAAATATGAGAATTCACAAACATTCAGGTGAGTTAGGTTCTGTTCTCATTGACACTGGAGAAATAATGAAATTTCTGTTTTCCTGTATGTACACACTGTTTGGAAAACCATTTAATAATGCTGGTTTAATAGATTAATAACAGTAAATTAATAATAATAAATTAATAGCATCACGACCGTGTATTCAGCAAGCCCAAAACTATAACATGACTTGAATCATCAGTTACGCATAACAAAACGATTATGGGGGCAAACAGAACAGGGCGTAAGTTCTTCCAAATTGCTGAAAAATTACAAGTATTACCTTGTTAACATTTGTCTCATAGGCACGACCAAACCAGTAACACTGAAGAATGGCAGGAAGGAGAGTGGGAAGAAGAGGGAATGACTGACCTTTTCATGATTATAGTGCTTGACAAAGCTGGAAATAGTTCCACCTTCTCCAAGTCACAGTTTCAAAAGACTATATTCTCTCCTTAAAGAAACACATTCATTTTAAAAGCCTTTAGGAACAGCACCAAGGACTGTGTGTATGTATACATATCTGTGTGTCTATATATGCCAGCCAAACTGCTGTTTCTTTGAGGTGTTTCAGCATCCTTGATGGTGGATACTCCTTTGTTTTAAATCATGTCCTCCATGGGTTTTTCAATCAAATCAAGACCATTATTTTTAAAGGTGTTTTCTACTAGGCGGATAGCCGGATGGAGGCTATGTCACAAGCAGAGCCAGCCAACTCCTGCCTAAAATGTGCAGGGCACACTTTGTGCTGATGCTTGCTCTTTGATTTGCTCCCTGTAGCTTACTAGATAGAGAAAAAGACCTAGCTGTAATCAGCTTTCCCACCTGAGGTCTGAAACAGACAACTTGATAAATTCAGGGAAAATGAAGTGACCAAGAATCATCTGTAGTGTCTTTTCCAATGATAACTGTAGTTAGGCTTTCCATTTGCCCAGAGATACCATACACGCCTGTTGAACCTGCTCGTATCTTCTGCTGCACCAATGGAGATAAAGCAGGCACTTGACTGGCTTTATTTATTCCTGAGGTCACACAGTTGCTCTGTTTCCTGTTTTATGGTGGGTTCTTTTTCTGCATTAAGCTCATATGTAAATGGGGCAGCTTTCATATGATTTTGGAAGTACGTGACCAGCCATGCAGTCTCAAAGAAACAGCCAGTTTTCGGTTTGGTTTATATTGCTGTATTGGCTTGAATATATTCCTCTTTACAAGCACCTTTCTGTCAAAGAAACAGAAGACAGCTTTCTTATTCCCCAGCCATCCTGCAAAGTCTTGCATGAAATAGTCTCCTGTAGCCCACATAGTCTCATAGCAGTAATTCAGTCAAGTGCACAAATTCCACTCTTAACCCTGTGTTTCTTATACTGATGTTGACAATCTCTTTGGGGAATGACAGCGAGGAGACTGGATGGCTCAAAATATTATTGATGGGCTGCTGAAGGTCTGGCTACAGTCTTTGTAGGTTCATGAGGGAATTGACCATGCACTCTCTATTAATCTTCCGTTAATTCATCTTGTGGCCGAATCCCACAGCTAACGTTGAAGAGTTCAGCCCTCCATTTAGCCAATTTGGTCAAAGGCAGGCTGGTGGCAACTGAAAGCTATGACCAGCTGATGGCTATATCCAATGGTAGTTTGTGAAAATTGCTTTAGTGGCCCCAGTCCAAATTTGGCTGACAAAATGTAAATATCTCAAAAATTCCTCCAAAATATCTGCTAGCTGAAGGTTCAGGGGCAACCAAAGGTTTAAAGACAAGAAGGGTGAACTTGTCTCTTCCCTAGAAGTATTCTCTGTATGCCAGCAATGAAGTGCAAAGGGACACGTTTATGTTAGCACCACCCAGGCTCTCAATAGAGAACTTCTGTCCTCAGAAGTACCAAATCGAGTTCATGTGAATTTCCCACTCTTCCAAAACCACTTTCCAACAGGCAGAACAGATCACAAAATTAAACAGCATTCCCTCCTTCTCACATCTCTGCAGTTTGTAAGCACTGTGCCTGTCATAATGTTCCCAGGAGGTTTCCTTAACCATAATGTCTCATCTCTGCAAGCAGCTGCTTCCTTTTTGCACAAGAGTTCTTGGAGACTTGCTTCACTTATCAAAACTAAACCACTGAAAAGCTGGTAAATAACTAAGTTCTATTGGGAAGATGAAATCCCACTGCAGATGGACAGATTTGCTTAACCTATAAAATAATTCTGGAATAACTATTGTTTTGGCAAAATTCTAAAATGTAACAAGGTTTGATTGTTCTTGGCTTCTCATAATTTGCTTACTTTGGGGTTACAGCTGACCCTCAATACGCACATGTTAATCCCATTCCTGTTAACAAGAGTTAAATATACACACATATCTAAGAGAGGCTTGACCACTTACTCTCACTGTTCCAAGGTCAGCTGAAGTCTGGACCTTTTACTTTCTCTATGCTCCACTAATTGAGAGGAAAGCTTATGCAAGACTTCCTTGGGGAACATGGGGTCTGAGGTTTTTACAGTCCACAAGGCTAAAATTCAAATATGAACCACAGCTGTTTGGATAGGAGACTTGGACCTCTTTGTTTTGAACTACAGTGACCTGCTCAGCCTTACCAACACGTGAAACTCAAATCCCTGTGCAGCTAATGACTGGGATGTGAAAATCGCCTGGCAGGCAGACCTGGGTTAAGTGACCCATTTACAGTGCTCTGGGATTTGCAGGTGGAAGGGCTGTTCTTTCTCTTCCTCTCTCCCTCCTCCCCCCGTTTCTATACACATCATTTCATGCATATACATATATGCATATGTGCAGATTTGAATCGATGTTCACCATCCAACCAGCTGACCCAAGGTTCTTGTTGCAGATGGTGAAGTTCCTCCCTCCTGCCAAGTACAGGTATTTTTATGAGTCCCTGGTAAGAGGTAAAATAAGAAGGGAAACAGAGTGTGGGATAAACTGGTCATTCACTTTGAGTAGTGATAGACCTCCGGTGCCCTAACACTTTTAAATACATTCTGTATACTCGTGGTAGTGCATGTATTTTGAAGTATATAATACACACAAAAGGGCCAGTTAAACCTTCCCTTTGATTTAACTGCAAACACACTACTATTTAGAATATCAGCAATGAGTAATTTTGCAGGACTGAGACATGACAGTTAATCTATTTAAATGGACTGGCAGTCCAGCCTCCAGTGGCCATTGTGGCTTGCATTGGGTCATAATCTCAATGGAGGCTGCTTGGCTGATTGTGTTTTTCCTGAAGTCAATGGTAGATAGTCTTATACCCCCTTACATTTAGAATCCAATTCCATTATCTTCTTTGCAAAAATTGTATGTATTCTCTATATTAATGCCTGGTACGTGCTATCATGCTGATGTTGAAGATCAGCAAGATATGCTGATGAAAGCATATCTTGATCTCGTTTGAGTGTCTGACCTTTCACATTGATTTTGCTGTTGCAAAGCACGTCAAATATTATGGAAAGACTGTGGAAAAAACCGCAGTTCTTTATCTGGTGATATAATGAATGTCTTTGTGCATCCAAGATAATAGGAATTCCAGCATTCATGCTTACTATAAAATATAGCAAGCAAAGGCTAAGTAAATTCTGTTTGTTTTAATACGGAAATAATTTTGACTGCATCTTTGGCTTTGTATGACATGGAAACTGGTGATTGTTTACACTTTGCTACTTTTTTTGGTCTGCATTAAAATCCCACATGAGAAACAAATTTTTCTCTAGGAACAAAATGTTACTTTTTTGGGACTGAGTTCTAATTAGTTGGGTAGTACGTCTGTTTCTTTTCAGTTGGGAAAACGCAATGCATATAAAATCCAGATGGATAGCACATGATGCTGGAACCAGCCCCGGCCAATCAGCCACGTCACTTGATTAAAAGAAACCTGTAAGAATTTAAGTAAAAAACCAAACTCAACAAGATAGTAAGAGCGGCAACCTGCCTGCAATGTGGGATTTCATCATGGCTTGCTTTGCTTTTGCTGGTTGGCCTCCCCACACCTTATTGAAAGTTAACCTGCAGTTGTATTTAAATTAAACTTATGTAGGATTTGTGATTAAGACCCTAAATACCAATGGCGGAAGATACGTGGTAAGTGGGATGGGGAGGAAATTCATCATCAGACTACATCAGGCCACGAGGACCACAGCTTTAGAGCAACAGGCTCTTTGAAGGAACTCGGCTGAGAGAAATGCAACTGAAATCCACCCCGGCATGAACCCTAATGTTGCAGACCAATTTTGTTTGTGCGGATTTTGTCTGTGACTGAACGGTCTTTCAGAGCACAAGTAAGCACATATTATACCAATTACTCACAGCCTCACGGGGCACAAAAGCTCCTGAGTGTCCCGGGGTTTCACCAGATTTCAGAGTGAGATTTTTGGAGAGGTCTAACACGGGCTACGAAGAAGTCTGAAGGAGAGGAAGGCAGGCCTTGCGGAGGGACGGAGCGGCATCTGGAATCCCTACGGACAACTGCAGGAATGTTTATTATTCTTTGTTTATTATTTTGAGTGTGTGCTCTCTTCCTCTCTTTGTCTCCCTTTGTTATTTGTGTAATAAAATTCCTCTAGGCATATAAAGTAAGTCATCTGGAATTGTGCAACTCCTGCCAGGAAGCTGGAAAAGCCCCTCTCCTGTGCAGAGAGAAAAATTCGGACTCATCTCAACCGTTGAGAAATTACAGAAATACAGCATTTGTCTTTGGGTTACATTTATATAGCAAATAACTGTGGCAAATAACTGTGCATCTTATTGTTAAAAATTCTGCTTTTATCCTGTCCAAGGTGTTATGTTTATTTAAAACTGGAGAAATAATTTGTACATTTTAAAATAAAGCATGGAAAATACATTAAAAAGGCTTAGTGTCCAAGTCATTTTTTCTGCCAGCGGGTGCAGGGAAGGAAAAAGAAATGAGTAAGGAGAGAGGAGCGTCTTTACAGCCACATGGCTAGTGAAATTTTCTATTTATTCTTTGGGGAAAAGGCAAAGTGGCTGCATAGCTGCTGGTTGGATAGGTGCCGGTACTATTTTTATTGGCAGGCAACTCTGAGTGGCTGAAAGGTGGTCATTAACACCCTGACACAAAGTGCTGACAGGGCGATTATAAGATTAACACCCTATGTTATATTAGCAGTGTCAAAAGCTCCCCTTACCTGTCAGTGAGAAATAATGGCATGAAGGAAAACATTATAGACATACTGAGATTTTAACATTAAAATGCCACACAGCTACTAACTTTTTCAAATTGCTCTAAATATCTAGATGACCTACTAAAGTCCAATAAAATGGAAGAACATATTTTAAATTATAGTTTCACCGAATAAAAAAAAGAATGCAAAAGCTAAGCCACCAGGCTTACTTCCTCTCATGTTGATGGCTTTTAGACTCGACCTGCCTGGGAGTGGGTCTTTCGCAACTGATGCCGCTAGACTTTTGGTTTGAGATCTTGGAAACTCAGGAGTTTCCCTTAGGACTCGATAAATTTGACAAACAGAACTTTTCAGGAGAATCTTATTGCTGATGATAGGCAAGGCAAAATTTGACTAGGATCTGCCTACAAGTCCAGTGGGTATCCCAGAGAGCACTAGAACCTGGTTTTATCAGTGAAAGCCTCGGGACCCTAAGCACCCATCCACATTTGAAAGTGTTTCTGCTCCCTGTTCGCCAGAACAGGAAGGGCAAACCCTTTAGCACAGCATCAGCTAACCTGGTTTATACTCCTCAGTCTTCTGCCAGGTGGATTAAATAAAAGAAGCTGGGGCAGAAAGTTCTTCCTGTAGACCTACACCTTCACTGGTAAAAAATTAATTCATTGTGTTCCTGAATTGTATTATCATTTTAATTTTTAAGAACTAAAATGCATTATGTTTTACTACCTGGGGAGAGGAAAGGGAAAAAAAAGAAGGGAAAAAAAAAATAATAAAAGACATCCAACTTCCAACAAAGCCCTTCCAGCCGCAGCCTGCTAGAGGAGTTCCCCTGCATGCATTTTGGCCCTGAATAAGCAGCAGCTTTCCAGCAGCGGTGGTACAGCCCCTCTGGGGCTGGCAAGGCTGTGGATGGGAGCGGGGCAAAGCTGTGCTGGAGGCTGCGCCTGCAGGGGCCCCCAGGCCTTTCGCCCCTCTCTGCCAGCATGATTTGGGCTCCACGAGCTCTGCTGAAATTCCCCATACCTACCCAAATATGCTTGGCCACTTGCCTGGCCATTTTTATTCCACAGTTGTCCCCCTCCCACTATATGTGCTCTGTAACATCAGTGATGTGCCCTATGGTTTCTTTAGCTTCAGGTCTCCAGGGTGCCTACCTTCATATTGTCCAAGTTTTGCCAGCTCATGCTATATAGTTTTTTTATTATATTTTATATGGTATACGGTGATAGTATATTCTATATGCTATATATTTTTGTCTGTAAGATCTATAGATAGAATGTATAATACATATTCTTTGTATATACTTCAGTTTCTAAACACGATCAAGATATAGCCAAAGCACCCAAAATGCCAGGAAGCATTTATATGTTGCGTAAGAAAAGTTCAGTAGTTTTAAGAAAGATTTTGGGGGTTTTCAGAGAGTTCCAATGCCATCGTATCATGATAGCTTAAAGTTTATTGAAACCCCTTAACAAAGCGTATGTAGTTAACTTAGGACTTGTTACAAATTACTAAAGCGCCATCTGAAAAGTTCAAATGGCTCAGAAAAAGATCCAACAGAAACATTTAATAACTAAACAAGGATAAAGGATGGATTTATGACTGCTGTGTAGTTTGGGGGCTGTTGGAAGACAATGCAAAAAATTCACAGACGCTTTCAGAGCTTCTGTTAAATTAACACTGTGCCTACAGAAAATGGAGTATTTATTATAGCAACTGATGAGAATTGCCAAAGGTAGGGAGTTTCCAATAAATAGGATGCTAGTTTTAGGAACAACCTGTTAAAGTATTTGTATGTGTAGTTTTATTACAGCATCTGCTTTGGCTGAAACCAAGGTCTCCAGGGCAATTCTGAACTTTCAAGTCAAGTCATCTATAGAATGGAGTGTTTTCATCTACATATCTTTTTTACTTCAAAAAATGAAAAATATGACATAATTCAGAGAAAAATATGTTTAATCATGTTTTATTAATGATATTCATGCAGTTCTCCATGCTGACAAGAATCTCAGAATATTTTCTGAAATGTTAGAAATGCCTTTAGAGATTTTTGGCATTTCACAAACTTTGGCTGATTTTTTCAAAACAAGGAGGAGTCAAGAAACACTATCAAGGTAGTTGGGTTTTCAGTGGTCTAATTTATAATAAGATCAGATGTCCACTGAAGGGACACTCAAGTAATGAGGTCTTGCGTACAGTACAGTTTTCTGGGAATTTAAGGAATATATAAAGGCTTTGTTTACCAAATGAATGGCATTGCGTTGCTCTCCATTGACTTTAGCTGTAAAATGCTTAACTACGCTGTTTTAGCTGTTCAGCAATGGTATATTTCACTCTGCTTTATTTTACTTTCACTAACAACAGCCCTGCATTACTTTGTGGGAACCCCGTGTCCCGTTTCTCTAGTTCTGGCAGTAAGCAAAACTCCTGTTTCATAGGAAAGGGAAGATTGTGCAGCTCTCCTGTCCGAAGGGCCTCTCTGCCTGCCGGGTGAGACAGAGACGAGCTCTTTGAGCGTTGCTTCTGCTGGGAAGTATGAAGAGGGGATTATGGGCTTGGTAGCGCTAAAATCAGTGATCAGTCCACGCCACAGATTCGCTGGCTCTGAGCTCTGAATGGGAGCAGAGCAACAGGCTGTATCCGCTAATCCTTATCCCTTTCTTTCTGCACATCTTCTGTGTGACAAGGAGAGATGACGGGTTACATCCTGCCCCAGCCCCAGCCCTGCTTTCACAGTTGCAAATGAAGACACACTTCGGCAAAGCCGGGGTGGCAGTCAACAAAAAAAGCCACAACACAATGAAAGCCACCCAATAGTTGATAAACTATGAAATCATGTGTAGGCATGAAAGTGGGAGGAGAACTACCTAAGGCCTTATTTACAAAGGAGTAAGGGCGTAAAAGATGACCTTCTGTGACCACTAAAGGGATAACTTCATCAGGAGATATTTGTGCCAGAACACGAACAGACTCTTGCACGTCAATCATGCTGAAGTGCCGGAAACTTGACTGTAGTCATTTGCAAGGGGGTTTGAATGAACAAGGTGGGGTTTTTCTTTGGTTTTCCCTGTTTTTGTTTGGTTTGTGGGTTTGGTTTTTTTTTTTTTTTTGAGTACGATGTTTCTTTCTGATAGGCAGTTCGTGAACACTACTAACTGAACACCAGAATCCTTAAACTTAGGTTCCCTAGTTTGGAACTGATGCCTTTACACACCAGGAAGAAAATTAATATACACTCATGAGGTAAGGTTCGTGGTCCTGTGACCGCTGTCCAGCCCAGTCAAAAAAAAAAAGAAAAGTCATTTTAAAACGGCCAGTGTAACTGCGCATTGTTTTAGCATTATGTGACAAGCAGTAAATCATCTTAGTGCTTTTAAAAAAAAAAGCCATACATTGGATCTTTGCCTCAGACAAATTGCTGAGTGACTTAAAACCCACCTACATGAAAAACAAAATTCCTCCTTCTCCAGAAGAAGCATGTCTCTATTGTCAGGTGCACAGAAATCACGTCTTCTGCAATCCCTACATTATTCTTGATGGGAGGTGTACTTTGTCAGCTGTAATATGTGCATATTGTCCATGTTCTCCGAAGGGGAGAATATCGAAGGACACAGTAGATTTTTATTTCCAGCAGGCTGGAACATGAAATGGGGAGATATGTTTGATGTGGGCAATTGACACGGAGTTTCATATGTGCTGGTTTTCCCAGAAATGCAGCATGTGAGTGATCAGCAATAGTCCTAGGAAGAAATGGGGGCTAAATACTGCTGTCGGTGCGGGAAAAGAAGTAGAAATCATGTACTCTGAGTAGCTAGTATGCTTGCATTGGTCTTGATGTAGGGAATACTTTATCAGCTAGTTCCATATTGTCCCATGAAAGTATTTAATTAATTCTGATTTATTTTATTTTAGAAAGCTAGCAAAAATGTGAACCTTTGTCCTAGAAATGTTGGCCTGTGTTGTGCAAGGTCACCCATGTGCATTAAGAAAGCAGGGGGAAGACGTGGAACAGAGCCCACAGATAAGCCACATTTTAACGCCAAAACCTGTTGTCTACCTGTGTGTCTTCTCATCTGCGTTGCTTTGCCTTCTTTAACACGTGGCTAGGGAAAGATGGAATTTTAAGGCATTTATAGCATGGTATAAAGAAAAACACTCCACTTTTTCATCTCTTTCAAAAATACTTCAGTGCACTAAAAATTTGGAGACTCTTTTTTTATGTAATTGCTTTAGGTGGATCAATGTTATTTTTTCCTCTTTACTTTCCAGGCTATTTTAAGCACATAAACAGAATGCTCCTGCTGCCCTTTTTATCCTCTCCCCCTTACGTATATCAGTGACATCATGGTGAAGTGCAATAGCAACAAGAAAGCAAAAGAATTCCTGCTTAGACTATTGCAGTTTGGAGAGGAGTCAAAACTGGACAAAGTATTGAACAGTGACTGCTGTCACCAGCTGACTTTTGCCAAAAGCACATACCCTTCACAGATCCGGAGTGGGAAGTTTACATCATCAAAAACATCCCACAAGCATCGACGGATGAAATTCAAGCCCTGCCCGCAGGACTGCTTGGTGGCACAGCGCTGCTGCCGCCCACCACATCATATCAACACAAAAGTAGCTACATAGATACATGCCCCGAAGACTTTCCCATCCCCTCTCTGCAAGTTGAAGGCTAGGTTGTAGCGGGCAAAATACTTCCATAGTTGAGGAAAGGAACAAAAAGTAAAGTGTCTGTGGTAGCTCTGTTGGCTTCCTTGCTATTGTTGCTATTTGTTTATTATCGTTTGTCAAGATTTATGGCTGTTTAGCACAAAATAAGCGCTGGTTTTGAAAGGTTGCTTAATGAAAGGAACAAGTTTCAACTTTATTCCCTGCTTTCATACAATCAGAGGTTATGTTTATTTAGAAAGCTAACATTTATACAGATTATGCACTCTCAGTGGTGCCATGCCAAAAAATACATGACTAAAATGGGTCTTTCCATCACTCTTTCAGTTTTGACCTATGATTGTTTTTACAGGAACTGGATCTTTTAAGCAATAGCCTCTGGTAGAGTAAGGGGAAAGCACGGCACCTTGTGCAATAATTTGCCGATGGTGGCTTGAGCAAAAGGATACGCAAAAATGCGTTTGAATCACTTAACTGTCCAGACTACCCCAAATGCTATTGCATTAGGATAATTGCCAGTGAGAGTGTGAAGGGTCATCAAGCAAAGCTGGCTGATGGGGGGGAGGTCACCAGTTTAAGGAAGTCAATTTTTTACGCAATATGTGAGACTTTTGATTGATTACGCTGTCAACAAACTTTTCAAAGTATTAAAAACAGTAAAATAAGAATTATTAGAGATGGCAAATTGAGCTGGAAAAGTCAGTGAATAATTATTCAAGTCGTAAGCTTGCTTTTGTTCTATGTGCTCCTCCTTCTCCTGCTCTTGCAAATGTTTGAAATATTGCTGTTTCGTAAGTGAGGAGGGTCCTAAGAAAGAAATGTTTGTCTCATGTCTGTATGCAAGTGCATATTTAAAACTCTTTTTAAAAATTCACTCACAGCAAAAATGGAACATTATTGTGCTCAGAAGGATCTGCCTGGCCACTGTCTTTCTATTAACAGGTTATCTTTAGGTGTAAATGCCCAGCCTGATAAATGCCCTGTTTATCAGTCAGTGAGTGGAAATGATAGAGGCTCAGGTGCCTAGAGAGCGCTTGAAAACTCTGATTTTTCTCGGGTGAATATCTTTCCTAGGAGACAATGGTTTTCCTGTGGAACCATTCTACAAGTTAAGATTGTATGAAAAAAGAAACACCTTTCAGCTTTCCAATGTTTTTCCAGCTGAAAAACAGTGACAAAGCTTAAGCATGTGATTTTTATTTTCCCCTCCACATTCTCACACTTTCTAAATGTTTTCCAACTGGCAAAGCAGTCAGTGTAACTTGGTGTTCTTTCCTGCCTTTAGAAAGAAAGTAAGTTTAAAGTACAGCAAAGCCCTGTTTGAAAACAGTGCTAGTATTTCTCTGTTTTGAACTATTTTGGGAGAAAAGAGTAGAATGGAATTATTTTTCTTTTTGCAACTATGAAATGAAAAATTCACCAGTTCAGACAACATTCTCCTCTGAAACATCTTCCTGAGCTTACCAGAAACATACTTTTAACTTGCAGTTATTTTTCACTCACCTTTATGTGGCGCTCTTTATTATAGCCAAGTCTATCTTACAGAGTCACAGTCTCCCAACAGATTTTTCGGTATTTTCCTTTAAATAGAGATCTGTAGGCTGATTTGCATCAGCAAAGTGTTCGTTAAAAAGGATTAAGCACGGTTAAGTGCCACAGCCCCACGAAAGAAAGCGAGGCTAAACACCATGCACCTTGTTTCCATTGACAGTGACAACCCAGGCGTCCTAATTTGGGGGCTTTTTGCCTCCCATACATCAGGAAACCTAAAACTTTCATAATATAGCACAAATTACCACTTCAGCAGGTGAGTAAATAATCACCGTTGTCTTCTTCCCTGCACAGCATTTACCTCAGGGTTGTGTGTTGGTGGCACAAAATGTGCTGCAGTTGGGAGCCAGGAGGGCAGGGGGTGGCTTCGGCTCGGGCGGCACCGGGGCCAGTGATGCCAGGAAGCACCAGCCGGCTTTTCCTCCTGGTCAGCCCTTCCCGTCTTTCCCCCGTTCCTTCTCAAAGCAAGATTTAAGGGCCTAACTCGCTTTGTCTCATCCCTTTATGAATGGGTGTATATGTTGTGAACCCACAGCTGCTTTCGGTGGCTGCAGGCATGTAAGTCCCTTAGCATGGGGTTTGGGACCACTGGTGGAGGTAGGCGTGCCCCAACCATGCTCAGGGAAGTCTGGCAGTGTGCGGAAGCTCCCCCAGACCTAAACAAATGGGAGAAAAACTTGACCTGGAAAGGCAGCAGGGATGATTGCTTTCCTTTCATCTCCCGTGCTTGCATTTTCATCAAGGAGGAGGTAGTTGGACTCATTTCTATGAATGGATTCTCCCCATTTCAGAGGCAGAGGTAAAAGATGCTGAGAGCAGGATCCGGAGGTGGGTGAACCTGCTCTGCAGCTTTACAGAACATGCACAACTGCCTCAAAGTGAGGAAAATGTTGCAACTTAGGTTTATTTGCTGAGCTGCCCCATTTCGTTGCGCAGGGTTACCCCTCTCTGCTCTTTCATGTAATTGCTGCAATTAACTGGCATGCTGCTATAAATGAAGGTTTCTCTTCAAACGAAGGAGGGGAGGGTTCTGACTTTCAATATATTTCTGATCACCTACAATCCTACAAAGTTTGCTGAAGTGGTTGTAGGGTTTAGCAGCCTTTCATCCTGTAATTACATGTTGTGTCTCAAGAGTTATATTAAAGCTGGGGATGGAAGCTTCTCAGAAGACTTACTAAATAACTGAAATGTGTAAGACTCTCTTTATTCAGAAAAATCTGCCTGGAAAGCTCATAAGAAAAGGCTTTCCTGCAAGATTTTCTATACTTCCTACTTGAAGACAGGCTGGAAATCTGAGAAGAGTTTTTCTGTTCCAGCTGAAGTGGGCAGGTGCCAGGGTTTTAGGAGGCTGAGGGAGAGGCAAGGGGAGGAAAATTTTCTTCAGAAATTCAGGTTCATCTTGAGTTTTTGGAAGAAGTTAGGATTCACTTTTGTTTTGTCTAAACAAATTTCTTCAATTTTATTTTGTCTAAACCATCTGGCTGAAGTACGGCATGGGCTTGGCTTCCTGGAGAAGTCACACTGAATTAATAGGTCTATTCACAAAGCATAAGTTGAAGCCTGTTTGTAAATCTCTGCAAGAGCTAATCTGCTCCGTGCACCTCTTGCCAGGCACACGGGAACCTCTCCTGCGCTGCACGAAAGACCAGCTCAGCCCACGTTATTTGAGATGTGCTTGCACTGGGCTTAACCCAAGTCCAAAGCTGAGCTGTACTTCCAGGATGATCTTTGGTCCAGGAACGTCAGTCAATACGAAATTATTTTGATGTCAGGCATTACATTTTCCAAAAGAACAGACTTCATTTCTCCCTGCTTGTGTTATTTAAGACAACTGCAGTTCAGTTCCTAAGGTATTGCGATGATATAGCCTTCATAACTGATAAGTACTTAACGGCTTGGAAACTATGATCTGAAATATTGGCTAGTTCTTGAACAGGAGATCACCTGAAAATCTTAAGCAGAAATTATGGCGTGAAAGGCAAAGCACCTGGCAAATCCTTTACCATGTTTTCATCTCTGAAGAGGAAAACACACGTGTATAGAGAGGTGAGCACAATGCGCTTGGGTACATGTGATACAGAGTAAGACTCCACCAGAGGAGTAGATGTGCAGCTACACGTGCGATTTAAGTAACTAAATAGGTATATGAGCATGTAATGTTCCAATCACAAGGAAAACAATCAGATTGAATCATGGATAATGGTCAAAGATATTTCAAGTGCGAAATTTAAGAAGCTAAGAAAGAAAATGGGAACTAAATAGCAGACAATTTCTAAAACAGCCATTTTTCCCCAACCACGCTTTGGAGCTAACAACTTTTCAATAGCAAGAAAGGTAGGTTAAGGATATGCAATGCAGACGAGCTCAGAACCGCAATGTTTTTCCCCAGAGAAGGGTGCCATGATCACACAGGGTAAGTGTGAACACTCAGGAGATCTCCCAGAAGCTCCAACCCATATTGCTTTTGGACTTTGAGACCAGGAAACCAGAGGGACCAACCACACTGACTCAGAGGTACCCAATGGTTCAAATGCCAGCCCTACAAATGAAAGACACACCTGCCCCCACCCCAAAAAAGCGGCATCAGAAAGATAGCAGCAAAAACATCATTTGTAAGAAAAAAGGTACAAGCCGTCAGATTTTAGTTTGGCTTTAATGTGACTACGGTGTAAATGACACACAAAATTACTTCTACCAGCGATTTGCTGCCACCCTTCTCCAAAACAGTGATGGGTGCTGCATTTTTTGGTGCCTGACTTGAAATAAGGCAGAATTTGGGTTTTTTTTCAATCCCCTAAATGCTTCCTCTCTCGAAACCAGTCCCTGCTAAGGTGTCTCATGTCTGATGGCCACGGCCAAGGCTCTTTCAGGAGAGTAGCTCTGTCCTGTACTGTGCTACCAAGAATAAACACTGTATGAGCATAAGTGCCAAAAGAGGAAAAAAATCCCTCCCTTTCATTTTTTTTCTTTCCTTGCAAGGCCAAACATGCTGTCTTTGGACAGATTTCAATCCTGCTTTAATTCATTAAAAAAGTGAAACAAAATCACCATTTACATCCTTGACAGCTGGCAGGTTTTATGTGTTCTTACTGTTCCTGCCAAGTCAAAAAAAGTTTTCATTCAGCTCTGTCATGGAACTTTGGAGTGCTGGAAGTGTGAGAGATGTCAAAATGTACTCACAACAATGACATACAGTACCTGAAGGCAGGAACGTATTATGCTAATGTACTGGTGTAAAGGAAGTTACAATTCTCCTTTTTACTTAAAAAAAAAAAAACCCAAAACCCCCACAACAACATCAGAAAACATACCAGTCCCGAAAGAGGGAGCATTTTGCTTTCTACAAAGCCATCTGACATGTTCCAAGAGCTTTCTGTTCACCAGATTGCATTCCAGCATATACTAGGAAAAAAAAGAAAAAAGAAAAAAGACAAAGATCTGGTGTTTTCTTAGCATTTCTTGATTCCTATTGCTCCTGTGAGATGAGAATGGTCATGCGGTTCAGGTGCTGGGAAGGGCTGCCAAAGCGCTTCGGGCAGATCCTGCGGCTGCTGCAGACAGGGACAGGGAGGAAGGCACTCTTTCCCACTGGGTAACGGGGCCCTGGACAGGAATAGTTCGCACTCCTACGTGATTATATTTGCAGTATGCCACACAACAGGGCATCGAACGGAAACATTATAGTGATTGTAAGGCAGTGATAAACAGTGCCTTGCAACTACTTAGGTAGGAATAAGGAATGGAAATGGTCTCCAACTTACATTGTCTGCAGCTCTCCCATGGCCCTAGTAAGACAATAACAGAAAGAAAACCCCTTCCAAATAAAAAGCAAACACTCACGTAGAAGAGCCGAGGCACGATGCAAACCCCCAACGTTTTACACCACAGCGCACGCAGAGCACAGCCCAGATCACATTGCACAGAATGTATAACTTGCAGCATACAATCCAGTCCTGTGCATCCAAGCTGTATACAGTCAATGTATTTCTTTGCCAGAAAGGGGTTGTACAGAAAAGCCTGGCAGCTGTTTGAACTCTGTGGCATTAGGTAAAGTTATCTAGATTACAGTTCAACAAAATCTTAGTTGCCACTCAAATTTTGATGGGGACAAAGATAAATTAGAAATTGGACCTGCTGAGATTGCATTTCCTTGTCTCACTGCCCACCTCAAGGAAATGCAAATGTACGTTAAATCCACCTAAGCACAAGTGTAAGAGGCAAAACTTTCCATTTCCACCCTGCACAGCTGTTTACATTAGAGAGAAACACTTTTGAAAAAAAAAAAAAGAACCCCGTGATATAATTACAACCCATGAGCACACCACTGCTATCATTTCCAGAGGCATTTGGGAGGGAGCTGTTGCAGCGCTCAGAACTGAAGCCTCACTTGGGAAGGACAGATGCCAGATCATTATTCTTGGCTTTAAGATAGAAAATAGCTTATGGGCATAAGATGCTAGTTACTTGCCTACAGTACATTTCAAAGAACAGCTATCTTGTCAATCATATACTCTTTGTATTACTTGACTAGGTCATTTTAATTTTGCTGTGGTTAGTTATTTTAAAATCAGTGTTATTCTATGATCAGCTCCCCCTTATCTACAGTGGTGAGAATAGCTTGGGGTTGTGACTTAAAGACCACAAATATGACTAGTCTTGGCTCTGAAACTTTGAGACCCATAGGCACAGTCTTTTCTTACAAAATGCAATCATTATGGCATGCATATAGCCCTAAGCTATTTCACTTATTAAGCCAACAACTCCTTAAAATGGCAAGCTGCTCTTGGAAAAATCAACTTGCTGCTTTTTGCCTGTACAAGATCCCTTTTGATACACATAAATTTTTAGAAAATCTAAGCCTAGGGCAATTGTCTACCTCTGAGATACAGTTACAGCAGGATAATAAGTAGACTCTCAGTTACATTTCTGTGCTCATCTTTACCCGCAGTATTGTGGATGCAACAGGCAGAAATGATTTGTTCTCCACAAGAGGTACTTAAAAAAAACCCCACACCGGTGGCAATGTGGCTTTGTGTGCATATCTGGTGTTAGGGACATCAGGAAAAACACTAGCCTGAAGGAGCAGGAATAGTGCGGTGTCTTTTACCAGAACCGGTTCTGGGAAGTTTGGAAATGCAGATGTCTAAGATGTAGGCACATCAAACCTCATCATCTTTTGGTCACTCCTTTTTAGGAATGAGTGCGGCACCCCAGCGCTCAGCTCACAGCACTCCTCGTAAAGTCCTCACACCAGTGCCTGTGACCGTGTTGTGAAGCTGAGGGGATGAGAAGAAGCAGCAAAAGGAATGGGCTAAGCTGGAAAAGCAGGGATTGCTGAAATTTATTTCTCCTTTTCCTTCCGTCGTGCTTGTGAAAGTTGTATGTAGCGATAGGAGAATAACCTGGCTACGTATTCGTACGAACCTCCTCAGTGAAAGGAAAGCTGAAGTATCACTGTGAATCACTCACATCATTAATTCTTAATAAAGCTAGACCTATGCCAAGCCAAGGCTCACCAAAGATCTTATGACAACACCATTGCGACTAGCAGACACTATCTACTCTTTGCGTAAGGAGTCTAGAGGGTTGCTCCTCTCCTTCAACAGAGTTGTGAAAGTGTATTTTCAAAGCAGGAAAAAATAGATGTGGAAAAATGTGGTGGCACTGTGTCACGATGTTGTTCCAGGATGTTGGCTTTGGGGCTCTGATCCAACAGAGATATGCAACCTCCCTGTTTCTTTTTGCATATTAAAAAAAGGGCATCTTTCGAATCGTAATGTATATTTCGACCTCTTACAAGAAAGTGAGTCTTGAAGTAAAACATTTCTTCAGATTTCCTTTGATTACTTCTAGATGAAGTAACAGGTTGCAGATTTCTGTAGCCCCATCAGGTTACGATCGTGAAGTCCAATATGGTGTATACAAATGAACCCCCAAAGAGTCTTCGTGTAGAGACAAAGCTCTGAAAGCTGATCAACCAACACGAGGTCCACACATCGCCTCTCCAGCGGCTCTGGTTGTAACAGCACGTCACTTCTGGGAAACAGCACTGATAATAGTCGTGCATCTCCTACGCCGAAAATGGTTTTCGGTTCCCCTTCCTCAGCAGGTTGCAGTGCACGTCACGCCGAAGGCTGGCTGTCCTGCACGCGGGGAGGAGTGCCTTTCACCAGGCTCTGATGTACGGTTGGACATGTGCAAAGTGCTGGCAGCGGTGGGGGCTCTGGGAGCCTTCAAGATAAAAGGCACTTTCTGAAAGTAAGATGATGTGAAACTGTTTATTTTATTAGGTATCTTTTCAAATCATTTAATTATCATATTAGTTGTTTTCATAGCTTATATTCTAAGGGCACAATTGTGTGACTGAATGAAAGATTGCCTCCTGCCAATTTTGTTGTACAAACAGCCTGGAGCTCTCGCTGCCTTAAATATATATCCAGAACCGGGCTGAATGTGTGTGGGAAGTGCAGAGAGACTTTGGAAACAAAAGGAGCTCTTATCCAAGTTCTCTTTTTAAGACTTTTGTTCACACATCAGCATTTTCTAAAATAGCTAATGATCCTCTGAAGACTGGGAAAAAAAAAGTACTTCTGTACTCTGCTCAAATGATTTCACAGTTGTTTACAATCAATACAATTTTGCTTTGGCCATATCAAGGTAAATACCAAAAATCACAAAATTCTATGATTGCACATCTGGGAAAGTTCTGCTCTTCCTCATGAACTATCATGCAACCCTGGAACATCGGGGCTGCCAGAAAGCATATCTCCACACTATATAAATGCTGCAGTTATTAAACTATGGAACTTAAAGCCGGCAGGGTTCTAGAAAAATTATACAGAGCTATAGAGAAATTGGTAAATAGATTTGTTATCAAGCATTTTTTTTTTTTTTATTCTAGAGTTATTCTCCCTTTTGATTGGCGAGTTAAAAATGTAATGGCACAAGAATTCCAAAATATTTCTGGAAAGGAAGAAGGCGACTTTTAGAAGATGCAATCCACTATAGAACACCTCTATATGTCAAAATTATATTCTTCCTTTTCTTCCTTCCAAAGAAGAAACCCCGTTGTTTCATCAGAGTAAGCCTTTTGATCACAATACGATTCCATTTTTCAAAACTGCATTTTCCAGGTGAAATATTCTTCTCACAAGAGGCTTGGCTGATCCTCTCCCTTTTTCCTTATCTGCTGGTATATCACACTGGCAGGAAAAGCACCTCCAGTGTGCTGGAAAAACCTGTGACCGCCATGTGCTCTAGGCTCTATTCAGAAAGCCCGGGGGGGCGTCAGACTGGTGAGCTCCAGCTCCATATTCCCAGCCAGATGTTCCACACAGGGACATTGGGTGTCACCACGACAGCTGGTGACCATAAAGCACCTGCACGGAAGCTGCTGTGCCTTTCCCAGTGACCGCAGCTGCAAAAGCATTGCTGTTTGCTGAGGTACTGAACTGTTCCTCATCCAGCTGTGCTCCACTGGACACTTATTAATGAAATGAAGGAGGACAGCTGATAGCACAGTGACACTAACGTTGGCCAGTCGACAACTGAAAGTTGTCTCTATACACACCCTTGATTGGACTCGGTGTCCTTCCTTTGACCCTCAGCTCCTTCCTCTGAGTAAGGAGTGTAAGCACTCCCAGCTATTTCAATATATCTTTTTCCTACTTTTTTTTCCAACATAGAGGATATTCCTCCTTCATTGCTCATACTCATATTTGCCTACCTTCTAAAGAAGTGAACACACCTTGTGGGTGGTTGGTGAGTCTGAGCTCATCCATTGGCAAGGGTTCATGAAATAGTCCATACTGCTCAGGTAGCTTGTGATAGCAACCTCCTCACAGTTTGTTGCAGGATTTTCTTTTCAATACCTGAATAAAACACACCTGCTGAAAAGCCTGATCCTATAGTAGGACTGCGCATAAACCGTTCCAATATGGCTAGAAGGACACCTTCTCAGGGCTCGTCCTCTTCTACAGTAGAAAAGAAAAGGGAGAAAAAAAACTTACTGAGCACATATTTTCCCAAGAGAATATAGCTGAGCTTATCTGCAACTAAGTCACAGTCGGTCGCGTACCTCTGTTTGCCTCAGAGTCACCCTTCCCAGTCCTTCTATGAGGATTATACTTCACACAGTTGTTTAGATGATCGTATCAAATATGACACAGTTTGGGAACATGGGATGCTTATTATTCCAGGATGATTTCTTAGGTACACCACTAGCTTGTTTTTATGTTCGATTAGATGTACTGGAATGGTTGGAAGGTACCCGAAGTTGATGTGGAGACGGCTCCTGTGCTTGGCTGAAGGCTCACATCCAGGGAGGCACGTGGGCAAGGGGAGCAGTCCAGCAAAGGGCCAGAACAGGTCTCCATCTACCCAAGCCAAAAGGGTTTGGGAGCACTGCTGAAAGAAAAGCTTTTAGTAGTTACAATAATCAATTGTATACTCTTTACAATACGATTTGTTGCTCGCATGCTTTCCCGGGTTTCCCGCTGCCAGCAGTGGAGAAGTCAAGAATGGCTGGAGAAGACAATCATGGGGGGGGCGGGGGGGGGGCGCGCGCCACAAAGTGCCGCACACTATTATCAATATACAGCAGCAAAGTGCTCCTTCCTGTGTCTGCATGGGAAAAGTCTTAAATGCAAAGCCAGAAACCTCTGTGATAGACCAAGAAAATTTCCCTAAATAATTGGGGAGCGGAGAGAAAACCAGATTTTCTCCCTGTATAGGGTATTATAGAGCATGTTTCTGCCTGAACAACAAAAATGGTTGAGAGGAAAGCTGAAGAGATTAAAGACACAAAATCAAAACGCTGATGATTCTAAACCGAGTGTAAAGGGTTTTGTCAACATGGGGCCAACGTTACACACTACCATGTACAATCAGACAAACAGGCAAAGTGTCAGCTAAAATTACATTGTGAGGAACAGAATCTTAGTTACGTTTTTTAAATGACGATGGCTCATTACATCATAGCAATTTTTTAATGATGCTGCTCTGAGCACCTCCCCATCCTAAAGACTTCTGCCTCTAAAAACCTAAGGCTCAGAATGGAAATATCAGTGGTGGCTAAAAGGGAAGGCTTTTTCTCTTCCTCAGTTTCCCACTACGGAAAAAGTCTACTAATAAACGCAAACAGCAAGGCAACAGCTTTCAAAAATGCAAAAAGTCAAGCTTACCTGTGGCCCACCTCTACAGCAATCTTGTTTACCCATCAACACCTCAGGAACAATTTCTTCTTCATTCACATTCCTCAACAGCAGCCTTTATTATATGGCGTACCACATCCTAACATTAATTAGCACTTCACTGGCAGGCTAAGTATCATTTTTCAAAAGGACTGCAATTAACAAAATAGAACAAATCCCTTTTTAGTTCAAGCAGCATTGCTTCTTTCCCTCTCTTCAAAGTGGTGGTGTCAAATTGTTGCTTTCCTCTCGCAGCTTGCTGTAAACCAGCAATACTGGAAATGTTTTCCAACGCATGATGGTTTTCACTTGCCCAGCACCTTTCGCTTGAATATTTTAAAACACTTGGCAAAAGCAAACGGTGGGGAAGGATATTGATTTTCTTTGATTTTTCTTCAGTTTATATGGGGAGTTGCAGGCAAAGAGGTGGTAAGTAACTTGCTTCGGGTTACAGAATGACTCATCAGCAGAGTCAATAATAAAGCCCAGTTTTCTGGACCCTCCGATTATTCTCTTCACAAGATAATCCAACAAGTGCGATGATTTCACCTCAATTTGAAATTTGGTAATGTGTCTTTCTTGGAAAAAAGTGTTCTGTTTGTGTTGGGGAAACATCCTGGTTTATTCATTGTGTTGATATAGTAAATCGCCAGCCTGTCCAGCCTTTGAGACCGATGCCAGTGATGGTCTGAATGCAGAGCTTGAGAATGACTCTCACACGGCCATTAGCTTGAAAGCTGTCTAGCAAACTCACAAATGTGAAACTGTAATACTACAGCAGAATTAGTCTGCGACAGCTGGGAAACCGTAGAGGTCTTAATGGCAATGAACAGAACATAATCATTTGAAATACTTTTTGTATTATTTCTTTGGTGGTTTGCAACATGATCTTCTCTCTGTGGAGAAAATCCTTAATGGATGGGGCTTAGAGATTTATTTCCCTATTTTTGGAAACAAATGCAGTGCAAAAAACAAAAATTGTTTGACTTGAAGTTCTGTATATAAAACCAGCTTAGTTTTGTCATCAAAATACCATGGCTGAATAGTGTCCACAAAACATAAAAATATTGACTGGCGATGGTAATGCAGCTCCCTTGGGGCAGCCTGAGATCCTCTTGGTGCCATGGTCTCTAGGCAGGATTTTTCTGTCTGGATTGGCTTTTCTATGGACGGCAAGGGCTTCCCCTCACCAGGGCTATTGCTGGGCTCAGGAAGGAGCACAGAGGTCTGAGACAGCCCCCCAGTGCTCCCACGAAGCCCCATGACAGACTTGCTGGTGCTTTTTGATTTTGCTGGGTGGGTCTTTTAGTTGATGTTCTACTCAGAGGTGGGAGAGAAGGCAAGCTTAGAAAAATACTGTATTGCCTCTGGAACGCAAATTTCTCTTTTGTGCAAAATTGTTTAACTCAAAAAAGAAAAAAAAGGAAAAAGAAAAAAGAAGCCCTTTTCTCCCCCCAAGGGCCATAGGGCCAGGTCCTCCTTCCTGGGGGAGCTAACAAGGAGCGTCTTCAATGACTCGTCCTCACAAGCCAGTTAAAGGCCTTAAAAGAGACTTCCGAAATCACCCTAAATAACCTCAGAAAGGAAAAACTAATTTGTTACATTCAGTTCAGCCCTATTTTGGGTGAAACATGACAAAGCCACGTGGCAAGCGGCACCGCGGAGCCCACCCTGTGGCAGCACCTTTGCGATGCCTCCCGACGCCAGCAGTATCTGCGCTTTAAATACTCCTGTGCTGTGAGAAACTATGAGTCCTAGTGTCTTTTTAGCACCAGGGAAGATGACATGGGTCTCTTGGGCAGACCTCGTGCTGCCCACCTTGGAAATTGTCCTGACTTTTTGGGAGCCAGACTTGTATGGCACAGCTGGGATTTAATCAACCCTGTCACACAAATCTCTCAGCTGTGTTTCTAGACCAAAAAAAAAAAGGGATGTGGGAGAGCCATCACAAAGGGACTAAGAGCTATACTGGATGTATCTCCCCTGCAGGCATTATTCCTCTGAATAGGCCAGAGTTTAGGGCAGGTCAAAAGAAAGCTGCTGATCTGGAAATAATGGTGCATTCCGGAAAGACCCTGCCATCCCGCCTGGCCCCCCCAGCTGCGTGCCCCCTCCAGCCAGCACCACAAAAGGAAACACAAACAAAGATTAGCCACAAAATTATTATTATAGCTCCCTGGAAGTATTGTTGTTATTATTATTATTATTATTGTTGTTGTTGTTGTTGTTGTTATCATTATTATTGTTGTTATTATTGTGCTCAGGTCATTAAAGACTGCAGTTTTGTGTCAGAGAGGTGAAGCAGCAGAGATGCTCTTGGGAAGGGTAGGTCCACGCTGCCTCAAACTGCTCACTGTTGCGCTGTTTTCCAAACAGTCTTGCTGTAACGTAACCTCTGATAACGCATTCTAACAATGTTTGCCATCAAATATCGAAAATAAGTCATGTTTGCAAAAAAACCTGAAAATGACACTGTCTTACATGACATGTTTAGATGTTGGACAGCCCAATGGAGATCACCCCAGCTCAGTTTCAGTGCATATTCCCTTCTAAACAGAAATTACAACAAAAGTCCTCCCTTTACTTTGTTTCATTATGTCACCGAGGCTTTGATGCATCCTCTAAAACTCTGTCAGAGAAGCACGTGTTATGTTCTGGGGTGCACAACGTGGCAGGCATCGTGTACCAGAATGATGGAACAAGCTTTTCAACAGGCAGATTTTTTTCGACTGGCTATAAATATTCTCTATCAGCCCGTTACTAATGCCTTAGTAATGCCTCACTAGAGCCTTCCAGCCAAATGGCAGATATGGCCACCAGGTGTAATTCTAACTTTAGCAGAAGACATTTCGCACGTATGTTGTCTTTTAAAAACAAGTAGGAGGGTCCAGTGAGAATCCATTTGGTTAAAACTTCCTTGAAATGAGGGTCAAAACTCTAGACCCAGTTGCACAGGGCTAAGGGAAGGGGCACTACCATCCTCCTCCATCAGCTGGCTGCTCCAAAGCTCACACCAAGTGGAGAAGGGTCAGGAATGGAAAAACACTGGATGCTGTTTTGATTTGACTCATCTCTGTCTTAAATTTTAGGGGTTTAGCCATGTACCTGGTGGGTGTAAAATGTCACGTAGAGGAAATTGGCAGAGGCAAGTGAAGTAAGTAAGTCATGGCTCAGAAGCCCCAACCGAAGCGAAGACCCCCTGCACAGTAGGCACTGGGAATGGTCCTATTCACCCCTCGTCCCACTCCCCAAGTTTCTGCTTGCAAATTTGCTAGAGAGAAAGCACTCAGTCATGCGGTGCGCCACACTCAACCCCCTCCCATCCTGGGGTCTCTGTTTATGCAAACACAAATCTAAGACCTCTAAATACATTTCAAGTCTGCTTGCACTGATACACCTGTACTGCATGACCTTCTTACCCGTCAGCCTCAGATAACCGAGGATATCAGAATGGAAGGCCCCCATCTAATCCGGTGTTATTAAAAATACTAGTAAAATGGCACAATAGTCACTTTACAGTAACACCTGCAAAGTGACACTTGTAAAGCTCCCAAGGTCTGTGGAAATGGATCAAGAAATAAAGAGATATCTATTTAACAGGTGAAAAAATATTCCATATTATGTAGCCTGCACCCATCCAGGAGAGCCAGGAGACTTAATGCATAAACTCCTGTAGCCATGAATGGAGGCATCTTCCTCTTCAGACAGGGAGTGTCTGTTAAATAGAAGGAGTATTGCAAAGCATCCCTCACCTGGGTTTGGATTTTGCACCCTTTGTGTTTTGTGGCAGTGTGCTGCATGCAGGTTGCCAGACTCAGTAAAATTAATCTGGCTATGAGGATGACTGCCGGTTTTCATCTGGATCCTAAACCAGCACGATCAGGAAAGTTTAGTCAAAGGTGTCTAATGCTCCATGAGGAAAGCTTGGCATGTATCTACCCGCAATTACAAAGGCACAGTACTTTGGTGTATGACCAGAGCGTAGCCAGAAAAGTTACCATGAACAAAACCCCACATATTAATCTGTAAATATTGTTTCCAAGGATATTCATAATCATGGTTGCTTCCCCTATGGATAAAACTAAACTTTAATGAGTCTTTTGCTCCTATTGGCATTTTAAAGCCATTGCAGCTTTGGAAAAGTGACTGAAGAGTCTGTTCATGGTGTGTATCATCTACAAAACTAACAGATCTCTTTCAAATGCAAAATCCTCGTTGTTGCCAATGTGACCATTATAACATGTGCTGCCTTCTCAGATCCTGGGAGGAGTCTGCCAGGATAGCTATAAAACCAAAGATTTTTGCTAGTAAAGTCACGTGTAGTGGTTATAGGTACACAAGCTTGGGGCATTCACTGCTTTTCTATGCACCTTCAACCTGCAAAGGAAAAAGAGGCTTTAACCCCCCTGAGAAGATTCCCCCAGGCTGAATGCGAGGGTGCACAGTAGGGCAGTCATGGCCATAGTGAAAGATCTGTATTTCCCCGGCAAACGTGTTTCCTGCAGTACTGCTCCCCTTTTGAATATATTTGAAAAATTACGCACTAGAACGGCGTGTCCCTGTTTGCTTTTCGCGCTGACAATTGCCAGAGCTCAGGTTACAAGTACATCAAGTCCCCTATAAGAACGCCAGAGAGTAAAAATGCGCTGCTTCCAAGTGAACGTGGACTTTCCAAAACACCTTGTACTATTCCTAGCCTGTGCCGTGTCTCCCCCCAGCGTGATATAGTCCCCTCCACAAAACACTGGATTCTCTCAATGGGTGAAAGAGAGGGATGATGTGTCTATACTCAGGTAATCCTCCGCATCACTGAGGGTTTCAATGCACTGCGTCCGTGGGGCTCAGTGGGTAGGATACATCTTTTTTGGTGGCAAACCTGGCTAAAGCCGTTCCCGGAGACTACTGGATTCCTACTCTTGTTTCCTTTCAAAGCAACCTAAGGCACATCAGCCTCAAGAAGAAGAAAAAAACCTAGCCTTATTTCTGTATTTGATGTATGTTTAACTTACCGTTACATTGGGAAAGATATCAATTCACTTACGTCAAAGTAACTTGTGGAACATTAATATTAAGCAAGCCCAGTAATTCCTGACAAACCTAACGTGTTAAGAAGGATACAATTATATATACTCCCGGTCTATAGCATTTCGAGTTAACTAGAGCACAAGCCTTAACAGCTAGTGACAGTCCACGCACTACAGCTCTCTCACTAAATCCAATGCTCCTCTGAAACACCTAGTTTAATTTAAAGCCATGGAGCCACGCCGTAGCCGGCAGATGACATGAGAATGTAAAAGACAGTCCTACAACAGTTACACTTTTCTGAACATTTCCACCCCTTGACATGAACTGTAATTTCTTTGATTACTACAACTCAGATAGTTCTTCCCCCACCCCAGGGTTTGGGGATTTTTTTCCCTTAATGCTGCTGAGAGAGCTTTACTCACTGTCACTCTTTCCTTTATACCACCAATTAGTCAGCCAGCTCCCCCTGGTTGCGTGGGGTTTTCATGTGAGTGTGAGAAAGCAGGCATGAAGAAACCTAGGAAAATATGAATGCAAAACCACAGAAAAATGGCAAGCATCGCCAAGGCCAGGTGCAGGCTCTGAGACTGTACGTATCTTAGTTCCAAGTCATCTTAGCATAAACTTGTGGTTAATATTGTCACTGTTGGGTTGGCAGGCTCATTGCGCTCTGCATTCTGGGCTTTTTTTTTTTTTAAGGTACATCCTAAGAGATTCAAGTTCCACCTACCAAAGATACTCAGAAGAAAACATCTAGCTGTGAAATTTCATTGGGAACCAGAGTGCTGCTTATTAATACATAGAATATATATTTTAAATCAGATCTTAAGTTCTTTAAGCAGAATCAAAGGAACCGCACTATTCACTGTAGTTATTGGTGCACAGTCACCCTCGCTGTGTCCTCATTAAGCTGCAGAAAAAGCAGACAATTTTCAGGTTTTACCCTTTCCTTCTCCCTTTCTGTGATGCTTTTTCTCATCAGAGCTCGCTGCCCACTCCTCTCCTCTGGCTGACCTTCCTCACAGGGTACATGCTATTTCCTACCAGCCCTTTTCTCTCCCTTCCTTACTCTTCATATCACCCGAAGACACCCTGCCCAAAGCCACCGGGATGAGGACCGCGCCAGCTGTGGCTCCCTCCCCTGCTAGCTGAGCTCTGGGACAGGCTTCGGTGCCCTTTTTGAACTCGCAGTGGGGGGAATTTGTGCCCAGCCACCCGGAGCAGTTGCCAGCAGCGATCCGCAGCCCTTTCGTGCCCCCTCCCTCCCTTTTTGCTCCAGCTGCTGGAGCCGTTATCCCTCCTTTCTTCACCCCCCACCCCGGGCATTCAGGGCTACAGCTGTTTGATCAGGTCATGGTCCCATTCTCTCACAGGGCTGCCTCTGCAGAGCCAGTGGTAACTAGCGTGATAAACTGCTGGTGGAGAGATCAGATTTTCCTTTTCCTTTCTTTTCCACCAACAGGGAACTCTCCCCTATTTATCTGAGGGTACAGCGGCCGTCAAAGCTGCATGGTGGCTGCTGGATGGCCAGCAAGGTGCACGCCAGCTAAAATCAATACGTCTCGTACTCCTTTTCCATTTATTTCCCCCCCCATTTACCCTTGCAGGCATACAGAAGGAAGAGCAGGCGAGCAATGCCACGGAGTGCTGGTCACGCTACTGCTCC
Source organism: Fregata magnificens (assembly GCA_013389945.1). Lineage (NCBI taxonomy): Eukaryota > Metazoa > Chordata > Aves > Suliformes > Fregatidae > Fregata > Fregata magnificens. The sequence goes on from WAAD01001159.1 coordinate 30,703, forward strand.
TTCAATCACGTAGTGAATTATAAAAGCAGATCACTTTGATTTGGTATGAGGTACCAGAAAACTTTTGGATGGTCACTGCTGTATGATCTCATGCAGGCAAACCACCTGTTAGTAGGCTGTAGCAGCCATGAATTGGTCCTGGGGATGCTTGGATAAAGAACTGTCTTCTCTGTTGTCCCAGGAGAGCTGATTTATCTGTATAAAAGATCTATTTTGTCTGCAGAAATTGCCATTAAAATATTAGCTTAGTAATATTTTCCATTCGTAATTCCTGAGCTTACCACGCTCCCCTGTGCGTGCAGATGTATGTACATACAGATGTATGCACTGCAGTCTGTTGGAAGGAACGCAAGCGTATATAACGCTGAAACACAAATGCAACTGTTAAGGGTCAGTGGAGATCATAAAAGGTAGGAAATGGTAGAATGAATTCTTATTAAAAAAACCCCCAACAACCAGCATCAGGAATAGATAGCAAGGAAGTTTTAAAGTCAGTTGTGTTCTTGTTTATGATTGCAGTTCAATTCCATTTTTTTTTTCATGGATAACATAAATTTTGCAATCTCCTAGCTTCCAGAGTTTTGATTTTGATACACCTTTAACAAAGTTATTAACAGATTCTATAGGAGATCAACATTTTTATTTTTTAAGTAAGTGCTTCTCAGGAACACATTCCTCTTCTTTTGTCAAACCCTAATAACGCATGAGGAATTAAAATCTGGCTTTTGCGAAACGAGTGTGTTTCACTGGACACATTAAGCAATCTCGGTGATAACACTGTACAGCGCCTTTACAAAAACACAGGCCAAGAGCTGTGCCAGCCAGAAATGGGAACCCAAAGCACCTTGCAGCTTTCAGAAAGGTTGGGTGCTCTTGGAGCATATCTGTGCCATGGAAAAAATACACCTGAGTCTCTTCTACCCACACCAGCTCTGTGCCGGCTCTGCAGATGACCTGGTGGTTTTTACAGCGTGACAGAATGGGGAAAGGGTGCGTATCTGTGTGACAGCGAGAGAAGGGGAGCGAGAGGAATGGGCTTTCCGGACGGCTGAACCATCTCCATTTTAGTGTTCAAAATCAGGAGCCTTTTATTGCACTTCACCTCAAATCTAGCAGAAAACCTCTTCCTCAGACACGGGTCTTGTGCCAGTTTTGAGATAGATATTCCATTTGGTGTTGGTTTTGGATGTGAAGCCAATGTTGGCCTAATCATGGAAACTGAGTTGCAGCTTTAAATTTGGAGAGGCAAGCGGTTCTCCTGAATGCTTTTAAACACTTCCAGCCCTTTGGATGAAAAATGCTCTTGCCTATTTTACCATTAGTCACTTGGAGTAAGACCGCTGGCTCCAAAGGACCAGCTAAACCCTACTAGATACACAGCTTCGTCTTGAACATCCTTTGCATTGCATGAAGTATCGAAAGAAAAGGTATTTATACAAATGAGTCATGTGCCAAGTAGCATTTCCTTTCGTTCCAAACAAAGAGGCGAGGCTTACATATGTAAAACGCATAGCTCTGTGTGCCATACTTTTCCCAGTGCATTTTCAGGCAAAATAACATGCTGGATGCCAAGACTACAAATTGTTCAGCAGAAAATCCAGCTATCGTTAATGCAGGTATCCGTCCTCCAGTGGAAACGGTGTCCATCAACAGCAGACAGTCGTGGCTTTTAATATAATTCGGTGGCAGATAATACAAAGCAGTACTTTCACAACTGGAGCATGGATGAAAAATGACACAGTCCAGGAACATGACAAGTAACAGGCCTGCGGGGTGAAGTTCTGACTGGCTTTAACTGGAAAGCTTGTTTTCTCTCGAGCACGCATGTTTGCCAACTTCAAATGGCACTTACTATTTTTGGTAAAGTTGTTGCAAGCCCTCACACATGCTTCATCCAGCACCAGTTCAATAGTATATGATAATCATTTGGTATTAAATGCTGGCAGCAGGGCCAGAAGGTTTCCTTCATGCATCCTCCTACCGCTGCCAAGGCAATCAAATTAATTCTGTTAACAGCCTGCCAAGTCAACTAGCCCACTAAACTGTCCCGTCTTAAAAATGAAATCGAGACATTCATATCAAACCGTGCTGTTTCCCCACTGAGTGTGACGGCTGGAGCCCCGCCAGAGGGAATGACTGCTATCATCATACGATGCCATGCGATGGCTCTAATGAGCTGACATTTCCTGTTGCTAAATTGCCACGTCTGAAAGCCAAACCAAATAGTGTTCAACCTCTTTAGAAACCAGATGATGGTTGCTGACTTTTCCTTCTGCCTTCTGTTTCCTCGCTTTTGACGTTTCTCCATCCAAACCTGCCTAGATAAAGAGGTCTGAAGTCAAAAACTGCTCCTGCACCACATGGAATGTATCAGACTGCTCTGCAAAACGAAGCTGTCTCATGTTGCTTCCACAGCCTTTGCAGCCTGCTCTGCAAACGGAACCATTCCCGTGTTAATCGAAAGGGGGGGCTGCCGTGAGCAAGCACCGTGGGCGCAGGGTGCCCACACTGGCCTGGCTATACCGTTTTGCGCTGGGTCCACACATGAGCTCGGTTTCCTTCCGTATAGTTCACTCTCCTCTGGCTGCTTATTTCAGCAACAACCAACAGCAGCAGAAGGGAGATTTCAAATACCCTTTCTAGGATCTCCAGGGAATCAGTGCAGAGAATTCAAGCTGCTGTCACTACTACATCTTTTGACTCTCCTAATCACCATTTGGCACAGTGAAATGTTAATGCTTCTCTTCAGAATAATTGCCTTAAGCTTTTCATCTTAAGTTTTTCACCTAAAGGCATGATCTTTGGGGGGTCAAACCACCAGTGTGTGTTGAAACCACCGTGGTCTTAAGCCCAGCAGTGCTCGCTGATGTAGACACTTCTTCTGAAGCAGGGGCACAACAGGTACACACAAGGAATATTAATGGGAAGAAAAATTACAGGCTCAGGCCTCCCATGGCAATATGGAGCTAAAAAACCAGCCAGTAATCCTCCATGATTCTTAACACACGCTCCTCAGCATAGTTAGTGAGCTATCAGACAAATACAGTTGAACAAGCAAGAAAGAGATGTTTTGCTAGAAAGAGGATGGAAAATAGGAAGAATGGCAGAAAGATTTTTTTTTCACCCGTATAGAGAAGGCCACTAGGTAGAAGGCAGTGTAACTCTTCTACGTTGTTATTTGGTAGGCTAGCATAGAGTCGGAGAGGGGATTTTATCTACCTGCACCAAGCCGCTCTATTAAGACTATGAACTAAATGGGGGCCTGTTTAGCTGGCAGCATAGTTTTCTTCTTCTTTTGCTCTCCAAATGGCATATGAATTTCATATACCTCAAGCTGTACTTGCAGACTTTTCCCTAATCCGCTGCACTGGTAGTTTTGGCTATCCTCCATCAACCTAACTATTAAGTCTCAAAAGTCTGTTATACATTTTATAGACTTGGGGGAAGCTCATTTTGCTGGCGTGTAGGCTACTTGCAAGGGGCTGACACTCGTCTGTTCAGTTTGGTTTGCTGTCTTCTGTAGTGACACATTCCATGTTAGTGGCACTAATAAACAGCTAAAAATTATTCCACCTATTTCTTTGGATTAGGTTGAATTCAAGGAATGAAAACGATCTACCACAGGAGAGTGTTTCCTCTGGCAGCAATGTGCCTTATACAGCAGTGACACTGAAGAAAATCAACCGTACTGGTAGGAACTGAGCGTGTCTTTACAATTTCCCATTTTCTATGCCATGAATTGAAGTAAGTCTCTTCTTTAGCGATATGTTAGGTGACAAGAAAAGACCATCAAAAACATGACCACTAGGAACGAGAACTCTTCAGAGTTTGGTAATTTAAGAGGTTTTCAACACAGTCTTTTTCCCAGAAGGAAAATAAGATGGTAATTCCCCAAAGATATCTCAAATAGACTTTTACCTAGGGCACATCCCATAAGATAACCTATTGCTTCCCTGACAGTTCTGGTATATAGAAGTCAGTGCACTGTGGTTCAATATAATTGCTATGTACAGCATGGATTCCTTATAAATTTGAAAGCATCCGCTTCATCCTGTCCCACATTAATACGGCAAAGATTTCCAAGGAGGCTTAAAGCGTAGGGAAAATTAGTAAAGAAAATAGGTACTGACATGGATAAAAATCGATTTCCTCTCAAAGCACCAAGAAAAGCTACTGATGCCACATACTGCTCTCCTCCCCACCCCGACCACTTCCCCTTGCTGAGGATTTCCATTACCAAGACACTGCAGTCTAAGTTGCAAGACTGCGCGGTTGCAAGAACCAAACCAGCCTTCTGCCTTTGTGTTTAATTAACTTTGAACTTCTGAAATTACTAATTAGGAAAAACTGATGCTTCTCCTAGGTACTGATCTATTTTGCGTAACCTGGCCAAAGGCCCGTTGTATACAAAATAGATGTAATGAGCTATGTAGTCTAAATAAACTACATATTGCATCAGACGATCAGAAGGTCAACAATATTCATATACAATTATTATGTTAATATAGACAACATGTTTTTCAGCAAGTGTGCTGTGATATATGTTACTTTCTGTTGTCACGTTGTTTGTTTGCTGATGCAACAGCTGAGTTCATATGAATTGCGTGTAATTACAAGAAGTGATCTTTCAAATTACTGTTTCTCAAAGAAGTCCCAGAGAAGAAAACAGGACCTTGTGGTAAATAAAAGCCCACAGGATCAGGTCTGCTCTCTTTCGACCAAGAGGAAAATGCGGGAAGAAAAATTCAAGTGACCTTCCATTCCTATTTGCACGATATTTGCTTTCGTTAACAGGCACACGTAAGTATACTGGCCTGTCGCTGGAAGGGTGAGCACATTGAAAAGGACAAGAAAAGGAAGGTTACTTCCTGAGACGACGACGTACATTAATTGATTAAGAGAATGTTATGTCATTTCTGAATAGGCTTAGTGTCAAACTCACGCTTCCCTCAAATTCTGGCAGCATTAACAGCATGCTGTCGATAATATAACTCGAGGTCTCAGTAGCTTTGACAGCTCTGCAAGGGTATTTTGGAAGGATTTAGTGGTTTTGAATAGCTTATTTCACTAACCCATAAAGAAACACTTTCCTTCAACACAAGCACGAATGGTTATTTTCTATACTTAATAAGGCCAAGGTAAAGAAAACCCAACTGCATATTTCTAAATATTTTATCTTTACACAAGCCTGGGTTATGCAGAGCACAGAGCCATATACATACTTTCACAGAGAAGGTAATAATATCTGACAACATCTCAAGAACTGCCTAACTCGCATGTCAAATTTTGCAAGCAGGAGCATAAAATTAAACAGAAGTGTTATTAAGGATAGGAACCTCCTCGTCCGATAAGAAGCTGCATCTTCTGCTCATCTCTAGGGGTAGAGAAGCAATGGAAGGTCAACAACTCCTGTGCATTTCCTACAGTACTGCAGTATGATATTAACCATTTTGTCTTTGAAGTGTGTGTGGAAGATCTATGCCTATAAATGGTCCTGCAACCATATGCAGGTCCTGTCTATTTATCCTAGAGATTTCCTAACTTATGGGGTGAGAGTGTGGGAAAAATGGAGAGAGGGAGCGGTAGGAATGAAGGAATTCAGACTTTTCCTGATACTCTTGGTAAGTTTTTAGATGCCCCTGTTCTGTGGTGAACTTCTGATAACATACTGAAGTCTCTTTCTATCCATTACAAAAAATCCCATGCAACCAGTGTTGAAAAGTTAGGTTTAATTTCTTTTCTATTGTTGTTGTTGTTGTTGTTATTATTATTATTATTATTACTACACGTAAAAGAGTTTCAAAATTCCTCAATGTTTCACATAACCTTTCTCACATAACATGAGAAACACTAGCAGGCTAAAGACTGCTATGAAATATGCTACTACAGAATGGAATTAGTATCTAACATCTCTGGCTCATCTACATGAACAATCTCGGGGAAGAAATAGTAAGAAGCAGAAATAATTAAAAATAACCGTCATCTTCTACCTCCTTGTGAGTCCCTGTTTCCTTAGTCACTGAGTTTTTTCGTTGTTATTTTTTCGTCTTGTTTAGATTAAGGGCCATGGTGATGTCCTGTCACCATCACTGTACTGTGAGTATGTGCCCCAACAACTCATAGATCAGTGTACAGAGGAAAGTCATTAAAAATACAATCATTTACTACTAGCTTGGGATTTCTTCAAAATTGACCCTCATCTCCATAAGAGCCTTTAAATGCTTTCTGATTGGCAGCCAAGGCCTTTTTTCGATGGGTCAGCAGAGGTGGTTGTGTCCTCCTTTCACCGGGGCTAAGAGTGGTTTCAGATGTTATCTTCTTCACATCCTGCCCCATGCTGTCCCAAGTAGATCTGGGATCCATTTGGAGCCCTGCACTTAGTCATCACATTAGTCATAGACGACGAAAACATTCTGTTCCTGTTTGCCAGCCAAACACTAAATCTCTGCCCTGGAGGATACGCAATAAATACAACACTATTGTGCGCCGAGAAAGCCCGGCTCGGCTGGGTAATGCAGGAAGCGCATCGTGTGATTAATAAATACGCATTAAATGCTTTTTAATGGTAAACTTCTGAAGCTGCAGAATCTATATGACCTCCCCCTGTTTTTCAGGCATGACCTTCAGGGGTGTTAGAAGAGAGAACAGAGATGCACCGAACTGGCACCGAGGAGTGGTGCGTGTCTCATTCCTCCGTCGGCTGTGTCGACGCTCATTTATACTAGGCAAATGTGGTAAAAGGGGAAAAAAAATTGATTCCAAATACCGTCATAAAACATACTCTATTTTAATCACTGAGTTTTACAGAAAAAGACTGTAAGCAGACAGAGCCAAAATGCAGCCTCCATAGCTTTGACCAAGCACAAACACTGAGTGTACTTCTCACTTCCAGGATTTTCTGTAGCCTTTGACAAATATCTTCACTCATTGTTTGAAAATAAAGGATAAGCATTGTGGTAAGACCTGTGAAAGGCAATCAAATTAAATGCCATCCGTATAAACCTGAGAAAAATCTGAAAAGTAAACAATGCCTCCATCGGAGAATTGTTACAACACTTCATTGTTGTAATTATTATAATATTATAATATCTTCCTTAGCAACAGCCTATGGTTTGTTTAAGCTACATACATTTTGAAGAGGTTGACATTGTGATGATTCAGTGGATAATATAGTTGGGTTCTTGCTAAACTACAAGTAAAATTTAATCCCATTTCACTTCATAAATGACACCTGATTAAACTTGCCCAGTGTCTCATATATCAGAGGACAGCCACCCTGATACAAGAGCTGAACTGACTGAGAAAAATGACTGGGGAGACCAAAATAACAACCATCATAATTCATTCTTCTATTTCAGTTCGAAAAGGAGGCAACTACTCCTGTCTTGCCCACACTTGAAGAAAGTGACTTTCCCAAAGCCACCCGACAGTACAGGGACTAGAGTCCAAATTGCCAGGATCCTACCCAACACTCTCCCACTAGGTTACGGAGGAGATGCTTCATTTCAACACTGTCATTTATTTCCAGCAATGAACGCACACTGTACCTTCTCACTTTAATGCAGTGTGTTTTCTGTTTGCATATTTTAACTCTGGAGCACCTCGTTCCTCTCCCGTCATCACCTACACATGAGGGAACAGGTAGTTTGGTGTGTATTGTTGTTCACTTTCTCTCTCCTTGCACCCGTATTTCACAACACTGTTGGAATTAGCAGTTCCTAAGCATTCACAAAACAGTTTATTTCACTACTGAAGTTACTCCAATAATGGTAGCAACCCTATTGTTACGTTCTCAGCGGTGCCCCCAAGTCCCTGGCATCTGGAGTGCGGTACATTCGTATTACACTGTGACTTTTGCAGCTGGGAACTGGGCTTGTGTCTGGCCCTGGCGTGAAACCTCCCTTAACTCAGCCACAAGTCCATTCCTCTAAGTTTCTAGGGCCATTCAGCCGTTAAAATGTTAAGGCTGGGGTTTTCTACAAAGCCTAGCTACGAAGGTGTCTTCGGCTTTTGGTGACAATTCCCGTTAGAGTGATCTTTGTGATTTCCTAACAGCAACTGACCCGAATCAGTGTAGAAAATAAAGGAATAGATTGCTTTGGAAGGCTGTGAAAGCAAGCACAGATAAGTCTCTGCTGTTGCATCAGTAACACCGTATTCTGCTCCTCCGCTTTACCATCTGGAATGACAGGAGAGAGCTGAGAAGTTACCATGGTGGTTGCAATAATAACCAATTTCTTTTCTCTGTCTGGGAGCCATCTGATCTGTTTTGCATTCGAAGTCTTTGCTGGAAGGAGTTACGGCTGTGTGAATATTATTGCGCTCTTAGTCATACGTTTATTAGATACCAAATATTTTAACTGAGCACTTCTTAGAACCATTATAAAGCACTTTAACACTTTTATATGCTTTAGCCAGTCCTATTCTTTGCCTTGGTGACTGTGCCTCCCACTAGCCCTTTCCCTCTCCCAGACAAAAGAAAATGATGATTTAATTTAGGAGACAAATGCTGAGGGCATCAGCAGATGTGGTTTTGCTTCTCCACGCTGTGACTCAGGGTCTTCTCCAAATCCCCAGATGAAGTAAACGCAACCGATTTCATTGCTTTGAAAGGGGTTCGGATCAGGCCTTTTTCATGATCCTGGGGAAGTGACTTTGCCCCTCTGCTCAGCACACACGTTGGTGAAACAGGGATGGCAACAGGAACGTGTCTTCGAACTGTTCGCCTGGGAGCTGCCATATAACTAACTGCATGTTACCGTGATGATGGATAAGGAAACAGTTAATGGTCCAGCCACTATTACTACAGGTTGAAAAGAAGTAATTTTTGTTTATATTTCGTCGTTGTTTAAAGTACTCAGAACTAAAAAAGGAAATATCTGATGATTACTGATGTGTTTATATTGACTTTCTTCCCATCCACTTTTTCCTAACACGAAGAAATACTTCCTCAGCACAGAAACACGGTGTTAAGAGGAAGGTGTCAGAGGACAGAATAAAAGTCAAAAGTCTCTTTTGCACGAGGGCCCTGGTTTGCAATTTTCAGGACCCGAGCACGAGAAAGGAGCCATTTCTCAGGCCCCATTACAGCTGTTCCAAATGTGCGTGGCACTGGTGGTGGTTGTGTGTTGGGCTGGGTGTGTTGCAAGACCCCATGGGGGCTCCTCACTGGCCCCAGAGAGGGGACGAAGCCGTGCTGGCCCCATCGGGGGCTGGCGGTGGCCGGGACGAGGAGCCTCGTGGCTGGCTGCCCCGCTCGGAGGTGCTTTGCTACTGGGGGATTCCTGGTCCCTCCCCACCCTGCTTCTCCGCACGTCCCTGCCTGCTCGCCGTGCTTGCCGAGTCCTCTGGCTTCATTGATTTATTTGTTTCTTCATGCAGAGCTCTCCAAGATCAACGCCGAGCCACGGGCAAGCTCTGGGAGAGGTGGCAGAGGAGGAGAGCAGCAAGCTCTTAAAAGTGAGGCTCTCCAGCCGTCGCAGGAGGCGGCTGTGCCAAAACGTAAAATGATTGCCTATCCCCGCTTTTGCAAGGTTTTACTGCTCCGTTCACACTTCCATCTGTCTCCCCCCCCAGCCCCCCTTCCCTCTCTTCCCCCTCCCTTCCCCTCTCTTTCTGTCGGATGCTTCAAGGAAAAGAAAATGTATGGAAGTGGTTCCAAGAGCTGTTTTCTCTGCCTTGGTGCTAGTCGGTGCATGCTCCTGGCTGGCTCAGCCCTCCTTTCTCCCTGCCCGGCTCCAAAACTCCTTCACCTCACACAAAAGATAGCTCATGTTACCATTCATTAGCTGCCTCCTGGGCCCCAGCCCCCAGAGCTGGTGAGTGCATCCTTAAAAGTGCCAGGTACAGGCAGCTCCCTGCCCCTTGCGCCTCCTTTATAGGATAAAATTCCCTTTCCAGGCTCCCACCCTGGGAAAAGTGTGAATTTCAAGTCTTTTCTGAGACAAAAGAATAAATGATGCTAACTTTCTGCAGAGGGACGAGTGGTAGGAAAAACAAGTTGTCTTCCTTTCTGGTCTAATCAGGAGATTGCTTAATAAACTTAAGCCAATAATTCAGAGCAGTGATACGTGCTTAGTTTTGAGGACAGGCTGCCCGAGTGGCACCATGCTTGTCCCGCATCCCCAGCGTCAGCTTCAGGCGTGTTCCAGCGGGGAAGGCAGGACCCCCGCTCCCTCCAGCCTCTTTTCCTGCCTCAGCATGCCGCAAAAGCAGCTCACCTGTCGTGGACGGCAAAATGAATTTTGTCAGGACTTCTGAACTTTCTCTGGTCACCCAAGCCCAAGCAGCCACTGCAAAAGGCAGTTCCCTTGCCCTTCCTCTGCCCTCCTCGTCCTGTCCCGCTCCTTATTCTCTTGCATCTTTGCTTCCCTCGTTTTCTCCCTGCGTCTCACTCCAGGGCTTTCGGACGTCGGTACCGCTCGATCTCTGTCAGTGATAAGACTGGAAAGTGCAAAACCTGAAAACCCCAGTTCAGTCTCTAATCTCGGTTTCATGCTCCTCTTCTTCTCAACCCCGATGGCCATTTTTGTCTAGAGTTGGATCCTCATCTCAACAGCAATTTCAAAAATTCAGAGGCATTCACCGCCTCCCTTCCGCTGGCTCAAACCCAGATCAAATCTGGATTTCAGAGACTGGATTTTCACTTGCGTATTTCTGTATTCAGACGCCGTTCATGGCATAAAGGCCACGCTGTGGCCGGCTGTAAGAACGGGATCTACGAACAGTGTATTGCAAACGCAATGATACAGGTGCTTACTGAGTATCGTAACACATTTATAACACAATCATAGTTGTTAAGAGTACTTAAATAAAAACTGTTTCCTTTGTGCAGTGTTAAATACTTAGTAATGATTGATTATTATAGAGGAAAAAAGATCCCCAAATGGCCTAGTCTGAATTAATAGTTAGCATCCTGTAAAATATTTCAAGTAACAAATTCATAAAACACACCCAAAGAACGTGTTTATTTGACTAATGTTGGTATAAAAAAATAAGCTGAGAGACTAAGATCTAGTATGACAGGAGTCGGCCGACAGTGATTTTCTGGAGGTGAACGGGAAACTTAAAAACGGAGCAGCAACACTGACGGGCCCCAAGTCCAGTGACACTCGTGGTGCCGTTATAACGACTGCCAGGCTGAGACATACAGCAGCAGTATAAAAACAAGTCCATTTTTAAGGTTTGTTTCTTGGCCTTCCCTCCGCAATGATGTCTCACCTACAATATAGCCAGTGACTCATCCTTCAGTTATTGCTGCTGTCATTCTGGTCCAAATTGCTCGCAGGAAGGGAAGTACTGATAGAGACACTTCAGGAGATTAAAATAACCGTGTCTGCGATGCTTTATAACAGCTTTGCTATAAGGAACCCGCTTTCTCCCTGATTACTTTGTTATGAATTCACTTGTGCAACACGTTCTTGGAACAGCACGGTTTGTTTCTGGAAGCAGGAATTAGCGACAGGAGATTCATTATAGGCAGGGAATATTTTCCTTAAAGAAAAGCTGTCAGGTCAAGTCAGGATTTATATTACTGTTTGTAAAACAAGGTGTTTACATACCTGTAAACCTGCCATATATGTTTTTTTCCTGATGAAAGTCACCTTTAGAAAAGTGGGTGGAAACAGTTCTTTGGCACTGGAGGCAGAGCGAGAGCAGAAAAGGCCAAGCTGCCGCGCTTCCCTGCCCCTTCCTCCCTTTGTAAGGTGCCAGTCCCTGGGGCAAGGTGCCCGGGGCAGGTGAGCACCCCAAACTCAGTAGCAAACCCTGCAAAGAACAGGGATGCGCAACGCGCACCCCACCGCCGTCGGCAGCACCCCTAGCTGTGCCCGCGCTGCAACGCTGCCTGCATGGAGGGCGCAGGCTCCTGCCTGCAGCCAGCCTCCTGCCAACCTCTACGTCTGTCCCCAGCTCCGTGGGAGAAGCCCGAGTCTTTGTCGTAATGCTAATAATTAAGATACTCTAGGTGATAAATAAAAGTACTAAGAACTCACCGTGCTGTGTATTCCTCCTCTGTAGGCAGCTAGTCAACTGCTTTATCTAGATGATCATCTCTGAAGGAAAGTATTTATAATTTGGCAATCGTGGTCAAAGTGTTTAGATAATTCAGGCAATGGAAAACCCTGAGGAAAAAAGAAAACTAAAACAAAAACGTGAAGAGAGAGGGATGCAAGGGGAGTGCAAATCCCGTTTGATAAACTCTGTCTTTAAACAAAACCCGGCCTCTTTTGCCCATGGTGAATTCACAAGGACTGTTACTTTCTCAGCTTCAGAGTGTTTTGCCTCCCAAAGGTGAGGGAAAGCAGGCTTCCTAGACAAACAATATAAATTAATACAGAAATTAGATGCTCAAATCAGAAACGGGAAAACTGGAAACCACGCAGGATCTCTGCGCTTCTGCTTTCCTTACTCCGGGGCTGGTAGAGTTGGCACTGGACATTTTTATTCTGGAGTCAACACTCACATCCCCTAATTTACCCTGCCATTTGCCCACCCCCAGGAAAACAAAATTTGCGTTCAGATAAACACAGACCCGCTGCCAAGCCTACACAGGCTATTTAATGAAGAGTTTCCGAGTGGAAACCGCACATCATTTCCCCAAATTAAGGGCTTCTTGATAGGAACCCTCCGTTCTGCTCTGGGATAAACAGAAATCGGGAGGCGAGGGGCCAGGTCACCTCCTGAACTCCCATCCCTGTGCGAGCGGCAACCATTAGGCTGTGCAAACACGGACCTGCGCCTCTGCTGGGAAAAATAAAACCCGCCGGGTTTGTTGCTGGCCTGGCTCCGGCGAGGGTGGAGCTGGCTTTGCAGGCGTAGGGCTGGAAATGCCTGTCTCCTCCGCGGCAAAAAACCTGGAGGGCGGCCAGGCTCCACTGGTCTGACTGCTGCGGGGAGGAAGGAGCTGTAAGCCAGCAATTAGTAATCCTGCTACTAACAGGAAAGATTGCTGGGAAGTATAAATAGGGTCGCTGTTTATATGCGAGTTAGCGTAGGAAGTCGTGTTGATGATGGTTGGGGTTTTTTTGGGAAATCTGCCTTGCGTAGGAAAGGACGCGGTTTGTGAGAATCGCAGCACCTGGGTGAGGAAGAACTTCATGCATGGAGGTTTGGGGCTGGTTTTAGGGATCTACCTCACTAGTATCATGCATATATAAACGTGCATTAATGAGCACCATAGCATAAGACGTAACGTGTAATCCTTTGGTATACATTGAGTTTTATGCTTACATTGTGGTGAGCAGGGTTTTTTTATTTTTCCTTCTCGTTTTAGCAGCGTTCAAATGTTATCACGTACACGCAGATCGCCCACAAAGATCCCTGCAGTTTTTGAAGCGATAGGAGATTTTCCCAGCAGCACGAAAAGTAAACTCATGAATGATCCACAAAGTAGTCATAATAAGCACAGAATTAAGAAAGACGGTATAGGCTTTAGAAAGGAGATTAGTTTATTTGTTTGTGCAAACTGTACAGCAAGGAAATACGACTCTAGAAGAACTGTCGGCATCACTTAATGATGCAGAGGCCTGAGAGGAAGAACAAATAAGGCCTAGAAAGTAACTGGACTTCTAATTTTCACCGACTGCATGAGTCTCCGTTGTCGTCATTCACCTTCTGCTTCTCTTTTACTCACGCAGTTCCTCCGGAAACCCAAGGGCTGTGCTGCTAGTGCAGAAGAGTACTGGCACGCTGATCCCGTCTTTAGGAGGTGGACAGAAGTCGGGGGGTAACTGCAAATAAAGCCATAGATAAGCTTTTTTGGTATGTGTAAGAAGATAAACTCTAAAATACAGAAAGTAGGAATGGGGAAAGCTCCTTAACTTTCCTATCTATCTATCCATCCATCCATCCCCAGGAAAGAGAATGGATTTCACAGGGAGCGAGTTGGAAAAGGAGCCGTCAGAGCGGAATTATGAATTTCCCTCAGTTCTTACAAATTAAGAATGTTAATTTATTAATATTACTAAAAATGAACTACATTAGGCTAGAGGACAATGACAAAGCACGCCTCTTGGAACATCATCTCATACGTTTCATTGCAAATGTAAATTTGAAATCAGTCTCTTAAATATACCAGCCATGTCCCCACTGGAACTCACAACCATGTGTAGTTTGGCTGGTCCACCTAACCGCTGAATTAAAGGGAAAACCAGACGTGCTGTGGGGTGCAGGAATTACTAGTGATGACATGTATCACATTTGGAGCAATGGGGCAGAATGACAACATAACACAAAGAGGAAATTATCTCTGACATGCCCTTCGCTTTCTTTAATGGCATAACATTTCTGGTCCAAGTGATGTAAGGACCTCAAGTGCTATTTGACGTTACCTGGAGGAGAAGAGCTTAAAAATTTGCCAGTTTTGTCTTACTTAAATAGATACAGTTTCTTCAGTGTTCCCCGCACTTCCTCGTACTTACTTTAGAGAGTGCTCCTCATCTGAGGCAGCAATATTTAGCTCTCAAGCAACTGGCAGGTTTTAAAGGACCGTTGTACGTTTTCGTGCTCAAGTGATAAATCTGGACATGAGTTCCTGGCACGGCCAAGGGGAATGTGGATGTGTGCTGCAGAAGACAGGTTTACAGCATTAAAACCTGGGAGAAATAATTATGTGAGCCACTTTGGATAAAATCATAATTAAGCCTTATTGGGGTTTGAAAGTTTGGATTTACAATATATTTCACTCACTGTTTTTCATTTTCATGAACCTCTGGCAGTTTCTGCTTCCAGCTGGGACAAGAAGCAAAGTGGCTAAAAGTACTATGAAGAAAACTGTGGGAAACCCATATACTTTCAGGAGGGCACGCTGGCAGTCTCGGGAGAAACTTTGTTCTTTTGAGACAGAGAGATCCATCATATTTCTCAGGCTCAAGAGTATGAAGTAAAAATCAAGGAGCTGCGATACTTTGGGGGTTCATTCAAAGTGAAACCCTTTTCCATGCAAGGGAAAGAAAACGCCTGAGGTTTAGTTGTGTTTTCCCCAAGTAACCCTTGCCTTGAGGCAGGGCACAGAAGAACATACAAAACTCCCATCCTGGGCAAGGATCAAAGAAAAACGGACCGCATTTCCTCGAAAGGGAAGTGTAACGCACCAGTCTGGACCTTTGATAACGATCACATACACCAGTATTACGTTCTCCAGTTTCTCTGCACCGCGCAAGCAGAACAGTAAGTTGGATGCAATGGGAAGGACTGCACTGATAGCATTGCTTATAAATTTGTGAGTATTTCAAACAGCACTGAAAATGGTTAACTTGCTGTGTTAAATATTTTGCAGCGTTATTCCTTGGATTGTTAGAGTATGCTACTATCAATACCAAAAATTGGTATTTTAAAGGCCCTAGATTTCAATCCAGGTAACACGGTCTGAAAAGTGCTGCAGGAACTGAACCATAGACTCTTGTGAAGGGGAAGTACGTACAAATCCGGGAAAGAGACCATGAAAAAATGCGTTCCATTGTCAGACATATGTTCAGCACCTGTCCACACTTTGTGAAACATCGGAGCCTGTTTGTGTGCTCACCACAGCCACGAAATGACTTCGCAGACTCCCGTGTCAGAATTTTACACCTGCATCCTACGTAGACATCTGACCTCAGTGCCTATAGGAAAGCTGATTCTGCTCACTGTCACCTTCTTGCTTTTTCATGTGACTAAGGAAGTAGAAACTCCAAGGTTAGGCTTGCAGTAGTGTGACCATGCACTTGTTTGGAATTTCGGCCAATATGTTCATAAATAACATAAATATCAAAGAATGCGAAATATTGTACAGTGGCAACACCCATTACCTCCAGCACTGGCAAGGATTATATTATATAAACATTTATGTAATACAAAAATTCCATTCATTTAGATAATAAAGATTAATACACTAATCTAAAAACACACACCCCTGAAGAGAGCTTGAATGTTTTTTCCATTAGATCCTTGGGAAAAAAAACCCCAAACAACTCCTGGTTTCTAATGCCTTGAATAGAGATTTGCTTTTTGGGTCATTTTAAGTACGGAAGTTGGATTGTACCTGCCTTTGTGCCTCTTGTATAGAATTCATGAAATGAGCCTATTATCTCCAGAGGTTATTGGGGCAGACTAAAAAGAGTAGACTTTCTGGTAAGAGAAACAGCAAAGAAGTGGTGGAAACGGAGGCCCTGAGTCAGGAGAGTGCCTGGGCACCTCCCCAGCTGTGCACCTTTGAGCTTGGAGAGCACTTTCTGCTTTATTGGGACTACTCACCTACTCAAAGCTAAAGAGATGCTAACTTTCCTCTTTGCTCCCCACATAGAAAACACATGAAGGGGATGTACCTGGCCTGTCTATTCAGGCAAGAAAGGGGACAATCAGGAGGAAAAAAATCACGTTGTTCAGTGAAACTATTGGATAATAACATGGCAAATACTCTCCTAAGATTAAGAACGCAACAGAGGTTTCAGAAGGATAAGATACCTTCTCTGGTGGTTATACTTGCTGTGCTAAAATTACAAGGACTACCCCGTGTTCACTTTTTGGTGGCAACATCTGGGCTCAGGAGGAATCCCCGTCTAGAGGAGCGAGCTCACCCTCCCCCTAAAGGCAGTGGCTGGTCCACCCGGGTTGTTTTGCCCCCACAGACTGTGACAATCCTATTATATTTAAGGAGATGACAGCCCATCAGAGGTAAAACATCCCAGGTCTCGCTCATGGGAGAGCACCCTGTCAATTCAGCTGCCAAATTTCTCACTTCCAGCCACGACACAGGTCGCATGCAAATCAAGGAACTGAAAAAGAGGTGCAGGAGGATACAAGTAGCTTGGTGGATGGATAGCAGGGACTCGGCCCTCAAAACGAGGGCTGTCACAAGTTTCTTTCTGACCCACGATAAGTGCACAGTTCATCTACGATATTTCCCAGTTCAATCCAACAGTTGTTTGTCAGGTTGCTAACTTTAAGTACACGTGCAACGACATGCTGTGGGCTTCTCCTGGGCTTGGGACCGGGCACATATATCTCACTGCCTTCCAGAATCAGGATTTAAAAGCAGATTTTAAAATTTTAAAAACCATGCAATACAGAAAGGGTGTGGAATGAAGCTTCCACTTCAAGTGTCTCAGTAACCAAAGCAATGTCCAAACCCTCTGTCTGGTTTGGGTTATCTGGAAGCAGTCCAGCATGCTGGATTATCCAGATAGATAGGGAGTTATATATGTTAATGGGGAATTTAAGTAATACTACTTACAAATGGCAAGTACACACTCCTCTGGTTTCCCAGCTAAATCCCAGGAATGCGTTGCTTGGAATTTCACAGAGCAATCATAAAACCCCCCAGCACACTCCTTGTATTCCTTCTTAGGGAAATACAGTACCAAAGATCATTATAACTCCTTTTTAAAAACTGATTCTACTACTTAGGTCTGATTCTATAGAAAACAATGTCATGCCACATTGCAAAACCATACTTTCATCACAGCCTTTGCACTTCATTAGTCTCTCTCATTCTTGCACACCCGACAAATAGTAGAACACAGACGAAGACTGAAAACAACCAGCAGTGGCAAAGGCAGATTAATACCAATTTTCCTAATAAAATCCCAAACCATTCAGTTTCAGGCTGAGTTTAGTCCCAAACCTTAAAACCTCACATCGTCATGGCAGTGTTGGCTGCTTTCTCTTAGAAACAACCCCCCCGGCCACTGCTGGAGACGCAGTATCTACATGAGATTCTCCCTCAGCTGGGTATTGCATGGCACCAGAGAGGAGCAGAAATCGCCTCCCTGCAAGGATAATGAAATGCACACTGTAAACTTTTGCTGAAACTATACACCTTTCCTTATTCTTCTATTATCAAAATCAAGTTTATAGGAATTTTATTTAGGAGTGTATCAGTTATCTCTGCTTGTAACATTAGCAACTGCTATTAATCGGTAAGAGGCAAGTGGTAATAGGGAGACGGTGATACCTCCGACTGACATCTTTACTAGCATGGGACAAGGGAGCAGTTTAGGAAGCTTTTCTAGTGGTGGCCTAAAAACCAATCAAGATTGGCTCCAAGATGCCTTGCCAAGAATGCTATAATCTTCCTCCGCAACCTCTTCAGCAGGAGCCAGTGACATAAGAGCTTCACGGGAGGTCACGCTATTACATCAGCAGATGCGCATAGGCGTATAAGGCATAAGATGTGTGCAGGCATAAGTCTTCCCTGAAACCTGGCTTCTCTCTCTGGAGGCGAAGGAGCATTTGGGGTAGGTTTAATGTGGAGGCAAAAGAGTCTGTTTCTTTTTGAGGTGATCAGGATGGGCGTGCCACTATCGGTGAGGAACCACTCTGGTGTCTCCAGAACCACTCCGGAATAACTATCTATCTTGTTAAAATTACTGCACTTGCCTAAGTCTGAGGCTGGAGTTAATTTTCATTCAAAGGGGCAGGGACGGGCCCTGCTTTTCTGGTGGTTCTTGCTCTCTCTTCATGGCCGTATTGCTTGTGTTTTCTGCAACCTTCAAGCGATAAAAGGAGTATAATAATCTGTCTGTTGTCTCCCAGCCAAACCGTCAGCTCAGCTGGTCCAGCAGATCAGCAGCCTCAGAGATTTTCTAAAATAACTTCCAAGGCATACATACGAGATCTAGGGCACTTTATAAAGCAAAACCAGATCATTTCTCAGTCTAAAGCCACCCGTGAAGTGTCAGTCTACAGGAATCAATTCACACATGGTTTAATCAACTTGTAAGTTACACTAGATATATGGGAATAGTTAAATTTATAGAGCTTGGAGTCTGGCCCATTAAACTCTGTCTATACTGTTTTAACACTTCTGGAAGCCTACATTCAAATTTGCCTCAGGTCACGATTGAAATGAATACTCCTAGTTCCAGCGAAATACCCAGTACAGATCCGTCAACGTGTACCAAAAACAGAACAAAAGCTTCCCCGTGGCATCCGCGGGGCTGCTGAGGGAGCGGGGAGCGCAGGGTGGCGAGGCTGCGCAGGGACGTCCGGCCGCCAAGCCCACGGCTCTGGTTTGCAGGAAAACAAACCTCGCCAAACATGCACGAGCAGAAACGTGCCTTGCTATCATCGGCTGAGATGAGACCCAGCTGTTCGCTGAAGTGATCTCGTTTACCAACTGCTAATTTGGATGTTTTCGAAGCGTCTACAGGTTTGCTCTTATCGACAGGGTAGGGTTTTCTACTGCATTTTCTCTTGGAGCAGATTTGGCTGATAGCATCAGCATTTGCGCGGTAGCGTTAACAGCCCCGCCTATGCAGGTACTGCGGAAACCAGAGACAGGGGTTTTGCCAGTCAGGACAGGAATGTTTATTTAAATGTAAGGAGAGAACCAGATCTGCAGCTGCTATATCTGCAACGAGTCTCAGAGGGGTACCCAAGGCAAAAACTGACTGACTCTGAAAAAAAGCATTGTGCCCTGTGAAACGGGAAGGAAAAAAACCTCCAAAACCCTTGCGAGAATAGGCACTCCCCACACTGCAAGCGCATTTTTTGTTTCCAGAAAAACGGCTCCAGCATGCACGCCTCGGGTTGCCCAATGACAGGCGGGCTTACGTGCTGAATATCAACATGAGAATTTGCAAAGGTAATTACTTCAATTATCTCGTTACCTTGGCAACCCCATAACACACACTCAGGCTTTGATGAGTCACCTCGACCCACCGACCCCGCAGGACAGGAGCCGTCTCCCAGAGCCTCACAGCTCCCTGGGGAGCTCCAGCTCTACCGGCCGAGCCAGGGAGGGCAGGGGGACCCGAGGGGCTCCGGCGGTGCCTGCCATCCTCACTTCCCTCATCTCACAAGCCCAGCAGCGGTTTTTGGCTCAGGGTGGTAAAGACATTGGTTCGCTGCCTTAGACACACAGTTTTTCAAATGGCAGCTGGCGTTTGGGGATGCCCATCAAGCCTAAGAAGCGCACGGGCTTTTTTTCCCAACAACTAAGACCGCAGTTTATGGTCTTTAATATGCTACTGGCGATACAGTTGTGAGGGTATTGGGTCAGCGCAAGCATCACTGTAACTGAAAAAGCCTAACGTCAATTAGTGCAAAATAAAGCGACTGTAAAAACCCATAATTTCAACTTCTTAGGTGCACAGACTATGGATAAAATTGCCATTACTGAGCCAAATTCTGGCCTGGATGCCAGCGGTGTGAATCTGGAGTAACGTCACTGAGAGATTGCAGCTTTTTTGTGTACACTCAAGAACACCAGCTGATGGATGAACAGTTGTACAAAACCTGTTTTCAAAACACTGCAATGCATAGCCTGCATAACTTATTTTATGTATGTTAACAAAAGTACATAGAATATAAAACTTTCATATCTCGTCCTGTATTATATACATCTATACACCTATGTATCTAGGCATAAAATATTCTGAATAGATAGATTGATTTTGATTGTCTTATCTTAGTTACATAGCAACTGCAAATATCCAGAAAGAGCAAGAAAAATGATAAAAGTTCCTGGGAAAGTTTGTATTAAGATAACAAGTAAGAAAAATATTTTGTGTATTCAGTGAAAGAATTGAGTAATAGGAAACATAATAGAATGTATAAAACAAGGCTCGTGATAATGGAATGATAATGAACCTGGGGCTCTTATTCATCTCTTTGTGCAGTTTGACAAGAAGACGACCTGAAAATAAAAGGAAAACACGCACATATACATTTTTGGTGCGTGTTCCCTTGCCACATGCAATCCTTGCACGTAGCGCTGCAGCAGATCACGGTGTTTTAGAAACACCATATAGTTACTACACTTGCTAAATCAAAAGTTTGCACAGGAAACCAACTCTCATGCACAAAATGACCATGAGGGAAAGGTCAGAGAGGAGTCTCGCTTCAGGCCAAGTAAATCCCTCTCCAGCTACTTTTTAATGAAATATTAATTTAAAACTCAACAAACCCCACTTTTGTTGTATGAGGGAAAAGCAACTGAGAAAAAGAGCTTTTAGTCCAAAGTTTTGGAGCTTGTGAACACTTTGTTTCCAAAAATTTGGTCTTTTTTATTTTTACCACTGTGCTGGTCCCATCAGAGGTACGATCGTGCCTACAAACGGATATTTTTTCCAGTGGTGGTGGACGAAAAGCTATTTTGCAGACAAAAGACACCAACACATTTGTATTGGATGCTCAGAGGTAACAAGTTCAGCCTGACGTACAAACGCTACATCTAATTCACATCTGACTATAAGAAATACCCAATAGCTTTCTTTTATTTTTAAGTTGGAGGAAAAAAATTCAGAAAAATCAGCACATAACTTTGCAAGTAAACTGGTATAGTTTTGACTACCATCTTATTAATACCACTCACCTACATGGAGCAAGATGGAAGTAACGCAGCTAGGGTTGCTGCATATATTTCCCATGAAGCTGGCAGCAGAGAAGGCGAGCTAGGAGCACGCACAGGTGTGGCACAGATAGAAATCTCGAAAACCAACTGTGTCGTGGCAGCAGCTCTAGGGTACAAAAGTAACAACATTTCCCCATGTAATGACAACAAATGATTTTTAATCACAAACAGATGGGATTCATAATCAGTTTTCTAAAGTCAATCTAATGAGAGCCCCGGCAACTCCCAGCTGAAGAATTACTTTAGAGGGCAAGGGAATATCTATAGGTCAATTTACATACCTTGGCAGCAATGTGCAAGCCAGTGGGGATATCCAGAAGGAAATAAGGTCACAAATTGGCAGGGCGGCAGCTGCATTTACCAGTTTAAACAAGATTCGGTTGTTGAAAATCTACATCTTAAAGGCCAAATCAGCAACTCGTAGACCAAACCATGAATGTTCAACTCAAATGTTATTTCCATCTGAACATATGGATATGAAACCTGGATGTCCCCCAGGGGCACACAGGCAGGCAACTTAAAGCTTTTGAGAGAAAATGCCTCAGAAATGCTAAATGGAATGAAAATATGAAATGGAATGGATTTGTAATGAATGTCAGGAGCTACCAAGGAGCTCGATAGCTCCGTACCTCTGGCAAATAAAATGGGTGCATTTGGGACACGCGTCAAGAATGAAGGCAAACATCCACCCCATTAGAGATGCCACAGGGTAACCAGAGGAATGGATGTGCGGGGCTGATGCACCACTCCATCAAACATGCTCAGAGGATGCATGAGAGCAGCATGAGGATGGACGTGCACAACAGCATTGCCCGCAGCAGCTGAAACTTGGTGACACAGGGTAGGGTCTGTCAGACTCTTGTACGACTGATCAATTGATCAACCTATCTACCCAGCTGTCTCCTGACAGGACAAGACATGATACGATGTCTACGTACGATATACTCCTCCACTACTTGCATATTGTTACAGGAATGAATTTCAAGCTTTGCAGGTACTGTATAAATGAACAAAATTTTCCTAGACCTTTTTCCCCCTCCAGGACATTTTAGTTAGACTATGTTATGCTTTTTTGGGATGTTACTTGAGTCTACAGGTTCCTAGGAATATTAACACTGTATCAAACTGATATTGGAACTCCTGAGTTTATAATTGATTACAGCTTGAAGGGAAAGATAATTAGTTTTTAAAAGTGGATTTTTCGTAATCATGGGAATATATTTTTAAAATCTTACATTTATAAGAAAACCCCTGCTTTGTAACCCTTAGATACCAAAATCCATGGCTAGATCGACGTCAGCGAAACTAGCTCTTTCATTTAAAAAAAAAGCATGAAGAACGATTGAATTCATGCTCACAAACACCTCCAGCAGCTGAAGTTGGGGAGTCACTCAGGCAATTTCAACGTGAGTTTCCAGGGTGCCGCAAACTCTGGCCATGCGCCTTTCCCAAAGGAACCGAAGCCAGTGCTGCTGCTGAATGGGACTCCAGAAGCAGCTTTCCACCGAGCTCCCTGCCCTGCCTGGGGCAGTCTCCTGCCTGCTCGTCATGCAGACGTACGCATCCAACCTCGCTGGATTCGGCATGTCTACAACATGGGCAACTCTACTGCCTACCGAATGTGATGGGTAGGATCTTGACGGATTTAACCTCTCGCTATCAATCACAGCTAGCGAAAAGTTTACTTTCCACGTGGCACAAACAAGCTCTGTTTGGAAATCCTCTCCTGGCACGGTTTCTTGTGACTGGGGGAAAAGATGTTGTTTGTTTTCTAACCTCGATGCGAGGGTAGTTCAGATGCTGTGAGCAATCCACCGTATTGGACTAGACGCACAAACAGCAGGAGGTAGCTCATATTCAAAGGAGAACAAGAGAGAAAATAATGAATTACTGGAACAGCGCTGGCCACTTCAGTAGGAACACCAGTCATCTAATGAAAATATTGACATTTATGGGAATCCACAGACAGATTTAGACATAGTTGTGGTCTCCACAACTGTATCACTTTTCATAATGCTTTATTTCTGTTTACCTTCCAAAACAAACTACTGTAACTAATATGTTTATTATAATTAAGGAGGAGACAGCCAAGTTCGAGAAAAGAATGGCCTCTGAAATTCACGCTTCTCCCAGCTGGAATGCTTAATTGGGCTGGGGACTTCTTTTCTCTCCCTAGTCAGATAGGAAAGCTGGGAGAAATGAACGGGGGCCCTAATTATCGCTGGTATAACTTCATGAAAAACAATGTGCTTACACAAGGGATTCATTTAATGCATTGTCCTTTGCTAAATCATATAATTAGCAGCTAAATAGTCAGAACTAATGTATTTGTGTATATGTATATGCGTGTGTGTGTGTGCACACGCGCATGTGTATATTTGTCTATAAGAATGTCATACATATGCCATCCTGCTCACTTCTGAGGCCGGAGGTTGTGCACGGTGCCCTAAATCAGTCTGATAATAAGTATCTCCGGGACAATCTCTCTTCAGGCCTCAAAGCAGCTTTTGTGGTCTGTCATTGCACTGGGGCTGACAGTGCACAGACCCTGCCTGGGAGGAAGAGGGAGGGAGCTTTCCCAGTGAAAGGTCTGTGACTATTTTGCAACCAAAAACTGTCCCAGACCTGAGGGGTTTCACTCCAGGAGGAACGCGATTCCACCGAACGTTGCGAAGACACGACTGTGTTTGTGGTTTTGCAAGACTGACTCAGGCTGATCGCTGTGGCAGGAAAGTCTGTCCCATGCGCGCATTGACTCTGATCCCTTAATCTCGCTGAGAAAAACATATTCTTTGCATGTTCTCTTAATTACTCAACAGGGAAGGCCTTGCTCGGCATGCAGCAGAATTCAGCTTATTATACTGCCTTCAGCCTTCTTACTCTTGGAGCAAAACAGAGCTACCCTTCTTGATCTACTGGTGGTGAAGGCTTCTTCAGGTTTGTCTATACGATGCTCATAAATCTGGCTGTCACCGCAAGGGTAGGCATCTATCGGCCTCTCCTTGAAGGCTCTCACAGCTTTCCATCTGCCCAGCCATGCTCTTCTGTGGCGGGACTGGAGAGGTGATTTCTTAAAGATAATCGTGACGTGGATCGCCATCCACATAAGCCAGTTATGAAGTAATGTTTATTCCTTCTGGATCAAAAAATTGTCAGGAGAACAGGTTTTAAAGCCAAGGCATACATGTCTCTTCTTCCAAAAAAAGCTGTATGCCCTTTCAGTAGTTAGCAATCTCTTTTTTTGGCGCTTTGTTAATCGCGTGTGTCAGCTTGTTCCTTAAAAGTATGGATTTTGTTTCCAAACAAGTGACCAAGTAAATTAATAAAACCAGTCAAACCCAGAACAAACAGTGAAGATTTCCTTAAATGAAGATTGAAGGGTCTAAAACGAGCTTGACACTTACCTGAAATACTTTGTATTGCTGAAAGAGATTAACTGACGTGCAAAACCAGGAGGCAGCAGAAACGCGTTTCTTGCTGTCAACATTTCTTTCAAATTTTAAATTACAGGGCGTGCACGGAAGATTTCTTCAGGTTCTGTACAGAGCATAAGGGAAAATATTGACCTTGGAAATGCAACTCTCTCTCACCACAGTAAATATATTCTTTTCTACAGCATAATCATTGTTGTCTGAAGTCATTTATCATTTGAAGACTACCTCATAGCACTGACAAATACTACATTTTCCATTTACTTCTAAACAAACTTTTCTGCTATTTGCAGATCCCGAATGCTTTACGTAGCGGTTACTATTAAAGCATCAGTTACCACATAGGTACTGGAATCAGTCCCTCATTCTAAAAATAGGCAAGCCAGAAGTTTAAATAACAACTTTTCTGGAATAGACCAACGATGCTTAGATTTGGGAAAGCATTAAACTAATTTGAAATATTTAATTTTTAAAAAGGACAGTAGAAATGATGAATTTTTCCATTTATCAAATCTGAGAGTGAAAATCTGATTTAGGTAGCTTTATAAGTTATGTAGCAGTTATGCTGGAACGGTATATCTGTGATACCACAGCTCTAGAAGAATCATGATAGAGCTTTAAAACAAAAGGTTTTATACCATTCAACACTAAATCTGCAACGACAGAATATGGCAACATAAGGATTCTATAACTGAAAAGGGATTCAAATAAAATATTCATAAACCCAATGCATCTCCATACATTCTCCTAATTCAAATTGGAGTCGTGTTTGCGTGGTGAATGCTGTGAAAAGTTACCGGTTAAAAATGCTAGAATTTACTTAGGCATCCTCTTCTGAGGGCAGGAGTGTCCCAATCTGGAAAGCATTTATGTTTCACAAAAGGATATGAGAAAACATTCCTGATGCAGCCTCCGCACACCTACTTGATCCGAATTTTTGAGTCATGTGTTGCAAGCTGCTGAGCCCTCTGAGCAAGACTTTGAGAGAGCGGTGCACACTCCGGTTCTCAGCTTTCTCCGTTTCTTGGTATACGATGGGTTCTCCACCGTTCTGCTGAAGTCACGGTGGCAGGGAGCCCTGTCCACCTCGCGGGAACCCCTGCAGCACCGCCGATCTGGAAAATCACTAGCAGACAAATATTAGAACAACCTGTTTCTTAAGTCTGTTTTTGAAACTTCCTGTGCTACTTTTTTTTCTTTGCAGGGTTTATCCCATGACCAATTTTGGATGTTAATGGTTTGCATTTTAGAAAATGATCTTGCTGGTTATTTATGCCCTGTATCTCTATTTCAGTTATGCATTCAACAGCTGGAGTCCATATGGAAATGTTAGTCATTTTAACTGAGTGAAGACCTTTGCAGATAAGGGATAGGAAATATGATCTTTTTTCCTATTTTGTTCCTCATCATATGCCATTAAAGAGAAGTATATATGGAACGGGATATTTTTCCTAATGTTATGATTTACCATATCAATTTCAACCAGCAACCTGGGCCCTGGTGTAAGAAGCAAAGAAAGAAATGTTTTGTTTTAGAGTTGTGAGCAGGAATTAATGGGACTAAGTGATGCACTTACCAGTTTGAAGGAGCTCAACCTTGAGCAAGGCCTTCTTCCTGTAGGAACTGTCATCTTTTTCACTTTCCTACTCCTTCAGAAACATTTCTGCCTGGGAACCAGCTCATAAAAAGCCCTGCCACCTCCAGGAGTCACGCTGGTTTGCTAATATACACCGATGCCGGCCTGAGGTTATAAATACATAAGCAAAGATATACCGGCCACTTTATTTGAGTGGCACATAATGGTGGCTCAGCTGTATGTACAACCCAAAGAAGTTTGCAGAGATCCAGCAGAGACCCAGAGGACCCATCTGCCTTCCCAACGCGTCCCGCTGTGAACAGAGTGACTCCTGCTCAGCCCTGCTATCTACGTGGAGAAGGTAACACAGCGGCGTTGACCTTGGCTATTTATTTGCAAGGTTCCCAAAAGCACGTGAAGTGTCCTACAAGAAGGGGGAAAAAGTAACTAAACCTTGTCCTGGAAAGCTAATAATCCTTGGAAAGATACAAGAGATAAGGTGAAAGGCAACAGATAATGCGAGAGACAGGGAGAAAGTCCCCAAGGTGATTCTATGAGCATGTCTCTGGTGGGAAGGGAGGAAACGTGTATATTCAATACGGCTAACATCACTTCGGCACAAGGGGCCAGCAGAGTCATTTAGTCTCACAGAGCTAGAATATTTTATTTCAATTAAGTATCCAGGCTCTTCCAGTAACCTTCAAATCCAGGTGGCTTTATCAGGACAACGGGGTACCGTGCTTCCCTGACCGGACGGGGGTTTGGTCAGCAGAAGATGCAGAGGATGGTAAGAAGTGAAGCAGACTTTGTTTGATTTTCTTTTTACCTCAGGAATGTAAATGAATTTCAGTTTCCAGCTAAGTATCAAACATCTGTATGTTCCACTTCCTCAAGAAGCTGACAAAATAAATTCAGCATTAAAAGCGAGAAGAAAATGAATCTGACAGACTCATTCTCGTCTGGGCATTCTTTCCTGGTTTACTGTTTGCCAAGCCGTGATTGCAAAAGCAATTCCTTACACCCTTGAATAAATGCCATAGAGCTGTTCCAACAAGTACAACCAGATAAGTCGACCTGGGGGTGCTGTATTGAATACAGTTGATAGCTGTAAGAGAGTTGGGAGCAAATACCACTACTGGAAGTCCAAGGCAGCAATGGAGCTGACAGGAAAATCAATTACAGAGCTACAGTGAGGCAGTGGAAAGAGAATGATGGAGAACTTGAAAATTAAAAAAATATATATACTAGAATTTCAATCGAATAACCATCTTGCACCTGCTATGCCTACACAGAAAAGGAATGGCTTGTGCAAAACCTCCTTAGTGAGAAAGGAAGAATATGAAAACCATAACCTAATGTTACCAAAACTTCTGAGGCCAGATGGAAAATCCGAGTAATAGTAAAGAACATATCTGGTCTGCTGGTTTGCAAATGTAAAGAAAACAAGCGGCACATCAGCTTTATTAAACTTATAACAAGCAATTATTTTAGGCCAGTTTACCACAAACAGCTGTAAGATGTTGCCAAAAGAAAATTGTGACTGTCCTCACAAATCCTACACTTTAAAAGTGTCAGTTTTTCTGACAAATTCAAGTCTGAGGAATCTGAATTCACTTAGCAGTCATTTTTCAATAGCAAATGCTTACTGAAGTACATTATTTGCTTTCAGAAATGCAGAACTGCTGCACGTAGATGGGCAAATGCTTTTGCATTAAACTCTTTGGTGACAAAAACTTCTTGGACAGCTAGCTTTTTTGTGCAAGTCAGCGTCAAGCCCATCACTTGTTTCAGGTGAAGAAGAAACCTGGGGAATTTCAAAACAAAGTTTTTCACTTTTCCATTTTTGACATCTCGTTATGACTATTGTCTGAATTATATACACAGAGAGAGCGTGCAAAGACAAGATTAAAAACAGGGGGGAACCGTTTTGCTGCCGGTCCAACCACAGTATGACTTTCTCATGGCCACAGTGGATCCCACTTGGCCAAGGAGGAGAAACCCAATGGCTGAAGGAGGAAGCGAGGCCGTGAGCTGGCCCCCATGGCTGCTGGCCATGTCCTGTTTGCCAGTCCCCGGCTCCCTGGGAACAAGGCAGGGCCTGCCTTTTCTCACCAGAAGATGGACATGGGTCAGGAGGGCAATGTTGGGGTGCTTCAGGGGGTATCGTGGCCACCACCATGACACCATGCTGAAGGTCTGGCTGATGCCAGACAGCAGCTCTGCTTTTGCCTGTAGCAAGTCCAGTTTTTCATGAATTTCTGCAAGTGTCATTCTTGACTATTGGGATGGTATCAGACCAGCTTCACTCAATATTCACACACGTAGGAGAACTGACTTCACCATTGCAGAATTTGGAAACCAGAGGGACTGCCCATGAGACTGGGGGATTTGTGTAAATACAATCCCTCTTACCGTGCTGTAAGAGTTCAGGGCAAATAACACTACCACTACTAATGGCAGCTCACTGGAGTGAGACACTTTCCTTTCCAAGAACAAACTGTCTGACATGCAGTGTTTTAACTACGTGTCTCTTCAACAAGAACTTATGCTTTTTCAAATAGCTACTGAGATTTTTTTAATATATATACCTAGCAGGATCTGATATTTGTGGTGCACTATAAAACATAAGTCTTCCAGAAATATAGATATGACAAAATTTAATTGCTGGGACTGAGTGGGCGTGGGTATTCTTATTCATTTTGAAGAGGAAGAACCAAGTGTGGATACGAATACATGTGAATACTGCCTCATCATGAAACCTTTTGCTTATACAGACAATTAGGTGTTTTCACAGCCTCAGGGTATGCCAGGGTGGAAGTGTTCCCTGCTGCGTGGTTTCAAATGTTTTGTCCAACTGATTTGTAAGGGGCCTAAGCGGCAGCATTTTCTACTCACTCTCCTTAGCAGGTTATTCCAGAGCTTCATAATTTTCAGCGTTTGAAAGTTGTTCCCAGAAGCCAAGCCACATGTTACCTCATTCAATTCTTCACAACATACCCACAGATTTGGAAGGAGGAGTCCCAAGTCCCAATCTAAACTTAATAATGGAAGAAAATTTGGGAATACAGTAGGGAAAGTGAAGGAAGCCACTGCTGCCTTATTTATGTTGCAGAATGAGGATGAACGGGATAACTCTTTCCAAGAGTGATACATATCCTGTGATACCAATGACCAGGATTTAAGATCTTGACAGTTCTCTACCTTTTTCCCCCTGCCCAAGTTTTATCATCGGAAAGCTTCTCACCCATCAGAACTTTCTAGAAACATCAACCGCTGCCTTTTCACCTGCATATTAACAATTAGTATTTGTTAGCTGACAGTTCTGCCCCAAACACAAACACTTTCATCATGCTTTCCTGCAGACGGAAGAGGCGAGGGAAAGGAGCAGAAGATGTCCATGCTGATTTTCAGTTTGGTCACCCAGGATGCACATGATACAAACAAGTGAAACAGCAAAACGATGAGCCACGACATCCAGCAAAGCTCAACTTTTTCTCTTATTTAGCTGTGAGCACCCCTGTGTATTGCTTCAAGTTCACTGATTAATTTAGGAGGGAAGTATTGCTCCACTATTACTTTGATAGAATGGAGAATTTGGAGTGCAATTTCTAGTAAAAGGAGTTGCTTAATGCTTCTTGTAACCCCCTCTTTTCCATGACTCACAGAGGAGAACACCTTGCCTTTGTATATTTGACCCTTCTGCTTCAGTGATTTCTCCTTTACTTGAGGTCCCCAGATCTACTACTGCTTGGCAAAGCCAGAGCACAGATTTAAGAGATGAGTAAAGAGCTGCTGACAAAGTACTCATTCAGCAGATGATTTTAGTCTGGTTGCCTGAGTATCTTTATTTCTGATCTAGCGGAGGAATTGGTTAGCTGAGCAGGGAACACACCACTCCTCTCCCAGGCTCCTGCCACAGATCCATCACAGTGATTTGTGTTGCGGTGACGCAGCGAGGCACGATGCAGAGCTTCGAGAAGATGCCTGCAGAGCCTGCCAAGGAACACGACCTTTTTTTCCTGTCTGCCAGCTCAGGGTTCACGAAGGAAATCATTAAATTGGAGCCAAACATTCCTGTTGCAAAAATGAAGGACCTGGTAGGCCAAGACAACAATTGCCAGACAGGTTTGAGCTGCAGATGTTTAGCACAGGGCAAATACTTTTGTTCTGGAGTTGATAAATATCCTAATAAAAGATTGCATCATTAAAATGGAAATTTATGCCAGGCTTACCGTCTTGACTGTGGAGCACGTCTGTCTAGCTAAAGGTCTCCATGTACTCAAACTTAAGACAAGATAAAAGTGGATGCTGAATCTCACGTAAGGAAAGGCTCAGTTTCCTCTTGGCTAGGGTGCGGCCAGGTTGATCACTTAACCTCAAAGTGTTTTGAAGCAAGAGAAGCAGATGACGTCTGGAATATCCGTTGTAAAAAACAAGCAGGTGCTGTTGGGTTTGTGAAAGTCATCGCTGCTGAACTCCTTGTCGCTGCAGACATCGTGCCAGGATCCCACCAGGAAACCAGGATCTGAGCAGGGTGCACGGTGCCCAGGGGTGCAGGACACGGGGGACTGCAGCCACAGGGAGGACTCATGGGGTGCTGCCCATCTCTGCCCAGTGGCAAATCACTCCGGGGGCCGATCTGGGCAGGGAAACGCTCACAGCTCGTTTTCTCAGGTGCATGGAGTGCCTGGCAAACTCTGTCATATCACCTATATATTTTCCTATCTTTTTTTTTTTTTTTCCTGCATGGGCAGTTTTTCAGTATGAAATTTGCAGAGCTGAAATAATATTGAAAGAAAAAACCCCTTCTTTGCAAGGTAATTTGAACTCCAAACTGAGTTTGGACTTAATGATGTTTGCAGGCCTGTTGTGTTCATTTTCCCTGTACATTTCAGCACTCCAGCCTTCTCCGTGAGAATACTCATGGAAAGTGAATTTCAGGTAACAGCTCACTTCGGACTTTACAGTTGACTTTTATGCTTGCCCTTTGCAAATCTCATTATAGCAATTAGTTAGATAGATGGCGGAAGAATGAAAGTATCCCGCAGGGGAAAACCTGGGTCTAGTGAAATCCAGGAGAGTTTTGCCAATGGCAGGATTTCAGCCCGTATTTGTAACATGACAAACAAGGCAGCTGCAAATTTCAAGCATTCATGACTGGCAAAAAGAAGATTTCCAACTCCAAAGAAATTAAAGTAGTAGTCAAATAGTGGGTGCATCTAACTCAATTCGTGGACAGGAAAAAAGCAGTAGTTGTTTATTTTAATGATGTGAGTTATTGGCTCAGGCTAGAATTCCAAACCAGAACAATTTTGCCAAATTTACAATGAATTGGAGTGAATTAAATCTATTCCATAGACATGGCCGCGGTAGTCGATCTACAATTCCTGAGATGCATAACTTATATGATGACTCTTTTTAGAGTTTGTAAAGTTGGTGGTGGAAAAGAAAGCAGCCCTCTTCCCAGGTTGCATTTAAAACCCCTCAAAAGCGTCGCGAGGAGTTGTTGCGTTATTGTTATAACACTGAATTCCAGATTGACTTACAGGGTCAACGTGAAGTATTAGTGTGTGGGGGCAGACGGGAGTTACGGGATGGAAAGATGGCCCATTCCTTCCACTATTTCATTGCTATCATTTCTAACAAATTAAGAACATAATATTAAAATAATAACCTGCTGGAAGAGGTTGGCCAGAGAGGCGGTAGATGCCCCATCCCTGGAAACATTCAAGGTCAGGTTGCACGGGACTCTGAGCAACCCGATCTAGTTGAAGATGTCACTGCTCATTGCAGGGGGGTTGGACTAGATGGCCTTTAAAGGTCCCTTCCAACCCAAACCATTTACGATTTTCTCTTTCTATATCAGTTTTAATCTTGGATTAAACTTGGAACAAGTCTTGAGATCATTTTACCCTCAATCCTCAAACAGATTTTCTCTGTTAAAACCCTTTTTCCTGTACAGTGGGGTATGTTCTAGACCTATTTCTTTGTATAATCGGTGGATTAAACATAAATAATACAGAACTTAAAGAAAATACTTGGTCATTTAGTCACCGGTGACTTGTTCGGATGAGATAATTAACTGGAAGGCTTACGATTTTCTCAGAGGAATCTACACCTGTGCACAAAGTAGTTGTCTGTCTAAAAGCAGCAAGGTCTTGAGACATTTTATCTTGCTGGTAAATCGCTGTGCACTCTGTGTACGTGCACTCGTTAATGCCCCTTCTCATCGCCGTGCTGGAAAGCGCGACTGCCCTGGTAGTGCCCCACACAGCGCTATTTCAGCCCGTGCTGTTTTGGGTGGGCACGTACTTCTTAATTATGTCTCAAGGCCTTAGAGAACAAGAGGAAAGGTAAGTATGGGCTATAAACTGACAGTTCAGGTGTGGTTGTTCAAGTTTCTTTTTCCCCCAAAGTTGACTTCATGTGTCAGGAAAAACATCAGCGTGCAAAAACGGCATTTCGAAGGAGCTGCCTTCACTGGGCTGCTGGACCATAGGTCCTCTCAAGGTTTCATATCCCAGCACTGTCTTCTACCGTAGAGAAAGAAGATGGGCAACGTAGGTGCTTAAGACAGAAGTGCAGTGTCTCATTTTATAATCTCTTTACTTTATTGGTTCTAGGGAGAAAGGGAATTATTCAGAGAGGAATTGTGTAAGTGCTGTCTTTGTCAAACGTGCAAAATGAGAAATAAACATTTAAAACAGCTGAAGGGCAAAGAAGGCACTGCCAAAAAATGCTTGTTGGAAAGAAGAAAATTAAATTTAAACCAAGTGCTACTAGTATTGCAAAAGAAAAAGAAACAGAACCTTCTTCTATACACAGCACAGGAGCCACAATGCAAAAACCGGGAGGGGAAGGAAGAGGAGGGAAGGGAAGGTGCCAGCACCGACAAGGCGAGCAGCACCGGCAGAGCCGCAGTGGGAGCACGCGTGCGGGAAGCCAAGCGTGAACCATGGCTGACTCGGGCAATTTCCACAACAATGTCTGTTCCTACAGCCATGCCTCCATCTGCCGGTGGTAGGACCGGCCCTGTTGCCGGCTCCTGAATGGGAGTCGCCTGCCCTCCTTGCAATCGCTCGTTTGGGCGGCCTCTCACACTCCCCTTCTGGCATCCCTCCCACTGTTGCACCCCAAGTGCCTCATAAATCAACATTTGCAAAAAATGGAGCCTTAGTAGAGCAGAACCGCCTTGCTCTGCTTCACAGCAGTGGGAAAGTTAGCCCATGCTGTTGGACGCACCAGGCCAAAAGCATTTTCTCTATGTTTTCTAGCAAGTGTTGGAGCCCGAAACTGAAACACATGGTAAGGTCTGAGATAAAAACAGTAAGGCTGTGAAGCAACTGCAGCACAGAATATTCTCTTCTACGGCTCCCTGTATATCTAGCTGAAGGGCATATTTCAAAGAAAGCCTTTTGGGAGTACCTCCATCCTTCCGCAGACTCCAGAACTCCTGGCCCCTATCTTGAATTCTGGTCTGCGCAAGGGACCAGCAGCCTGCCCTTTCAGGGCTGCCAGGTTCCTACGCTTGAACATCAGACCGGTGAGTCTTTGCAAACCATATTTAAGCCAGTGTCCTGTTTGTGGCGGGCTAACAGAAAAGCATCTGCGTTTCAGGAAAGGCTCTTCTATACCATGCCTGTAACTATGCCTTCCTGCACAGTTTACTACAGGCTTGATTGCAAAGTGGATTATAAATAAGCTAAGGGGAAAAGTTGAGGAAACAAAGGGCACAGCTGCTTAGACCCCAGAAGGTGGCCCCGGCCAACCCTTGGCCTGGGATGCTGAGGAGCAGGACCCTTTGCCCCTCTTGTAGAGCTGGTGCAGCTCCACGGTAAACGGCATGCAGTCAGCAGCTGCAAGAAGCTCCTCTCTTGGGAGGAGACATCTGCACTTGCCTGATGGCCTAAAGTTTGCTCATCCCATCTGATTTTTGTCTTTCTGTACTACTTACAGGGATAAAGAGCAGCCAAGATGTAGTTTGGCCCCAGTGCTCTGTTTTTGTTATGATTACAAAATATCATAATATCTTGGTCAGCCAAAGGAACAGGGTGTTTAATTTCTCTCTCTTACTCTTTATGGAGATGGGCCCGAGCCATGACATTTGGATCCAGCCCCTGCATTGAGCATTTTCAAAACGCTGCGGGTTATTTGGACGTGGGCTTCCGGCTCAGCCCTCTCTCCCCGTGCTTCACCCCGGGTATTGCCAGCCGTGGTCAGGATTTTGCAAAAGGACAGAGATGTGTAATCTATGTTTGTGACTCGCAATGAGAAACCGGGGTATGACATCTTCAAACAACATCCATCTAAGTTCGAGTGGATTTCAGGTCGTGTGTGCAAACCCTGCCCTAGCATATGTTTTCTACAAGTATCTGACAACCGATGCTCTGCTAATTAAAATACTTGGGGCAGGGGGGAAGAATTATGAACTCAGAAAATCAAGTATTTTCAACCACAAAACAGACGCAAGCTTTTAAGGGATGAAGTTATTTCACTTGCACTGCAAGAGGCCTCTGTCTTCTAAATTTTTAGTCTCCAGTAGACAGATCAGGGGACAAAGCGGCAGGAGAAACGGAGAGGTTCCGATGCTGAGAGCAGAGCAGGCTCAGCTCTCCACTGCAAGCCACTGCTAGGATAACCATCAGCAGTGGAGCTGGTGCTTACTTTGGCAGAAGCAAAGAGGGAAAGGCAGCCTTTCAGGCAGCCAGGAAAAAAAGCTGCAGAGAAAGTAGCTGCTTCCTTCTTGCTGGTGGCAGCTAAAGAAAAGGAGGGAAAAATCTGGTTTGGGACCGCCACCTCTACCAGGCTAAGGGCATGGGTGATGCTCACATTTGATCTTTTGGTGCCTGACATGCAATGGGTGGGGGCCTGGGGCGAGAGGGGGTTGCAAATGGCTTTTGAAGGCTGTGGAAGAAGAAGGGGATATATTTCTTCTTGCAGAGCAAGACATAGCCAAAGAGGTGAGGGAGGTGATGCTGAAGGCGGTCAGAAAGACTCAAGGAAAGAGAGGGAATATAATAAAGAGAGGAGAAAGGGTCAGAAACAAGAAAGAGTAGAAAGAAGGAAAAACCCTGTAGATAGATAGAGGAAAAGAGAGGAAGGGTCCCTCAAAAAAGGGAGGAAAAGCTAAGGAACAGACTGAAGGGAAAATTGCAAGGAAAAGGACGTTGCGTGGCTGACACTGCCACAAATGGCTGGGAGTACACTGGATCTGTCAGAAGAGTGATCCCAGGAGATTTGTTCCTGAGACTTTCCAGGGGCTGGTCCCAGAGAAGAGCTTCTGCTCTTCCCCAGTGTCTCAGAGCTGCGAGATGAAGATAAGAACCAGATTGCATCAGGCACCAACTACAACTTAAAACACACCGCAAACATATTCATGTTAATAAAAAATAGCTACATTTCAGCCTCATTATATGACAAACTGGAGACGTAAATGAAGGGATCCTTCAGGAGGATATCGGGAGAGGAGGTGGTAACAGGCTGGTCTTAGGAGAGACTCTCCCTTCACAGCTCTGATTTTCGGAACAGATTTCCAAAGTCTGTGTCCAATTGTGAACTGAGCTATCCAAGTTTTGCCCCTTCACTTATGTATGTCGTACAATCAGGAAATGGGAATTATACAGTCTGCCTCTGGCTTCTATAGCTAAGCAAGACACTGCACAGGCTTACTGCAACAATCTGAAGGATTCCTTAGTAACCTGGAATGCAAATTAAATGAGACTGTTTCCCCTTTCTGATGATAGATATTTTGCATGAAGAAAAAACCCTAACATTTGAGCACAGGATTATGTGTGAATTCCTCACTGAGCCATACTTAGTGTGTTTTAAGATGGTTCCAGTATCCCATTCAGACACTTAAAACCAAAACAAACTCATAATTTTTTCCCCCGCAAGTGAGTGGATATATTACTATCTAGAGGCGTTTAAATCTGCACAAATTTATGACTATGTTCTAATTCAGTTTATTTGTTGATTTATCCATTTCACCTCTTTAAAGAAAATAGAGCTAAAAGCTCTTCAAAAACCATGTTTGTGCTGGAAGACCACAGCTACAGACTCACAGTATACAAGTAGCGCTCAGCTCTCCGGACTTCTGACACAGAAGTCACCGTCTTGTTTTAGAGCTTGTGGGCTATAAGTCAGTCCTGCCTAATCCCAACAGTAAATGCAACGCACGGCAGACCAGCACATTTTGTCTGCACAAATGAAATGGACGTCTTTTAATTCACCTTCTGTGCTCCATAACTTTATTTGGGGCATGGGGGTGAAAGAGAGGAGATGGGTGGGGTGCATGATTTTCAGGCACCCTGGCTTCTGCAGGGCATAATGCTGCCGCTCCTCCCACCCTGCCAGTCTCTTGCAATCTTCTCCCATCTGCGGGAGAGGAGGCTGATGAGCCTTCCTTGCCAGCTCTCACCAGTGTCACTTGGGGGGTCAGGCAACAGGGTGTGATCTCAGCTGCCTCCTTCCTTCCTTCCCTCTCCTCTGCAGGGACCCAGGACCTGATGTAAATCCACTGACGTCAATAGCCATCTGATCAAAGGGGCCTGGATTAGACCCCAAGGGCATTGCCTCCAAGAACTATTTCTGGCAAATTGATGTGACTTCAAGGAAGTGCCCTGACTTCAAAATTAAACATAATCTAATTTTAAATATCAGGTGGAGCAATCTTCTATTTAGGTCCTGATCCAGGAAATCATTGAGTACTTATTTAACTTTAAGCATCTCGTTAAGTTCTGTGCTGTCCAGCATGAGACCAGAATAAGAGCATTATGCAAGTTCACAAGACTTTGGTTTAAGTACATAATTAAAGGTAAGCATGTGGCTAAGTGTTTTGCTGAATGGGGATGAAATTACTTGCATGCTTAGATGCAGTGCTGAACCATGGAGACAGGGACTGCTTTGTGCTTGCTGAGAGTAGAGAGAACAGGGAGCCTCTACTATGCCGCCACAGACCGAAGGGCGAAGAAGTGAGCAAGGCACCGAGCAAGCTTGAGGACCAGCCGTTTCTGAGGGAAATCGGTAGAACGTTGAGACCTGGACCAGCCATTTCTGAGGGAAATCGGTAGGACTTTGAGACCTGCTGCAGAGATATTGACAGGAGTAGGGCAATCCGTGTGTGCCTTGTCAGCCTGAGTGACTTCTGCAGGCTTTTCCCCGTCTGGTTTCTCCTCCATCTCCGTTACCTTTCTAGAGGGGTCTTGCAGGGATGTTAAGAAAAGCGTGGCCACATGCAGAACCGCGCAAGGAAAAGCAAGCGTGCAAGCAAGACAAGATGGAAAAGCATCTGAAATATCTTCTAGGAGCTTGTAGGCTGTTAGATATTTCATTCCTGCTGTAAGGTGAGCAGAAAGGAGAGCCCTAGCCTTCCTTACTTTAGGTATAGGGGCGCAGCCTAAGTTCGAAGCTGTTCCTTGAGCGTCGTTGCTCAGAAAGCGAAGCCCCTGGCAGCCGGATGACGCTCGGTACGATCTCCAAAGGCAAGCAAAGGGGGTGTCTGCCGTGGCCGCGGCGGGGCAGAGCCCGGCNCCCCTTTGCTTAAAATCTCAGGGAGCAGAAACCTCTCTTCCCCTCCTGCGTTCCTGCTTTGAAACATTCGACGCCATCGCCAAGTCTTCTAAAGCGAACGACGCTCAAATCCAGGCTCACCAAGATCTTATTGCTGTCAATGTTCCAGGGCTAGATACCACAATTAGTATCTTGTTTCACTGCACCTTCGTTTATCCCCAAACCTGCTGAGCTTTGTGGAAGCAAACCTACACTTGCACAGGGATGGCGGAGCTACCCAGCCCTCACATTCATAGCACCCGCGCAGAAGATGAGAAAGGTGGCCTGCGCTGTGAACTACATCCTCCTGGGTTTCTTCATTAAGCTTTACGCCCTGCACCAGGATTGCCAGGCGCGTTGGATCAAGTTCTCCTCGGAGTCGCACCAGTGACGGCAAGGCACTGCCACAGTGCATTGTCACACATTACACGGGCAGAACTTGGTCACCTTGTCATGCCAGAGTAATAGCATGACACTTCAGTAAAAGGAGGGGGACAGGTTAATGCAGGAACAAACTAGTGTGAAAACACTGTAACGGTGGTGAACGCTGCAGTTTGGACAGCGTGCGATGCCCAGAGTGAAACCTCAGTTCACGTAAATCACTGTAGCAACGTGGTCTTTAGCTCTGGTGACTTGCCCAAGATCTACGTCATTCCTATATTGGTGGTGCAGCAGGCCAAGCAGTGGCATGGAGCCACGGGTCTGTGGATGGAGTTGAGGAAGGAGCCACCCAAAAAACCTCCTCTACAGGGCCTGCTTTCCAGGAGTAGAGCCTTCCCTTAGCCGAGCTAGAGCAGGGAGAGCCTTACTGAACAGTCCCCTGGTGACAGGCACATCACCCACGCACATTCCCTGACAGATCAACCCAGCGGTCCTTCCGCTGTTTTTAAAATCTAAGAAAAAACACGGCAGTTTTTGTTACTTTCACCCCTGCAAAACATTTGCTGGTTGTTACTCATCTTGATACTCTGGGTCCTTCCCTGGAGGAATCCACGGTTACCTTTACAAACTCAAAGTGGCTGATATTTAGGGGCACGTGGTGCCCACCGCCCCTCTGCCATCCACGGGGCAGGCTGAGGGAACAGAACCAAACCTGCCAGGTTCACCCCCACAACTCAAGACAGCAGCTCCCAAAGGAGGGGAAGGAAGAAAGAGAGGGGGAAAAACACGCCACTGGGTATTACACCGCATCAACGAGCACTAGAGGTTCAGACAGGCTTTTTTAAAAAAAAAAAAATGCACATTCAGAACATTTAATGCAGCACATCATGCATATACCAACAGGACAGGACTACACATACAGAGCACCCGTTCCCGGTCTGACACCCAGCTTAGTGTCCAAAGACACTTCCCTTCAAACGCTGTGCACTCAGATTTATTAGGCAGCTTTATGGACTGATACTTCCTCACATTTTACTAGTTTGATTAATTCAGCTGGCACCTCTGATCTCACTTCCACCACTGACATTTTCTCTTGAATGGGATGGCTCTGTAGTCTCACCATTCATGTGTTCGAGTCAGATTTTACATCAAAGATGTCCTGGGTTTTATACTGTCAAAAGCAATTTTGTCCCAGAAGAATGAAGATTGTGATTATCCCAGGAGGAAAGCTGTCAACTCAGCTCTGTGTAGAAAAACTGCTGTCTACAAAAGCTTATATTGGACACTCTTTGGCAGACTGCCCTCTTAAAAAAAAAGTCCACTGTTACCTACATGAAAGACTTTAAGAGCGTTGGTGTGTTTACTGACTTGGTTCGTACAGCAAATTCAAATGAGAAGAAAGAGAAGTATGCCTTTTTTTCATAAGCACTCATTTTTCAGAGCAATGTATAGAAAAGCAATAAAGGGGGGCGTAAGGAAGACATGTTTTGAGAAGGGACTGACAGATGCTGAGCTTTGACGATGCTCTATCTCTCAATTAGATCCCAAACGCTGCTGGATCACACATTTTCAAGAAATCACCAAGCCTCAGTTCAGACTCTCCAGAGGCCTCCAAGACTGCTCCAAACACAGGGGGCCTCCCAACCTTTGCTCGTTTCAGCAGGTTTTGTCCAAGACGCACCACTGCGGTCTGCCCCTGTAGGTGTCCGCACTTCAGAGGCGGGACGCTACGGTGCTAGCTCCCAGGGAGGCAGCTATGTCAGGTTACCTGTGATGCTGGGTCGTGCAATAAACTCTCTCACCCTGAAGCAGGCTGACTGCAAGCTGGTTAAAAAACAGCACACACCATATTTTATGCAAAGAGCTGTCTTGCTACGATCCCAGCAGCATTTCTGTTGTGCTGCGGGACGGGAAGAACGTCTTGCAGCAATCGCTTTTCACGCACTTAAGAGTGTGGGACACTTCCCCGCCCTATAAATCAGCTTTATTTCCAGCTGAGCCAATGTGGTCATCTAGGAATCTGGATGCCAATGAAATCTCATCTGGTCCAAAGATCGTTTCCTTTTTCTTTTGACTTGTTTTCTAAAAGTACCCCAGAAGAAAAGATTAGCAATGAGCAAACCTGGCTTGCCTGTCTTGACACGAGATCTAGGAAGTGAACCAGGCGCAAGAAACACCCTATCCCCAAAGTAAGACTGAAGGACAAAGATTTTGGTTATGATTTCATGAAACACTTGAGCAAGACCTTAATACCCACTGATTTCAAGAGAACGCCAGGACAAGCTTACAGTGGAATATGTGTGTTGAAGTGGTTTACTGATTCCAGCCTTCACGTGAAGAGCAGTAACAGATAAGGAAAAAAAAATTGTGAAAGACATAAGAAGAAGAAATCTGAGTGCCAAAGTCAAAAGGTAAAGTGGGTAAGACAATTAGAAAATAGCTATTTGGAAAATTCTACAATGTGAAAACTACAAGCTGTCATACTGTTCAGAAAGAGAGGTTTCTCCCTTTAAATGCATGCCTTCCGGGCTTAATCTAATATGGTGGTATTTCGTATAACTTTAAAAAATCCACTTAAAAAAATGACAGGACGGGGTACATTTCTATTACTGGAAATGGAATTTTAAGCACCGAGTTTATCTTGTCAGTTTAGCTCAGCGGTGATGTGAGCTTGCAAGGGGTGAAGTGGATCACTAATTGCCAGAAAGCATGACAAGAAACTGATAAGCACAGGAGCTAAAAGTCTTTAGACAGGAGATGTTTCAGTAAAGTGGGGACTGTTTGAACAGGTACTTTTTCTCTGCAAATTAGCTTCTCCCACAGTTCAGCGGTGATTGCCTGACTTTTGTTCTCTGATCCCAAAAAAGAGCACACTGGAGGTTGTTTGGGCCAAATCAGAGAGACAGGTATATACCTGTACACCTTAGTGCCAATGCCAGCTCCACCCTGCAAATCTTGCAGCTCTGTTTATGCTACATTTTTCCATGGCTCCAGACAGCCACAGTTTTAATTGGACTAGCTGATTGTTTTTTAACCCTTTTCATTTATTTTATTTCATTTTATGATGCTAACCTTGGCACCGGAGAACTCCTGTAATTCAAATTACGATATCAAAATACACATCAGCTAATATAACAAATGGCCATTCACCTAAAATTAGGCAACCTACCATAAACAATAAACCAAATTAAACCCACGCTCCTCCTCTCTTCCTTTTGGCCTGAGCAGCTCCCCAAACAGCTAAGGAAGAGGCTCCTCATGTGGCGAAGGTTAACAGATGCAGGAAGGCGAGACGGGGAAGTACCAATCCTGCCCTGGGCTTTCAAACCTTGCGATGCATTTTTCCTCCTCACGAAGGGCGTGCAACAGAGAGCAAAAAAACCTTGGCCAGCTGTGAAAAGGAAATCCTAAAAGCGGTGGGGGACGAATCAGATAGAAGTTTTTCCTTCTGAAGAGTTGCCATCACTGGCAGGAAGAAAATAAAAGGAAGGGAGAAAGGGACTGGCTCCATTGCGGGTACTTTGTTCTGTTTATGACTTGCCTCCTGGAGCTTCCTCCACACCCCCTCATCCTCAGCTATTAGAAACAACAACAGCAAATGAATAAAGAATTTCAGGAGCACATAAAAACCCTAACTCCCTCCCCTCAGACCAATTATAACAGCCACAATCTCAGTAACTGCGCAGGAAGCGCATTTTTGTCTTTTTCTTACGTTGCCACCGCTTTGCCTGTATCTCTCGACACAAAGTGACTTAAGCCAAGCCTTGATCCTGCAAGCAGCTTGTGCTGACAGTGTGGTTACGGTGGGTGAGTCAGTGGCTGTATCCACATATGCAAATCGGAGGCTCTGAAATGGTAAGCCTTTGCCGCCTCGGTCCCTCAGGAGAGAGGCTGGGTCTTAAACTTGTTCTGGAAAGCTCCCTCAAGACTTGGGCTGGTCTATCCAAGGGGTCCACAGGCAACGTTTGAGCCCGGGCGCGTCAGCATCGCCCGGCAGTGACAGCAGGCAGGGTAGAGGGAACGGGTGAGTCGACACATGCTGCTACGGTGTATTTTGTGTTTTTCTTCCAGGTTTAGGCAAAGGTTTCCCTCCCTCCTGTTTGCTCAGAAGGTTATTTATGAATTAGCAAGCTAGTTTTATGGCACATAGCATCTCATAAATTCCCCCAGATCCCACTGGACCACTCCATAAAATACTTACATACGCTACCGACTGTCAGAATAAGAAATGATTTCCAAATAGTCTGTACGCTGGCTATCACTAGAAAAAACCCAAAATGAGTTTCGTGGAGGTTCTCATAGCTTTGGCCGTTACCTTAGCAGTGAAACTTACTGCTGCACAATAAAAGATACCAAGTATTGTATTTCCCACTGAGGTTACAATTCCCTCTGTATGGTTTTACAGTCTAAAGGAAAAGTGCAAAATAATGTGCCAGACAAAACTTTAAAAGCATTTTCGTTTAAGGTAATTATGATCTCTATTTATGCCTATTAAATTACAAAGATTAATATTAAAGAACACACAAAAACTGCCAGAAGGCAACACCTGAACTGTGTATGTTTAACACCCGTGCTGTTTCTAAAGTAACTGCTCACTCATCTCCTTAAAACTGCCTAGATAATTGCAACTTTTTTTGTCTAGAGTTCATTTGAAATGGAAGAAAGCAGGGATTTCCTACTCCCTAGCCTGGGAACGCTTGGTGGACTTTGATCCGTTGTTTACGTACTGAATCTTTGATAATGCATTACAGTACAGTGAGATTTTGTTCACCTAAGCACGGCGGGATGCTTGCTGCAGCTACGGCTGTGCCAGCTTTTCCATTCAAATCTTGCACACACACAATTGCCATAGTTTTCCCGAGTCACGAATAATCGTGGATAAATAAAAGTATATTTTAATATTTATGTTACTTGGACATAGATGTGCTATATAGCTCCTAGGGGCAGCAGTAGTGCTGACATTTACCATTCTAGTTTTCAAATTTCTTCAAAGGTTCGTGGTTAGTTTCCTCGGAGTTTCAGCTCAGAAACGATACCGTAGAGTATCAAAAAAACCCTCTACATACTGCCCAAATTTTTTGTAGGCCAAAAAAATCTTATCCTCAAGTTGCAAGGAAATATTAGAAAATAAATTATAGGACAACAGCTAAACCAATTTAGCTAGATCTTTGCTGGCTTACGCTGAATTAAGGCAAAGGTTGAGGAGAACAAATGAGTCGTCCAGATATTATGGATTTCCAAAATGAGCTTTTCCTATAAAACACGCCTCTTCTGAAAAAGCTCGTATTAGGCAACATTAAACCTACCTATAGCAGCTGTACATGACAAACACCTAGCAAAGAAACCCACCACCCTGTTTTTGTATTAACCCCTATTTTTTTGAGCAGTTAAAAGTAAAAAGGACTTGTGCAAACACCTTCATTTACACAGGGTCAGCAGTGGGGAGAAAACCTGTTGCATTTGTGCCACCTATACCAGGGCTTTTCTCCCAGCGATGGAGAGGATGGCAGCAGCAGGCTGGCCGTGCAGCAGCCGCTGCCCGGGTACCGCTGCAGGTCTGAGTGGTGGTGGGCCACAAGCAGGGCTGCTGCTGGGGGGCAATGCCCTGTTGGGCTTCAGGTGTGAGCAGAGAGTCATGATGTGAGGTCCTACCATGCTGTCCCAGGGCACCTGTCCCAAAGAGAGGCGGAAATGCCATGGGTGGGACTGAGTTTCAAATACTGCTTATATCTGCGATTGACCTGTAAGAGATGCTAGAGATTCTCCCCATTTCTACAATTTATAGCTCATTCGCTTTTGCTGCCAAACATATTGAGCCCTCAGACATGTTGGTGGCCACTTTGGTTTGTAAGACAGACCGTGAAGATCTCCATCCTAACATGCTCCAAGCCTCCCAGTGCT
This sequence comes from Fregata magnificens, assembly GCA_013389945.1. Classification (NCBI taxonomy): domain Eukaryota; kingdom Metazoa; phylum Chordata; class Aves; order Suliformes; family Fregatidae; genus Fregata; species Fregata magnificens. Next base: position 74,873 of record WAAD01001159.1, read on the forward strand.
GATCCCAGTGAAAACTGATAATTTTGGCTTCTTTACAGACACTGCCAGTGAAGTGTAAACTTTTGAGGAGTAATACTGATTTTTTGAGTGTTATTAACAGCTGCTTCAAGCCAAAGTTAGAAGGGAAAACAAAAAAACCCAACAAAACAAAAAAGAGAGAAACTTGGCATCTTCTGTCCCTCTGCTTGAGCTGGAAACCTCAGTTACAAAAACAGGATGGATAATAAGTAGCTCTGTCCAAGTCTCATGTGGACTAATACGGTTAAAAAGATAGCACATCACTCAACATGTTTCTTTGGTTCTTCATTAATGAAGGATAGCTACATATTCAGCTCTGTTGGTACGGTGTTTTATTAAATGCCAGAACCTTATATTCTGCTTGCAACTATCGATTTAATCTGCCCACAGAGTTCACTTGCGTAGGGCTGCTCGCACATCACATCACAGGTACAGGAAGAACAGCTGGATACTTCACACATTTCCGTAGGCGATAAGAAAACCTAGCCTGTCTGGTATTTGCTACAGAACTCCGACCTGGGTTTTCGGGTTCAACATTTATTCTCTGGCACTGAACAACACTGTTTTATCGATTCTTTTACAGGCTGCAGGAGCAGGCTAGCAGCATGCCACAACAAGCATGCATGCTGCCAAACTCCGACCCAGGCTCTGAAACCTCTGCCCAAATGCTGTGAATGGTTAGATATGGCACTTCTGCAATTCTTTTTCTAACAAATGAACCAAAGGAGCACTTACATGAGAAAAAAGGAGTTCATAGCATGAGGCATGTCTGTTTGTGAGGGAATATCACATTTGATTTCCCCAGCAGGATCTTTTCCTTGAACTTGCCTTTGAACTGCAATTGTGGCCAACCTGATGCAGCGACAGCATGCAATGCAAGGATGAAATAAAGGAGGAATGGGAGGGATGGGGTTAGGTGGGCCAGGGGGTTAATGAGGGCGCTAAGCTGAGGTTTCCCCCTTGCAACACAAGCTCCATAGCCTTCATTATTTAAACAATGAAGTGGGTATCAGACACGTCTTTAACAGAATTTTCAGAAGACCAAGCCTCACAGAAGTCTCCAAAAGGGGAAATGTGGATTAGGCCCTGTTCGAAGGTTCTTGAGAAGCACTCCGCTCTGCAGTTGGGAGCTTGGAGGTGCTCCAGGGTGCCCTCAGACTTGGCTGAGAGGGCCAGCCCTTGCACACAGTCTGCATAAGAAGAGCAAATGTGGACAAAGAGTTCAGATCTTGCCAGGAAGAAATTACGTGTCACCTGACAACCAGACCCACCTCACGTCCTTTGACTTACTGCCTTGGGGAATGGCTTCAGATCTTGACACTCATTAAGCACAGCACACAAATGCAGGAGTCCTACAGCTACCACCACATTTTGCTACAAAAAGCCTGCAGATAATGCTAAGGGTCAGGCAGGGTCCCCCTCATACAAGAAGACACAGTCAAGTATGGGTTGAGCCTTGACACGGCACAGAGACCTGAAGGGTTTTGCCCAGGGATGCTGCAGGGGATGGCGGTAAGGCTCACACGTAGAGGCACCAAGATGTGGAGGAGTGTAGAGGGGCCTGGGCAGTCTTGGGGCATCCCAAGGGCTTTCCATGGAGAAGTGAGCAGGGCCCCTCATCAGGGGCTGCCCTCGGGAGCAAGCTGACAGAGCAACGCTTACCTGACCAGCGAGGTCCCACCTGAATGCCTTCGCAAAGCCCACAAACTTTTTACATGAGTCATCAGGAAGAAGAAAATAAATTACCTGTTTATTTTCAAGCTTGTGTAAAAATAAAGGCTCCTGTGTTGTTTCTATTATGAAGAGCTCTCTTCCCTCAACATTTCAATCAATGCTTTGCCAGCAGTGACTAATTCTACATGCCAGAGACGCAAACTGCTCCTTCCTCATACCCTCCCCTTTCTTATGATTTCTACCTGCAGGTAGGGAAAAAAAAAGAAACCTCTTCAATTGCTTGTTTCAAGGCTGTCATCAGTTAGCAGTTTTTCTTCCTATGAGATGACCAGGCAAGGTAGAAATTATAGAGCTCCTACGGAAGATTATACGTTTAGCCTTTCAGAGTGGGGAGGTATGTAACCTTTCTTTCAAGCATCCCTCCGTCACCTTCCCGCCCTCTCCCTGAGGCTCATTCCAGCTTGTTCACAAATCAGAGGTAACTGACAGCAGCAAATCAGATCACATAAATCACTCGCTAGCGGGCGAAGTGCTGCGGCAGGGAAGGCGAGGGTGCACTGCTGCTGTGTGAACCAGAGGTCACCAAGATGCTCCTCACCGCTCGCCTGCAGACCCCAGTGGCACAGGCGGCCCCAGTTCCCCTCGCTTGTGCGTGGGACCACATCCGAGACCTCCACCCTGGCCACGAGAGGAATCTGTGATTTCAGAATTACGGCTGAACGGTCAAAGTTGGGGGCTTAACAGGGCCACCTTTAAGAATTAAATCTTGACTTGATCCTCTCTGATGCTCATTTTTTCAAAATAAGGCCGCTTATTAGTGTGCCTCAGAACAGATTTTTGACATTGAAATCTGCGTATGTTGGTTTAGAAGTCCAAGTTAGGGGGGGAACTGCACCATTCTGCATTACCGTGACAGTTTTGTTACACAGTGGCTAAAATAGAGCACACAGGTAGCTTTAATAACATCCGCCGCGCTGACATTAATGAGAACTGTGAGCATAAACCCACAGAGACATGAAAACCACTGCGCTGAACCAATAAATTAGAACAACGTGCTAAGCAAGACAAACCTCAAAAGTAATGACTGGCTGTTTACTGGCTGAAGACCATCAGTGAAATGATCTGTTTCAATAGATCACTAAATTACCAAAAATGGGGTGGCGGGGGGTAAAGTTAAATGTCTTAACACCATTTTTAACATCAAAGAGTTTTCATTTTGCCAGAAAGAACCCCCAGCACCTGCAGACTGACGTCAAAACAAGTAAGTAGTTGCCGCTACGCTGTCATTAACAGAGTTTTAGCCGTTTATACCATATCAAAACTTGACTGACCAATTTAGGGTGGAGAAATTGCTTTCTCCACCCTATGTACCTACCTAGGTCCTTCATTTTAATAAATGATAGCTTCTGCTCAGGATATCCCAAAAGGTATGTGGGTAGAGGTGCTGAAGTGTAAATACGGCTGTGAATTTTCTCCGAGATGCTCATCTCTTCAAATTGTGTTGAAAGTTTTGAGAGGGAAGAAAAGAAAAACCACCCTGAAAAACCTAACCTTCCCTCTGTGAGGGTTTAGGCACTTGAAATTGTTTTGCAAGTTGAAGGTAACACGCAATCCTCCCGAATGCCAGTACAGTGCTGATGCTGTTAGCCCTAGAACGAGGAAAATAAGAAGGAATTTAAAAAACCCAAGAAATTAAAACAAACCCAAGAACTCCTTGTGTGCTCCCAAAATATAACAAACAAATTAATTTTTGTATTAGTTCTTATTCTAACCTGTACCACTTTGTTTTAGGAGACCATATACCATTTCCAAAGGATACTTAACCACTGGCTCTCTGAAAACTATTCTGGTGGACTCCACACTGTCAAATAAGTCACATAACACGATGCAAACAGCTAGTTTTAAAAACTTTGTTTTACAAACACAGTATATTAACTTGCATGATACGAGAGACCACACAGTAGTATTTCACCTGAAATCCTACACAAAATCCTACACCATGAATTCACATCATTCATGAACGCAACACGTTCGCTTCCCCTTCAAGAGTTCTCTATCTTACTAATTAACAGAGCTGGGTGCAAAGACTTTAAACAACTTCCTGAGGATTAAACAAAACCCGCAGAGACACTAGAGAAAGGCCATTTTTCTTTCGATGGTATCAGAATGATTTCATCCTGCCTTGACAGGATGAATGTTCAAGCACAGCGCCCCCTCAAAATGAGGAATTCACCCACAATGAGGTTAATTTTGTTTCTAATGCTGTGGCCAAGCAAATATTTTCTTTTTCATTCTATTTCTGGTGTAGGTCAAGATCAGATATTGAAATACTACAATACTATGAGAGAAGCTCTTGTATAATACTTAGAGTAGCTAAAGCAAGGCAGTGTTTGAAATCTCTTATTGGATTTCCCAAAATGAGGAATATTTGCTCTATTAAAAAAAATTGTGAGAAATCACACTAGTGATAAGACACTACAATTTTCATTCTTTTTATCAGTTGCTAATACATACAAATTTAGAAAGAGTTGTATAGGAAGCCCAGTAGAGACCGTACAGTTATTTTTAGCCCCTGCATTTCACTAGTTCCTTCCTGATCCTTTTCTGTTCTCACACCTACGCAGATGGTATCCTATGTCCTGAAGCAACTGTTGTAACGAATAAGGAATTACTAGTTTACACTTAAAACTATGCTCTCGTGCAAGAAAAATATGTCATTCAGTTCTACACTGCTCTCATGAGAGCAACAGAAGAATCCCAGTGTCAACTGTGAGATACACCTATGGCAGTATTTCCAGGAAAAATACCATTCCCCTCTTCCAGTTTAGCAGTCCTAGTCTGGAGATGCGGTAGCTAGATTCGAGGAGCATGAGTTGCCTTTTTGGGATGTATTCATGTGAAGCATGGCCCCTAAGCAGGAGGCCTAGTATTCTTCATTATCTGTAATTGATTAGCATCATCTTGGGGAGTCTGGTACCTGCCCAGCTGGACTGTCTTTTTTATAGATAGAGGGTAAAAATCCACCCCCCACCCCCCCGCCACTTATTAAGTCTTTAGAACAATAGCTGTACTGTTGAAACGGTTGTGCAGTACACTTGTACTGCAGTATTTTCTCAGGTTTCCATGTCTAATTGTAATTGCTGTAGCCTAATTCCTAATACTAGTTTTCCCCACATGCCTTTTTATGGCTTCTTTTCCTTGGTCAGACATCTCCCTGGCCAAACTCTGCATTGCAGGTCTCAGATGAACTTGAAAGATCTTACCTGCTCCTACCTCCTTAAATAGCTGTTGATTATGTTAGTCTCTAAATCTGACTTCAGGGAGAAATGAAGCTGTCTCAGAGAAGTTAAGTCCAAAAGACTGAAGGCTCCCTAGATTTAAGAGAAACTCAATTTCGAATCAGAGCATAATGTTAGCTGAAAACGCCTTTCTAGCCTTGCTCCGTACAGGGAGCTGTTGGCACCACCAGAGCAATACAAAATATTTCCCTTATGTTGGAAACCTGTTTTGACATGTCGTTTTGTTTGTTGATATCTGCAGTACTGCACAATTTTCTGCGAAACGTTTATTTCAAGGTGGTTAAAGCCAAGCAAAAGGAGAGGAAGGAAAGAGGAACATGCCACGACCGAGTTGCGGAAGACACCCCTTCGCCTAAACAGGGTTGCAAGCAATCTGCCTCCTCTGCTGCTGGCCAGCTTGACTTTCCATCATATTTTCTATCGTGGAGGAATTTTGACAGGTTTATGTGTGACACTAGGTTACCCTGTAAAGTGGAAAGCCTGTAATTAGATGGTGCACAATCAGCTGCCTCCCACTGGCAACCCGTCTGCCTTAAATCTGCCATCACGCTTAATCAAGAAAATGCCTCCAGGGAGGCCAGTGCCTCCACAAGCCACTAGCCTGTCATCCGTGGGACTTACCTTAACACGTACTGCCACCTCTGTAAGGGACCTGCCCTGAAATTCACGGGATGGCCACCGATGGGGGCAAGCATGTGTCCCGTAGCACTGCCGCAGTACTGAACTCGGGAAAAGCTTTTTCTCCAGCAGCAAAGAGCAAGCGGGCCCCGAACTGCCACCGCTAAAGCCATCAGCAGGACCCCTCCTGCACTGCATGGGGGTACAGCTACATATCTGATCTGTAAATGTGTTACAGGATGTTTTCAATGGCTTCGAAAAGAGTTTAGTCTAAAACTGTGTTATTATTTGAATAAAATATTCTTAACCTGTATGTGCTGCTGTGCTTACCAGCAGACAGCTGCTGGTTTTCATTTGAAGAAACAGTAGTGTTTGTAACAGCTGAAACTATACAGTATGAAAGACAGGCATAACAATAAAACACAATAAAGCTTAAGGAAAATGTGACAGGACAGACTGGGTTGAAGAAATGAACTGAAGATTTTTTTCCATATAAAGCCATTACGATATTCCTAATTTTTTTTGTTATTACTTAAATGTCACCTACAAAAAAAGATGCATTACATAATGGAGAGGTATTGCTAAATACCCAAACACATGCACAAGCCACACGAGTGCCACAAACCTTCAAAGGTGGCTGCCTAATTAAAGCACTGTAATGTTTTTAATAATGTATTTCTTGGAACTAGCTTTAATGTACTGAGTTATACGTAGATGCTGACTTCTCAGATAACAATGTGCAAAAAGAGAAAACAAGTCTGCTCCATGAGTGTAGCGTGCACGTCACCGAGACAGTAGCCAGCAATGAGAAAACACATTCAGAGAGACAGGAAGGAGCTGCAGCTGTAGCTCCCAACTAAAGATGGGGCACCATAGCTGTCCTGAGTTTCTTGGGCAGATATCAATGCTTTTGGGCAAGGACAAGGGAGCCTAAACCCAAACCTCCCTCATTACTGTCAAAACTGAAGTTTGGATCTAGTTGTTCATCGCGTGCAGAGGCAGGTGCTGGTATGCGCCCCCCATGATACACACGTGGCACGTAGGATTGACTCCCCACCATGGGGACTGATGACTGTTCCCGTTGGCATGACACCTGACACAGAGGAGGCATTAACGAGTCCCCACAGGGAGCCCAACACAGCATAGAAGTAGAATAGAGGTGTTATTTTGTTTTCACTGCTTAATGCTGCTTTCTTCTTAAGTTGCTCTATATCAGCAGAAACCTCCAGAAATTAAGCATTTCTTTGCATCTTCAGAGTTATTTCCCAGGAAGCATTTCTTCTGTAGTTACAAGAAGCTTTCTTAATCATAACAGATGCCTTCTTAATCGTAACAGATGCTAACCAGTTGGTACTGCTTTGCAGCCATGGTTTGGGTTTGAACATGTAACTACACTTCATTTTATGGTAGTCAGCTCTTCAGACAACACCGCTCAGTTTCTTTAACTGCAGTAACTCATGCGATATTACCTTGCAACATTACAGAATCTGCTTTATAGAACACTAAGATCCTTGGAGATGCAGACTGGCCATAAAAGTCTTACTAAAATATTTATGGGGTTTTTTTTCTTTTTTTTTTTTTTTTTTTTTAATAGAGGAAATCACCCTAACACTTTGAAGAAAAACCAGCCATGCAAGGCTTTAGATATATCAATATCCAATACATAAACAGAAGAATTAAAATAGTGACATAATTTGAAGACCACTGTAAGCAGCCATTGAGACTGGTTGACATCCATGTCTAAGTTTATAACTTTCACTTCTTTGCTCAAATATCTTTTGACCAAAAAAAAGTGTAAGTGATGAAAACGTCACTAGTTTCAGTTTAATCTTGCATTAGAACTTATCTATGAAACCTGCTTTGTCATATGTACAACAAGGGTCCATTTGGACAACTTCCATTCTCTCCCAGCAGTAAACCAAGTGGAGGATTGGATTACCAAGATGAGCCAAGTAGTTTTGCCAAAGCGTGAGAACCAACACAAATGATCGCTAATTAGCACCCTTGTGTGGCAGTTGGAACCCATGACCTCTATGTAGCAAAAGCTCACGCCATCGGAAAGTAAATTCAGAGACCATGAGAATTTGGGCATGGGCAAGTCTGAGACAGGGAAATTCAAGAGCAGAGGGAGATGACAAAAATATGTACAAAAGTGTGCTTTGTCTGTCATAGGAAACTCTAACCCAGTGTCTAGAATGGCCTGTCGCTTGATTAAGAGCTCGTGGAACTAGACGGAGCTGGCTGAATTTTGTTATCATCCAACACAAAATTCCTGGTCTGAATTGAGCACAGAACCTGAAAACCTTTCCATTTTAAGCCAAACACCCACACAACTCAGATTTTTGAGGTTAGTGATTTTTAACGAACAGTTTGAAAAAAACAGACTTTCAATAAAATGTGAAAATTAACGAACAGTTTGAAAAAAACAGACTTTCAATAAAATGTGAAAAACAAGTGTTGCAGTGCAAAGGGACTTGAAATTTTTTGTCCAGCTGCATAGGAAAAAGAGCAATCCTAGCAGCGTGCCCAAGACATCTCCATAAAAGCATTTCTATTCTTTGGCTCAACCACCACTGATGCATTTCACTGCAGCATAAAGTCTGGAGTAAAACACACAGGAGCATGCCAAAGCTGATCTGCAGATAACTGAGGGGGAGGTCACACTGTTGTGATGAGGTATTGATGTGGGTCATCTATGAGAATTCATGCAGGGAGGGAGGGGGTTCCACACTTTGGTCCCTCATCTTTCCCATACTATCCCATACTTCATCCTGGGAGGTTGTCTTCTGCTCTTTGTCCTTTGAGGGATTCCATCTCTCCAGGGCCATTCTCTAGGCTCGGTTGTTGTCAGAAGGTGCTTACAGCATGTAGCTTTTATTCAACCACCTCCTAATGAAATTACTGCTCCCATGTCATTTGAGGGGAGCCCCACCACCTCCACAAAAGAACCCCCAAAACCAACTTTGCCAGGCTGTTTTTCTGCTGAACTCCTCAAATTTCAGCCTAGGGGCATCACAATAAGTAGTTTTTAGATTCCACTTCTTTAAGGATCACAAATCCAGTGTTTGACCTCGGGTTTTCACCCGGTAAAACTCACTTTGATGGCTTTTTATTCATACCTGATATAAAAAGCAATATTTACGCTTTGAGATGACTGCTGGGCTAAAAGAATTGAAAAGGCAGATGGTGTTGGATTTCCTTAGTGACATACCTTTTCTTCCTTTTGTTACAGTGGCAAGCTTAAAATTATCCAAACCAGAGTACTTCTGTGCCCTCTAGTGGCGTCATAGTTTAGTGACATAATTATTTAGCACTTCATTACCAAACTAGCAAGTTCAAATGCAGTCCAAGGTGTTACCGAATGTTTTCTTATTACGGCTCACACATTTTTGGTTCAGTCTGTCTGTCAGGACAGGAACATCAGCCAAGTGGGACCACAGGCTGCAAAGCTCTGCCTGCGGTCCTGGCCTCCACAAAACACCACAGAAGCGGCAGTGGCTCAGCCAGAAACCACCTTGGATAACATTTTTGATCAAAATGCTAGCAGATGCCAGCATCCTTTGCAAATCAGACAGCTTTCTGTTTTGTTTCTTGCTCCCAGTAGGAGAATGCCACGCTCCCATCTTTGGGCTGGGAGTGATGGGCACGTCATTAGCAAGGACTTTTTTTTTTTTGACATGCACATGACACTTGGCCCCTAGAAGTGCCAACATGCAGAGGGCGACAGGTGTTTTCTAGAAAGTGGATGACACTTCTTTATACCCTCTGAATTAACCTCTTGGCGGTCCACCTTCTCCCCTATGTAACCCAGAAAGGTTGGGGTATGGGACTGGCTTCCAAACCAATTCAGTCACAGCCAAATTTGATATTTTGCCTCTGGCCTGACCAGGAGAAGTTCACAGCTCCAAAGGGGTTTGGAAAAAGGGTAGGACTTCTGAAAGGAACAGTACTTCCTTGAGCAATTAATGAGTTCTTTGCATTAAAGTAGTAGCAGTGGCTGAGGGGCCCCTTGATTAGGAAGCAGGACCCTGATCCTGCTAGGGACTGTAGGGACACATAAAAGCCATCCCTGGGAATACTACCAGCAGGTGAACTTGATTCTGCAGACAATAGAAAAGTCAGGACCTGATCTTTTGTCCACTGGGCATAGGCTAGCTTAAGGTGGATAGGGGGAGAAATCTCTAACTCCTGCAATTATTCCTTATTTACCCTTTGCTGATGAGAAAAACCTCTCTACTCCTTTCCTCCCTGCCTGCACACAGCCCCCACTCAGACAAGTCTCGGTGCCTCGGGTACAGTCTTCTCCAGGTGCTTTGGTGAATGCCCTCTCTGCAGGGGAGTCTGCAGCTTTTCCATGCAGCCCCAAAGGTGAATTTCTCAATTGTTCTGGAATACTCTATGCAACCAGAAGACACTGTCCTGCTCTTATGAGAGCCTTCCCAAGACGAGAGTGAATAAACCAGTCCAAATACTACTAAATTCTAGCAAAAGTTGAGTCTTTTTAAAGGTATAGTGTAGTGCAAAAAATGACCCCAAATGAACAAATGCCATATTTCATTTGAGATCTGTGATCACTTTCTTTTAATGAGAACAACAAACTCTCCCTTATACGGCAAGATTTACTGATTTCTGTGAAACGCCTGCCAGACAACAGACTTTATAACGACTTACCTTCTCAAGCAAGTACTATAGCAGCCCACAACAGCGATCCAAAACGTGATGTAGTTTTACTAATACAGCGTGCGCAAGGAAACCCAGTGCCTTTAAGTCAGATGGCAGCTGGGAGAGTTGAAGTGAAAAAAAGTGAAAAAGCTAATTCGGGGCTGTGCAATGTATAAAGAATCAAGGCACCACCTGGAAACGTGCAACTCCTGTCCCCAGTGACCAGACCCCACTAGATGGCACCCACGCCTTGGCTCTGTCTCTGCAGGCTCCTCTGCTGCACTGGGAGTTGTGTCCCTTGGCTGGTTTAAAAATTAAGAGGCCCAAGAAGCATTTCAGGGTCTTTATATAAGTATCTTGCCTCTTTTTTTATCTCTTCTTTCCCCTCGATGGTTTAGCTTTTTAAATATGTAGTAACAGATTTTTTTTTTTAAAAGGAGTTCTTTTTGTAGTTTAATGCTTATGTAGAACTTAAAGTTCTCTAGTACAATACACATCGTTTTACAGAATAAATAAAAAACTGGGTATTTTGAATCCGGACAGCATTAGTAGTGCATGCATTTTGTAATTTGTGGTGTTTAATAACACCAAGAAGAGTTGACTTCAGACTTACAGAAGAGTCAGTCAAACATCAGTAGTTATGTCATGGAAAGATAACTTTGACTGTTTCATCACTAGTCAAACCCTTGCTCACTGCCTGCTAAAAAGAGCTTCACTCATCCTCCTCTACCATCGTTCCAAAAAGTTGTTTCATGGGGTGTTAAACGAACACCTAAACCAAAAGGCTGTTCGTTCTTCTGAAAAAGTCCTGAACTTTAATTTCGTAGCAATAGAGAAGTCATTTGTATTTACAAAGCTTCATAAAAAATTTCAGTCCTTCTGTATTAAAGCTATAAAGGAATTGCTTTTAGTCTGTCCTCTGGTTCTCAAGGTATAGCTGAATAGTAGGTTTTTTTGCTTTGCAAGGATTTGATTGTAAAGCAGTTGGCTTTGACTCCGATGCAGGCACCATTAAACAGGAGTTCCTGCAAATTAATGAGGACCATTCTTGTCTAGCTGTTTGTTCACAGAAAAGCAGAGTTTAAAAGCTACATTGCAACAAGCTGCTTATATTAGCAGAAAGAGACACTCAGGTATTTTTAATATTTAAATGTCATGTAAATCTTTAAACTGCAGGCTGGGCACTCATTTTATATAAAGCCTCATATCCACCAGCTCCCTGAACACAAATATATCCCACTGGACAGTCCAGTATTTTAATCCCTCACAAGTTCCCCGTCAGACTCATTTGTTCTCTCTGCCACCTTCTCCCCAGCATCCCCCCGCCCAGGGCACCCCTCCTAAAGTCAGTCACACAAACCCACGTCCTTTCATCCCTGCACACTGAGGTTTGCAACCCAGCTCCTCCAACACCTCTGCAGTTCTCCCTCACCTTGGTCTCCTCTAACTTTCCACCCTCAGCTTTCTTGCCAAAGGTGGTGGGTAAGAACTGAGAACATCCTGATTAGCTGGCAGCGGAAAGCTGAGACAGAGACTCAACAACCATCCCATATTTATTTTGGACATGCTAAACAAGAAACAACTTATAATAACCAAGGAACAGATCAAAAAGATGGCTTGTTTGTCAGGGCCAGTTCACCGACTTTTGTTCAAAGCTGTCTCTGCACTCACAACCCTAGAGCTTCCGGGCTGAAAATGAAAGCCAAGTGTTCCCAAGACTGCCAATTCTGTTAAGGTCAAAACCAAGGCTAATGTAGACATAATATGATGGACCAAGACTATATTTGGTGATAGGAAAAAATTGATGCTCTGCAGCTTTCATCATTTAGTTGCACTTCTAGATCGGTATTAGCACAAGGGTGGGAAAGATATCCAGTCTGCTTGAAGACCCAAATTTTCCTACTCAACTATCCTTCAGGAAGAAGTTGTGTCTTAAAAAAATAAGCAAAAAGTTAAATGGTGGGTTGGATTAAAAAGTCCATTGTATACCTAATGTCAGAGGGAAGGCGAGATTTAGGAAGAGATGGGAAGCCTCATTCCTTTTTTCCCCAGAGCAGAAGTAACCTACAGAGCAAGCAGGTGTTGGAAGCAAGGGGGGGGTCCCATCCCTTCAAGATGGTCTCACAAGCCAATGACAAAAACAAAGGTGGGTTTCAGGATCACACCAGCTGCAAACAGGCCTTCAACTCATGGGATATCAGCCTGATAAAGCCCCAGGAGGGCTACAGTGTGGACATCAAGTCTTTAGCACCATCCTCTCACTCCACAGATCTGGTCCTCAGGGTCCGCGCTACTGGCTAATGTTATCATAGCCTAAAAAAACCAGCAGAGAAGGGCCAGGGCCACAGCAGACATCAACCACCCCAGTGCAGGTGCTCTGAGCCAGTGCTGCACTCTGAGCAGGGGGTGGGTGTGTTTTTTTCCTAGGAGCAGCAAGGATCAGTCATATTGACCCAACCCCTAATTCAAAACCCCCTTCAGATCATCTGCCTGCTCCATTTCCAAGCCAGAACGGAGGCCCAAGCTACTTTTTGGTAGCTTCGGTTTTGACAGAAATACGTAACGTAGACAGGCTAAGGTTGAGCCAAGAGAACTGCGTTGGAAAGCAAACAGTTTCCACTGAAGCAAAGAATAGACAGAAGAAAGTGAAGATAGCGAAGTAGTGAATGGTAGAAAAGGTGTTAACAGAAGTGACAAGAACGAGCAAAACTACTCTAGAGGTAGAAATTTAGCGTCCCTTGTTTACATGTTTAGATTTACTGTGTTTTGCTGACAGAGCTGGAACACAAATGAGGACTAATTGCAGCAACAAAATGCAGGCGACCATATTCTGGTTCATGCTGGTGACAACTGTCGGTTACACCCTCTCTCCCTTCCATTGCACTGGATAACCACCTTTGCATGCCTGACCATTTCCACCGCAAATCCTAACGTGATGGTGTGGTGGTGGGCCTGGTTCATATACCCGGGTGCGTGTCAAGGCTGCAACGACACGCAGAGCCGAGCAAGTTCAGCCCTGCTTCAGGAACGACTTTGTGCAGCTCCAGCCACAGCCTGAATCCAGCACTACAAGCTAAACTGCATTTAAACCAGCATTGCTGCAGGTCTGGCCTGCTGGAACAAATGTTCAAACACTAATAAGCTCCGTTTGAATGAAAATGAGCAGTTACAGTAAACTCGCTTCCTACTTCCAAAAGCAAAATTTCCTCTAATTTCATCTAAAATAGCAAATCCTTTTCCCCCCAGCTGAGTACAAACAAACATCTGGAACTGCTGTGTTTTAGGTTTTGTTTACATAATTATTTAGTGGATGGCCAGAGGGTTAGAAACTGCCAAATAATTCTAGCCTTGGAGTTTACATTAACTAATTTCCGTGGGATTCAGGATTCATTTGCCAAGTTTCAGATACAAGCAAGGCTTTTGTGGTTGAGTTGCAACTCCTGGAAAGAACAGTCAATAGATGGAAGTGCCAGACATGCATCCCTAACTCATCTTCATCCCCAAGTATTATTGTACTAGGTGAAGCTGTAACATTTAACCCTGCGTGAATTATACTGAATAAGAACTGGCAAACAGCTTAAGCCACTCCGTTGTTCCCAGAGTCGCCTTTGGGGGGAAGATGTGGAAATGACCTCAACATAGTTTTCTCTTTGGTGACTCTAATTTTACAGATAACTAAACTTCCATCTGAGTTTTTATAGGGACAACTGCTATCACACTATTGCTGCCAAAAATCAATTTACTTGGTCAGCTCTTTAAAACTCTGAATCTCTAAAAAGACGGACTTCCAAACCCGCATTTGAGCAACAAAGCAGGCAGGATTCATAGAAATGCTGCAAGTCTACAACTGTTTGCGGAGTTAAACCTATCAGTGTAACAAACATTTGGCTGCAATGCTGTCCACATATTGGGAACAGAAATGCTTTTTGGAATAGAAGGTTGAAGAGGTAATGACCTCTTGGTGTAGCGACCAAAGGTTCTTAGTCTTGGGGAAAAATAAGTCAGTATTAGGAAAAACTCTAATGACAGGTAGATCTCATTTCTGAAGAGAAAAAGCATATCTACCTAAGCTATTTGTTGTAGAGATAGATCACAGAAAATAAATTATTTAATGTAGATTAATTAGCTGTGTTTGTGTGCCTACTTACACGTCTGTGTATGTCTATAGACACATGGACCACAACCATACAACTGTCACTTAAACAATGATAATTATGCAGAAAGAATCAAAGTGTTGTGTTTAAAAGAAAAATAATTGGTACACACGTGAATTCTCTTTCTATAGTGACAAAAATATATTCAGGTATTACTTGCCCTAATGATACCTCAGTTCTCACCTCCTTACAGCTATCTATAACCGGGATTTTTAAGGCATAGGATTAACCAGGGCTTCCCGGGGCTGATTGTTTCTATCCCATAGGTCTTGAAATTGCACGTCGTCTTTGTAAATTGCTCCTTTACAACATCAGCCACTGCTTCCCGGCCCTTCCCCAGCTCTCCTTCTCCAGGGCCAGAAGGAGGAGGAATATGAACAGCAAACTCCCCATGGTGAATCCAGTTCAGTTACTTATGTGTTTTTCTTCCATTTGGGAGCTGTTCTAAAACCTCAGAGCATTTCAGTTACTGGATATATGCTTTCAGTTTTGCCTGTATGTTTGCACAGCTTCACGAATTTTCATCCGACTACCAGACTTCCCGCTGTGGCAAACCCACACAAGCACAGGCGTTTGAGTCTTGCTGAGAATTTAATTTCTTCGTACAGAACCCATTCACATGGGCAGGTTTCATTTTATACAAATTTTGTTTCTGTTCTTGAACATCTAGTATTTTAATCCTCAAGAAAAAAAAAATGCATCTCACCTCTATGTAGAAAAGCTTCTAAAAATCAGCATGTCTGTGTTTCCTCCCTTCCTATTATAGTGCTGATTTTTCTTTTCCCAGGTACCCATTAATCTCTAATAGCTGAAGCGCACTATGCGTCACAAAAGGGCATTAATTTTAAGAGTTGTAAGGTTCTTTTTTTTTAATTCAAAGTTAACTTTGACGTACACAAATTGTGCAAAATTGTGATGTAGAGGTATGGAAAGAGTTCCACCAAGGGAAAAAACAGCACTTAAAGTTTCCTGTGTACATTTAGATGGTTGATCTTGGATTCTCGGTTGATTTCATTTTCCAAATTTGGCATACACCAAGAATTCTCCCCCCTCCAAACTGATGTACTGAACCACGAGGAAAAGAGGAGCGTGTAGTTTCCTTTCAGTTGCCTCCTGTTATTATCAGGCTATTCAAGAACAGATAAGCTTCCCGGACCAGTGAGACGAGCATGAATTATCTTATTTTAAAGAAATACAACAGCTATGAGAAAGTAACAAATCTGTGATATAACTACCCAACATCATGTTGTCATGGGTTCACAATTCACTGGACTTGTACCTGAAAAGCATTAATTCTGTATGTAATCCTTCCTGGCTAAGCATCAAACAGACACCTACCTGCATTTTCAGCCAGTTAGCACACTGACTCATTTCTGAGGAACTGTTAAAAAATAGCCTTAATGTTATGCTTATTAGTCTTCAGCCTGGCCACTGTAAGTACACTGAGAGGAATGAAAATTGTTATTCAAATCTCTTATGGGATGTGGTAGATGGTATTGGAACGGGAAGAAGTATGAAAAGAAAACCATACCATTGTTTCTTTAATAGATTCCTATTCTTTACAACGTACAGGAAGTTTCTAAGCTTGCATTATTAATATACTGTTATCTTTCATGCATAACAATACTAGAAAAGATTTGCAGTAGTTTAAGGTAAAACAAGAAAATTGAAACCGGGGCAGTGGCTGGTTTAGTGCATTTTTGAAAGTTAAGCCTTTGAAGAAGGTGGTAGGGGAAAAAAGCTTGTTCACTACAGATCCTCAAGTAATTAAAGCAGAAAAATTCTAATCTGAAGACAAATAGCTTTTAAAGAAAGCACAGACTTGCAGCATTTTTCTTACAATTACTGAAAGATTTTGCATCTCACAGCAGTTCAACACCACTGAATGGTAAGTGTAGGCTTGGTAAAGAATGAAATCATTTACATAAATCAAAAATTGACTTATTCCAAGATTTGAGAGCCTAAAGTTCCAGAAAAAAAAAAATCAGAAAAATACAGTTCCTGGTTTTTAACACCCCCTGCCCCCCTCTATTTTAGTTTTTTGCTACTTGCTTTTACACTGGAGAGCTGATTGCAGCAATAAAAACCCCTATTTTCACTGAAGGCAGAATTCCAAAGCTATTCACGAGCAAGAGAGAGGAGAAGGCACAGGAGACAGCATTTCTAAGAACAGCAAGTGGATCAGTGAACCCCCAACGTGTTAAGATAAGTTGAGAAGTCTAAAACATCAGTGTTCAGACCTAAAGCCCTGAAGAAGCGTTCAGTTCAAAAAGCCTATTTCCCACAGAATTGCTTCCTTCCCCTTCAGTGGGATCTTCCGATTGCTCAGCACTCCCAAGGACAGCCCTGCATTTCCACTAGCCTAGGTATATGTACACCCATGGTCTTCACTCCAGACCCCCTCTTGTGATTAATCATGAAGCTGTCAGATGAGACCAAAGTCTTATCAGTTTTCTCCCCATGACAATGGCAGAGTCCAGAGAACAGCTTAAAGGAAGTAATGAATTCACAAGGTATTAATGTGGAGAGACAAGGGATTCTACTTTCCATAGACTAAGCCACCACCTTTTGAATAAGATTTTTCTATACAATGCATTTGTTTCAGGGAATGGCAAATACTACAGTGTCTTGCATAGCTATGATCTAGCTTTACACCATCTGCAGTAGTCCTAAGGTACTTGATCCCTGTAAATTGTGCAACTTCCATATAAATACTTCTGCCTCTAAGTCTTTGTGTTAAAAAAAAAGAAAACAAACCCCAGTATAACTCAAGATTGTTTCCTTGACTTGGCCCTCCTACAATAAGCAGCCCACTTCCTTAGCCTGTATCTCCTTCCACTGTTTGTGTAACAGTCATGTCTTTCCTTAGTTATCACTCTGTTAAACCATAAAAATCTCTCTTGATAAGTTTTTCCAACCTTCCTGATGATTCCCATGGCTCTTCTCCAAATTCCATTTAGGTTATTCACAGTTTTCAGTGTAAAAATTGTTTTCCTGGAGGTTCATTTGCAATGTTATTTAAAGTAGTTTAGGGAAAGTTCTCGATTGTTTCTCGGATAAACAATAATAGCATTTCGCATTCCACATTTTGGGGAAAAAGCCTATCAAAAATATTCACCTTAAAATATTTAAGGCTGAACGTTGGTGAGACATACTGAAAGAGCACTGCATTAGGAGGAGGCTGTACCAGCTAGCTGTCGATGCAGTATTAGCCTCTTGTCCACTCCGAGGCTAGGCCAAAGCCAGCTAAAGACAATGGAAACAAATCTGCTAACCCTATTAAAAATTTTTGGCTGACTTCATTGAGTTGAACTCTAGGCTACAGTTGTGTTTGAAAAATATTGTGACAAAATTAAAACTCCTTTGTAATTTATTAATAAAGCTACATGCCTGGTTATTGTGATGTTTAGTATTTAAGCATTGACTTGACTACATGGCAATTTCTGAAATGGGTTCTAAGAATGGACGGAGAAAAGCCATTTCACAAAAAGGCAAAATAAGTCTTTAAACACAGGAAAGGGAAGGTATCGTGTAACCTTTAAGTAGAACTTTCCCCACCCCCAAAAATTCATAAATGCTGTGCACATCTACGGCAAATCCCTTGCAGATGCGGGGGTAGACTTAGCACCCTTGCACCCCACAGCCAGGAGGGCAGGGGCATCTCAGTCCCTTTGGTCAGCTGGAGGCAACAGCCTCATAGACTGCCGGCTGCTAAATCCAGCAACAGTCATTTGCTGGAGGTCTTAGGCCTGCGAAGGTTAAAGAAAAAGCCTTTCAGTAGACTCCGAGATCCGTCAGAAATAGAAGACGAATGGTCTGGATGGGCTCAAATATCTACCAGAAAAACGGACCTACACACACATCCAGTGCCTGCTGTTGACAAGTTCCCAGCTGCAGCTGGAGTTAGAAGGAAGACTGCTCTGCATACACACAGAGTATGTCTAGCAGCACATTGCAGAGATGCTTCAGCTGCAGGGAGAAACGTTAATTGCTCTGAGACTATGTTCATCTACTGCTTTCATTGTGAATCCGGCAGCACAGTGCCTGTAACTACACCACCTGCAACCAAAATTATATATCTGTTAAAATATTCTGCTTAACTGATGATTGTCATTTAGTTAAGGTAAATAACAAAGGTGGCGTGTCTTTTTTTAAGATATCCCATGCTCTTAGAAATAAGTTTGTTTTCCTTGTTTTGCTTAAGTGTTGAAAACCCATCATCAAAAGAACTGGGAAAAGGTGTTGGTATCTATGTAGGTGCTGAGAGTGGATAGAGGAAACAGCCTTGGTATAGATATTTATTTGTGGTAGTAAATTGTGCCATTTCTTACTAGGTTTAGTCACACCATATTGTTATTTTGCTTATTTCCATGCAGGAGCCTATGCCAGAAAGTTGAAGAAAGCAGAAATCATGGTTCTTCATTACAGAACAGGCAGATGAAGCAGTAGCTAGATTAAATTCATCATAGTGTTAATAATCCATATGTCCAGTTCCTGGGTCCTGTTTGCCATGAGTAATTTTAGACATATCATCTCCAATTTGTTTGCATTTGTTGTGCTGAACCTGACTACCCCCGCCCCCTTACGTTCCCTAGGTACCAGAGGAAAATACTATTTGGTTTTTGTTGCCTGTTGACAACCATTGCACAAATTCATGAGAAGATTTCAACTTTTGACATCCAGAAAAAGCACAGTTTTCACTAGCTCTATAGGCAGGCAAAAATATCACAAATGAAAATGTACTATTTAGAAGGGAGAGCAGAATCCATATGGCGAACAGTACGGTCAGTACTACGCAGAAGAAAGAGGGTTTACTCCATGCCAGCGCATGGCTGGATTCCCTACCAAGGAGAGCTTTAAGCATCAATTAGCTCACAGAATCTCTGGGCGGGAATGGATTTCACCCCAAGTGAACGCATTAAAAAAGCAGGACACAAATGGCTCTGTAAGATGTCTATGAAATTTGCTTCAGTAAACAAGAGGCAAGGGCCAGAAGGATCTAACTGGAGAGGCAAAGAAGCACAAAGAATGTGCGGTTACAACAAAAATGTACTATCTTAAACAAATCCCAGAAAGAGGACCTTTCAGATCCTGGAAAGCTTTAATTCCCAGTCACTATTTTTAAACAGATAAAGACATATTTATCTGAGAGATTGCCAGCTGCTGGTTCAGCATTTATTTCGTACTGCTGTCAGCAGCAGCAACAGCAAGTAACACAGCAACGATAAGGCCAAGTAAATTCAGACACTGTTTCCCAATTTGCCACCTAAGAGCTTCATTAAATAACACAGGATGGAGAGGGGTCTGTGCGCATTTCCACCACTTGCAGTGCCCCTAGATGTTACCGAGCAACATCTTGTTTCCCTTTGAACACAGTATTGGAAGCCATCAAAGGGGTTGGGATCAAGGCATGATAAGGTGATCCAGCACCTTCTGATAGAAGTCTCTGTACTGTACTGCTCGTATCCCTGATGGCAGTGGGGCTGTGCAAGCCCAGCCTTCCCCCCGCCCCTCCAAAAACCACCAGCACATTCAACAGAGGGACCTCCAGTCAGCAGGACCATGCTACTAAGATATATGTAACTATAATAAATATATATATAGAGCGTGTTTTTTGGTTTCCCCCAGGACCGCAGCTGCCCCAGAGTAGCCCTCCCCACAGTCTGCTCATATGCAGAGTTTTGTGTGAACATCAGCAAGAAGGGCCCCTATCCCAGTTTTTGACCAGGACAATCCTGCAGATGAGGAGAGTTGTAAAATGGCTTCTTGAAACATTTCTCAGGCCATCCTGCAACTCTGCTTTCTTGTTTTCTTCAGGTTTTTCTTCTGTTGCCATAGGATGGTGACCTTATAATGAAATTTCTTTTTTTTTTTTTCATCCTTTAGATCAAGTGCTCTAAAGAATTGTTATTTTCAGGACAGAGAGCATGTTCACCACTGACAACATCCCTTCCCACCTCGTTGGCTTTGATGGGTTGATAATTTGTACATTTAATGCCTGTCAACCATTTCCCGGCATTTTTTTCCCCCCTAATTCTTCAATGCTTACTACGCATTTATCAAGGGAGGCCAGTAAGTAATACCTCGGGCAGAGTTTTTACTGTAATTCCTTAATTTGCTAACAGTCCACAGTTATCTGGACATACAAAAGGAATTATTTTCTATCCACCAATTAGCAAACCAGGAGTTCAAAAGCCTCTGCGACTGCATTAACACTGAGAATGCCTTAATCCATAAAAATTAATGGAGATTATGTTAAAGAGACTTAAATATTTAAATCCTTCACCACATTAGTCACTCTCTTTTATGTGCAGGTAACTCCAGCTGAAGTCCTTGGGAGCCCTCTGTGTGTCTGTGTGGCAGAACAAACTAATCTCTTCAAATGAGAAACGTGAGCTTTTTACCAACTCTTCCCCCAATGGCAGAAGGTGGCTGCTTTCTCCGCAGCTTTTGAGGTCTGACTTCCCCCCCGCCCCACTGAAGCTCTTACCGTATCACTTTAACATAAAGGCTTAATTGGCTCCAAAAGTCCTAAATGGAACCATTTATTATTGTTGTGGATGGTCGTCCTGGCTACAGATAACTCCAGCGTGCAATTAAATATAACTGACTTCACAGCACCGCCCGGCTGCCAGACAGAAGTTTGGAATTTTCAGTTTTGCTTGGATCTGAAATTTGGCTTCCCCACCATCTTATACCAGTCCCAGGACACTACCAGCCCAAAGTATCCATGCTGCACGCAGGTGCTTTATACTGCTCTTCTTACAGCTACATAGTTTTCACACACACCTATTAATTGGAGTTACATTAAAAGGTTTCAAACTAATTTTTTCCTCTCAGCAGCATAACTTTAAACAGACATATCCTCAGAAACAGAGGAGATTTTTTTTAGAACAGAGAGTAATTATCTTGAAGATAAAAAAGTTGCATTTCAAAGATTTGCTAGAGGGTATTTACTGAACTATACCTGCCAAAGAAAAAAGTTACAGAAGTGGGATTATTTCACCCCCCCCCCCCCCTTCGTTTCTTTTCTTCCCGGCCCTTGAGTGTGTCTCCCAAAATATTTGGTTTCTCTCGAAGCCACAGAGGTTCTTTGTGTGAGCAACGGAGGGGCAGATTTCCTATCATTAGGAGGATGAAGAACCACATTTACTCAGGCTGGTTCACGCTCAAATTCATGGCTTAACTTGGGACTCGGGTTTTCTTTGAGCAGCTGGGATGCTACCAGCAGGAACCGCAGTCTCCCAAAACTTCCACCGCTTCAGAGACGACGTTCATATTTCCACGCTGCATTTCACGTGGGTGCTCCCCGCTCGGCGCAAAGCCCTTTTGAGCCTGCGGATGCAGAGATACAGCCCTTTTTGTCCTTCTACCCTTCTGAGGGTGCACCACCAGCTGCCCATCTGCAGCTCCATCCAGGAGCTAGGCCAGTTCTAATGTGCAAATCATATATATTTAATGATTTATATTTGATGACCTATATCACGCTTTTTTTTTTTTTTTTCTTCTTTCAGGGGTTTGCAGAAGCAAGACAAAGTGCATGTCGGCAAAGTAAGGAGCTGCCCCCCTCCCCGAGCCCCCAGGGGAGCCCACCCGGGCTCGGGCCGGCCCCACGGTTGCCACTAGGGGTCAGGCGGAGCCCGGCAAAGCCCCGGGCGCAGCCCAAGCCCTCCCGCGGCCCCCCAGCCCGGGCAGGGAGCCGGCCGTTCGGACCTCGCAGGCTGTTCTGGTCCAAAGTCAGCATGGGGCCAGGCAGCTGGGAAAGCGAGCCTTCAAACCGGTTTAATTTAAGTCGCTGCCTGCAAAGGGAAAGCGTTGAAGAAC
The DNA here is from genome assembly GCA_013389945.1 of Fregata magnificens. Taxonomy (NCBI): domain Eukaryota; kingdom Metazoa; phylum Chordata; class Aves; order Suliformes; family Fregatidae; genus Fregata; species Fregata magnificens. The sequence goes on from WAAD01001159.1 coordinate 97,122, forward strand.
CGGCAAAAAGTGCAGTAAGGTGAAGGCTGCAAGCTAAGCCTTTTGCACGTCAGGTGGACTTCTGCCGCAGCTTTACGGCGCGGATTCAGGTAGCTGCAACTGCTGCTTGGGCAGCATTTAATCACAAATCGCCTCTGCCGGCAGATTGAACTAATGCTTCCATAAAAGCCTGGGCTGAAGTCCTGCAGGCTTGAGACCTACTCGAAATCAATATCGACAAGTATTATTTCAGGGCAGCTAGCAAACGCAAAAATCATCCCTGCCTAGGGAACCTGAATTGTGCTCCCTCACGGCAGTTTTACTACCTTGCAAAGATTGCTTTGTTAGTAGAGTCAATGATATGTTAGTGTTATATTTAAAACAATATAAGAAAACAGATTTTAGCCTCTGACGTAGCCTTAAAATGGGCATTACACAGTAAATGTACAGCACACAAGGCTCATGGGAAAGTTCACTGAAACATCTTCAGAGCATCAAGCTAACTTTTTTCTATAATTTGATGCTTATAAATTGATGTTCCTTTGGTGAAACAGTCTTGTGCAGATTCTGGTATAATAGAATTTTGGAGGTATTTTGTTCCTCTTATACAGTTCAATAAATTCTAATTAAATTTATTTTATATTCTCTTTTGCAACCTTTTGGCAAGGATTAGCCTAGAAACTACTAAGTGCTGTGAAGAGTAGCGTTGTTTCCTGTTGGATTTTGCTAGAAGCCTTGCAAATTCATGCAGCATGCCGAGAAAAACCTCTAATTCTTGTAAAATGAGAAATGAGAGTGATATATATCTGAGTTGTGAGAAACTGAAGAGTCCTGACCTCTTTCTCAAAGAAGGAGGGAAAAGAAAAAAAAGAACAAAAACCAGGACCCCATCCGATGCGTTTTGGTAAAGCTAACCTTCAAGCCCCTGGAAGCCTCAAGCTGCCATTTGGTTTCCCTCAGAAAAATCACCAAGTCCCCTACTATAAATATCAGACAGCTTTCTGGCTTTTTCAGAATTAGCTTAATGACCAGGAAACAGCAGAAATTCAGACAAGGACTTTTCATAGTGAGACTGGAGTGGTTTGAACATCTGCAAATGGGGGGGGGGGTCACCTGCAGTTCTCAATTCCATGCCAAAAAAACAAGGTTAAATTGTGAATGCTTCAAGAGAAACAAATCAAACATGTATGGAAGACCAACAGATAAAAGCAGCCTTTTAGGTCTGGTGATCACAAAGTATGTGAATGGTAACACATGGAGCAGAGCCTGGTTTCTGGAAAGCAAGTAGCTTATTAGTGGTGCCTGCCTTGCAATTACTAGTAAAGCAGTAAGCTACTTAGCTGAGTAAACCAAAAGTGAGAGGCAGAGCAGCAGGGCATGATTCTCCATCTAATCAAGTGCTTTGCAGTCTGTCAGATGTGCAAAAACAGGAGAGCTGGGACTGGGAATTGACAGAAGATGGGGCTGCATTGATCACAAATTCAAAATTGAGCAGCCATAGAATGGCCTTAAATAAGGATGGCTCCAGTGGCATGGGAGCTCAGGCAAAACCTAATCAAGCGACCTAATGAATTCTGTGGCAGATAGCTTGCCTGCATTGCAAACACCTTTCTGTGCACAGGAACACCCCGAGTTAGCCAGTCACTCAAACCAAACAAAGGCACTTGATTCTCTAGTCCCATGCTTGTAGAACTGGACTGAAACAAAGGATCTGGTAGGACAAGCCACTTCCTCTGCCTTTTGTAAAGCAAAAGTCTCTATTGTAGTTCATTAGGATCTGTAATAGCTCTACAAGCTTGTATACACTGGGCATTTCATGAATAACAAGTTTTTGGCAGCTGACCAGTCATCTGAATATTTCAAGGCTTGGCAATATTTCAGCACAGTCTCCATAGCAAAGGAGGTCATTTTCTCTCTATTCCCTGAAGTGGTATCTTACAGTTCAGTCAAATTCCTTCAACTGACCTTTCCATGTATTTAAAATATTTGTCTTTTAAATAACTTGTCATTCTGTTCCAGTTTGCTGCAGCAGTTATAGCAGAAAACCCCAAACCTAGGAAAAGGTTCTGGTTAAAGCTCATACCATTACTGACCCCCTCCCCTGGCAGATGCTGATTAGAAATGACCAATTAACAGTCCTCCAGTCTATGGAATAGGCCTAATTAGCCAGACCAAGGTGTGCCTCAAACTAATGACATTTCCCCTATTTGCACAGGACAGGAGGCCCAGTCAGCATAGCTTGGCACCAGTAGCCAAGAGACTCAAGGGGCTGTCAAAACCAAGATGACTACTTGAAGCGCAGAGTGGAAACACGGTATTTAGTGAAAAGGACCTTCAAGATGAGAAATTGTCCCAATGCAGCACAGCGTCTCACTTGGCAGGAGTAATCTAGCATGGCTTCACTCCGCATAAAGAGAACCGGTCAATTGAAATAGAACTGGAGCAACTGTTAGATTGCCACATAACAGCTTAGTCTAGCGGCTGTGGACATTGTGGTAATATTTTGAAAAATAAGACCTAGCACTGACCACAGCTAAATTTAGCTTGAAGGTAACCTCTCACTTGCTAAAGGATCTTACATATTTCTCAGCGAGGCAAGGCAAACAGCCCAAAGCAGGTAATCTCACACCTTCGTAAGCGCCATCTCCTCCTGGAGACTGAAAGCCTTCAAGAGGCTACTGGTCACAGCAGGACTTCGATGCCTATCTAGATATCTGTTTCATTCCTGCCTTTGATATCTACGTAAGTGGCTGCATTGCAGAGCTTTCTTAGGCTCCAGCTCGATAGGCGCTCTGCAAACCCTTTGGAAGAGAAAGCTCACAGCCCACGGAGCTTGCGGGGGGGAAATAAAATTAAAAAAAAAAATCAGTCTGCTCTTTGTTTCAATGATGCTGAAATGACTGGGGATACAATTCAAACAATTCCCAGATGAGAGGCCTGGGGCTTCCAGAAGGACAACAATAGGGTCAAGAAGAGGAAGTACTGGGGGCAAACATATTTTGGCTGGGTGTGAGGACCCCTACTATGTGCGATTTGTTCTTTTTTTCCTTTAGATGCAAGGCCAGTTTGGCTAAACAGGATCAGGCTGCTTTCCACTTGAATGAACACGTAGTTTTGTAATAAGAAACAGTCTTTTGTAGTTTCTGTGAAACTGTAGGACTGACCAAAATCATTTTGCTATTGTTAAAACTACTAAAATAGGGTTTTGACTGTTTTTGCTGACTTATGAATTTTTTTTTTTTTAACACAGTAATAAGAGAAACTGTCACTTAAGACTGGAAATTCCCACAGTTTCTAAACTGAAAAACAGAGCAAAATCTTTTCAGTGTCTTGCCTTGTGCAAAAATATTGAACAATTAACAGTCTCAAGTTTCTTGGGCACTTTTCTAAATATTGCAGTTGTTTTGCGAAGACCACTGCGAACACAGCTGTGCCAAACCAACAAACAGTTGAGGCCATTGTTGGTATTTTGGCAAAACTATCTTACAGAAAAGCATGAAAGCCAGCTGGGTTGGAAATTGCAGATTCAAACTTTAAAGCTTTGAGGAATGAGTATACAAAAATAAAAAGGCTTTATTCTGCCATATTTACCCACACCAGTAACAGCCCTTTGAGACCCACTCTCAGCAGGGGATATATCCAGGCTGCAGGGCAGATATACTCCAGGAGGAAGGGGAAAAAACCCAGCCGATGCATGTTGAGGAGATGGCCCAACAGCACTAGAATGCAGCCTGGGAATACATCAAAACTGCCAAGTTTTAGACATATCCGTCAACCCCAATAAGTCCATTAATGAAGTACAGGAGTGCTCAATGTATATACTAGCGACAGAAATCTGGCATGGAATATATTGTGCCACCTTATGCTGCAGTATACTCTGCAAATGGGCCATTGGTTTCAGTGGCTGTTTCCTGCAGCTTCATCTAGAGTCAAAATATCCTCTGTAGGTAAACAGATCAAAACCAGACCTAGCAGCCATACCAGCACACAAAACCAGCCAAAAGGCTCCATCTGAAGTACACCTCATGTATTAGCGCACAGCCATATGTAATCAAATTTGCAGTTCACAGCTGTTTAAAGCACCTTGAAGAGCAAGATTCAGAGCATACTGTGTGCTGTGTGGAAATAACCTCAGTGAGTGGTGTTTCATGAAGAGTCCCACAGACTAGGTCACCAGCAGGTCTGTCTGGTGATGGGACAGAAACAGAACAGCACTGTGAGATCTGTAGCCTACATAATGCCTTGACTGGAGATGACACCATGGTAGCAAAGGTTGACTTGCAAACTGTAGTCAGTTGGGTTAGTATTTCTGTCACCAGCATCAATGGAGAGAGGACAGATTCCTCTCTCCCACTGGAAAGCAGTCACTTGCAATAGTTTAACATGATTAATTTTGATAGGTATTATTTTCCTTCTAGGAGCATGCTACCAGAGGTACTCGTGCTGACTGTTTGTTCCTGCTGCAAGATTCATTGTGATATTTCTGACAGTTACCTCTTCCGCACCTCAGCTGCCAGCATGAATCATGCAAGCACAGCTCATCTGGTCCAGTGCCCAGTCCAGCAGGGTGATGGGGACTGCCACAAAGAGTCTGCAGTGATTTTGTGACAACAATGTGAGAGACACATCACATGTAGAGGCAGTGGATTATAGGCATTGCTGACGGTACTTGTGGTTGGCAGAGATTTTACAGTCTTGCTCATTACAGAAAATACAACTCACCAGCTAGACCTAATAAAAGCCAGTCCTCATAAGCAAAGCAGTTATGATGCCAACACTCAAAATGTTAGGGAGCATACACTTTTTTTTTTTTAAATGGTGGAGGCCAAAGAAACATGATACAATTTGTGTTTAGGGAAGCTGATATTCTGCTGTGATGTTTGACCTGGCAAGAAACCACGGTTCCTTCCTGCAAGCTGGCAAAACGCTAAACATGGGGAATGCCATGCACAGACAGACTCAATTAAGCTATCTTTTCCGAGCTGTAAAACAGCACTAGGCACATAAACCAGCAGAAAACACATTTGTCTCCTCTCCACCTGCACAAGCACATATAGTGATTCATGCTTACCCAATTTACAAGACAAGAGGAAGAACAAACATACATTTAATCTTTGTTTAGGACCACCTTACTCTGTATTGGCTACTGGTGGATTTCAGTTTCTAAAGCAGTTGGCAGTGCCAACCTGAGCATCATGCCTTTAGAGGAACTTAAAGCTGGAGCTAACGACTTCATTAATCATGGTCTGTACTATCCTAAATAGAGCACAGATACAGCACAATTGCAACAGGGTGCTAGGCAATTAGCAAATACAAAAAAAAAAAATCACATACCTACTGCTTTAGTTCCTAATCATGAAATTGGGTTAGGCAATGCATTTTCAGAGACAAAGTAGTACCTCTTTATAACCTTCAAAACCTGACATCTTCAAGGACAACAGATATAAATTAAGCAATAGGTTACTTAAAATTATAGCAATTCATGACCTGTGAAATTATTCTACAACACTTATGTGATCTGATGAAGCTGATTGCGTCAATAGCCTTGACAATGGATTATATGCATGGAAAGTCTCAGACTGCTGCAAGACTGAGAAAAATGTAAGCTATTTCACCAACTGTCACAGCAAAAATCTTCTTACTTAATACTTCGTGTTTTCTGGCCAGTCCACATATGGTTATCTCCATAAATGTTTCCATGTTTATGGTCTAAAAATCCCACTGATCGTTGTTGACATTCAGGGACACAAGGCCATTGCCTAGCAGAAATGAGAAGTGCTGTATGAATCATGCCAGTTCATTCGCCACAGCTACATGTAGTTACAGCTGTCAAACCAGATTTGGCACACACAGAAAAGAAAGGGAAAGGAATAGAAACGCAAGGAGAGGAGGAATAGCGGGTGCTCTGTGCAGGGAGGTGCATAGCACTGCCTAAATGTAGGGTATTCATCTAGTACTAAGTTCGAAATCTTCTCAGTTTGCATATGGGTTCTGTAATTCACCAGCCTCCAGCAGGCCACGTACAGAATTTAAGTTTTTCTGGTTAAGCAGGGAGCACAGGAAAACTGAGCTGGGAGACTAGATGCATTAGTAGTCCCTTTGTGGCCAACTCCTTCTTCCACTGCGCTATTTCATATTGACACGTAGTCACCAGAAGGCAAAGTGAAACCCATATAATTTTACAATCCAATGCAAGTTATTATCTACTAAGAGCAAATTTAGATCTGTATGTTAAGTTTTTTTCCCCCCATAACTACAGTCTACATGATTAGTACCACTCAATCATAAGAATAAAATAATCATATTCAAATTTGGCCTTTGATCAGCAGCGTTTTTCCATTACGTGAGGAAAGTTCAGTCTGGGTTTGGCTGGTGCTTTTGAGATAAACAGAAAATTACCCTGCAATTTTTCTGGCAAGTCTGTGAGGAACCAAGCCAATATTCAACTAAAATTAAATTTAGAATTAAGATATGGTTGCTTCACCATTTATCCTCCTCTGGATTTTGCGCAGTAGAACCGGGATTCTAAATCTCATATTTCACAATAAGGAACACTCTTGTAAGCATTTCCAGGAATCTCATCCTCAAAAATAGACTACTTTGGCTGCATCTATGTTAATGTGAACCTGAGCCTGAGGACTTTCCCAGTGTGGGTATCCCATCCGCTCTACATCCACAGCATAGGTCCCTTGGATCTCTTTTGCCTGGCCTAGATGCAGCTACAGTGGAGACTACCTGGGACAAGCCCAGGTATTCCATTTATTCCATGAGCCTTCTGACATCCCTGGTGCCTCTTTACAGCACCTGTCTCTGCTTTGGTGCATGTGTAGCATGCAAAACTATATGGCCTTCTGTGAAAAGCAATGCCTGACCTGCCCATTTATCCACAGATGACTTTTTGGGGAGAAAAAAAAAAAAGAGATCCTGGGCCAGAGATCAGTCTTCAGGACTTTCACAGATCTCCTGTCTGCCTATACATGATAGCACAGGCTGGATAAATAACAGCCACCCCCCATGCTGAGACTACATAAGAGCCTTCACAGGACAGGATGCATTCCCTCCCTACACTCTGGGGACATGAGATACATGTGGAGACCACAGAAGGCATCATATCAACCTGACTTCGGAGGTAATTGCCCAAATGGAAGGAACTTGCCAGCCTGGGGGCACCCAGTGCTCCTAATATTCAGCAGGAAAACAGATGCTCCCAGAAGGAAACACACTGTAGAGGTTTCCATATAACGTGAACAAGAGGGAGCACAAAATCTGCAGTTCTTTCCCAGACCACCAAGTCAAGAGACAAAACACACAGGACAGACATTAGTTTTGACAGATCCCCTGCTCTTCTCAAGCAAACAAGTGCTAGAGAAAGTGTAGACCTTTATACCCAGTCCTCAAAGAAAAGCAGTAGCAGAATTGCTAACAAAAGTTATTGCAAAGCTGCCTTTGAACTGGCTCTCTCAGTCTTTCCTCTTTGTAGTATTAGAGAATGTCCATGCCTATCACAGAAGTCATATGAGCCCTCTATCAACTGTTTTTGTGACTAATTATACTAGCTAATTGCAGAATATTATACACAGATTGTCTTGTTTATAGCAGGATTAGCACTCTATCCTCTTAGGCAATAATCCAGTGCTCAAAGCTCCTCTCGAAGACCCTTTAGGATGCAGTTGGTTTCAGATTAGGAAATTCTAGGTGATCTACGGTAGGATCTACATGACAGTCTACTGAGACTCTCAAGTCTCATGAAGTACTGACCTTGGCCAAAGATGAGATAGAAATATTCCGTTTTAAAAATTGGCACAAGTGACTTGAACACAGTAGGAATCAACTTCTACAACTACTAACCTGAAAAACAGATTATCTGAAGGCACCTGGACAAATGCTGTTAAACAGAGGGAAGGTTTTTGCTGAAAATAAACTTACACAAACTAAGACAATTTGGCACTGAATGAGGAATCAACACAGAAAGAGCAAAACCACAAGTCCAAGGTGCAGTCAGTCAGAGACAGCGTCTGAGCAGTATCTATATCTTAAGACAGCTGACGGAGATAAAACTGAAAGCAATTGTGACATACAGCTGACAAACTCAAGCAGATGACTTCAAGACCAGATAAAAACATCTAGACTACAGACTACATGAAAACTAGTGGGGGGAGTGGGGGAAATCTATAGCGCAGTGACCAGATTCCTTCCTTTTGGCTAATTTACCTAATCTGGATGAGGAAAAAAAACCCCCTCTATTTTACAATTGAGCCTGCAGTGTGGACACGCTAGAGAAAGCTGCTTGTTCATTTAGTTTACTGTAGAATTGATCAGAAAATAAACACAAAGCTTGGTGAAAGGCACTCGCCACAACATGCAGAACATTAATGACTTTCACAGAAATATGCAGCAATTCAAAAATCAGACTGTCAGGATATACGTATGTGGCTAAAAGACAAGTCCCAATGCAGTGTTATGAATTATGTATTACTCTATTTTAGATATTATAAAATAACAGTTTTAGAAACATGAGCCCTCTCACATTCCTCTCCCACATATGACACCTGAAACAAATCAAGTCACTTTTGAACACACATGTCTAGTAACAACATGCATCAAAGCAGCCAAGAGTGGAACAGATGATTTGGCTTCCCAGTATTTCCACCTGTTCAATGACAGCGAGCAAGCAATCACTAACATTGCATATTTTGGCAAGGGTACCAAAATAGTGAGCCTTTTTTCTTTGATAAACAGCATCAGCATTCCCCTTGGATACGTATAAAGTTGTTGTAACATGACATATCAACGATACCTGCCTTCTATCAATCACTAAGTTTTGCAGGAGCACCTTTTATTAAAGAAGAATCTTCCCTGCCCCATCGGAGAGGTGATCTGAAAAGGGCAGGGTGGAGAATAAACACTCTGGATTCATGACCACTTCTCAGCAAAGACAACCTAGCCTGGACAACCCTGGCCTCAGTCATTCATTTCTCTTGAGTTTGGCAGCAGAGGATTCATGACATTCAATTTAGGTGCTTGTAGCAGACAGCCTCATCGTGTCCCTCAATTCCCTTTCATTATATATAGTTAAGACAGGCCAAATCCTCCATTCTCATCCTGAGACTAACCATATGCACTGAGGAATAGCATACTGTTTTCTTGCAAACCCATTTCAAATGTTTCCCTTCCCAGGCTAAGGGAGAAGAGTCAAGCAATTATAATTGTTTAAGGAGAAGCTCTTGAAATCCCCTGAGCCCCAGGCACTTTCCTTACAGCAAGGACATGCCAGCATAGAGGAAGTCAGCAGAAACTCTGTCCTTGCATTCCCGGTACAAAATGACTTTTTTTTGAGCGCCTGGTGGCAATTAGCATCAAATGCCTCGTGCGGAACCACCATGAGAGAGACAAACACTGTTTTGTCCTTCTATCTTAGTAACTTAAGTGTCTTCTGCTAGCACAGTACTTGAATTCATTATGGTGGTCAATGCACTTCTAGCATGAATAGTGACATTTCTACTCTCAGTACCTCTGGAAATGGGTAAATTACCTTTAGAAAGGGGAACAGAGAGGATAAGTGACTCTACCAGAGTGACATAAAAAGTCTACAGGGAGAAGTTAATTAAGTCCGGAGTCCCAGTCTAACACCTTAAGCCTCAGACAGGCTTTCCCTTTTGTGTACTGAAGGCACTCCATATCCAGAAGGATGGCATTTGTCCTTCTGTATTAGATTTTATCAGCTGCTTAATATATTGCTCTTAAGATGGAAATAGGAAGCTTCTACTTCATTAGTTCCTCTTTTTACAGTGCTGAATCCTCAGTTGAATACAAATTAATTTTTTAGTCTCCTTAGCTTTTATGGCCATCATGGATATTTGGCAGTTCTTGGGATAAGGTCGTTTCCATCAGTCCATCCCTTCCTCTCTCTCCCCCCCACCCTTTCCTCTCAAGTATTTATTAGAGCATCAATCACAGCAGCATCTAGGCACAAACTGTCACCCGAGTAATGGTCTGTGGCTTTCAGATACCATAGCAACTTAACGACACACATCAGCATATCTCTCTGTCACTGCAGTGATGCAGTGTATTTAAAATATGGCACGTATGCTACCAACGCATGCTGCTTTTTGCACAAGGTCAAGACAATCTGCGCCAGACCTCCCGACATCTGTGCCCGAGAGTGTCTCGGAGTAAAGCCATCTCTTCACAAAGTACAAATAAATAAATTACTGAAGCAAGTGATTTTCCTACAGAGGGCAAGAAAACCCACCCGCTCTAGTTTCATCAAGGGTGCTAACGGGAGTAAGAGTTACTCTCATCTTGCCCCTTTGAAAGCACAAAGGGGTAGCCAGCACACATAGCACGTACGAGGTGCCTGGATTAGCAGCATCTGCATTTAGTTGAGCTGTGCATCCTCCTCCCACCAAGCGAGTGTGCACTCAGGCCACTGGGTGCTCAGGACAGCTTGATGCTCTCCAAACACAATCTGACTCATTCAATAATGTAAAGACAAAACTCTTCTGGTGTGCTTCTCTAAATGCTTGCTGCCTTTCAAAGACTGCACCCACCCATTCCCCCGCCTTCTCCACCTGCCTAGCCAGGCAGCTGTTTGGTATTCTGGCCCTTTGTCTCCTTGCTCAAGTCAACTCACACAACTGATAGTGGAGCAGTTTCCAACTTAAACTCCATGCATTAACATACAAAAAGCAGAACACATTTGGAGTGCTTCGCTGCTGGAGCGAAGCAAACATTAGTTCCAGGAAGACTTAACAAGACCAGAACAAAGTGAATGGCTTTGAACTGAATCAAGGCATTTATGTCTTGATTTTTTCCTCCTTTTATAGCAGGACTCTAACCACCCCCCTGAAAAATAAAACATGGACATCCCTTCCAGAAGACCTAAAGAACCCTCCGAGTTTCATCATTTATTTCAGACTTCAGCTGGATGCAGATACATGTGTGCTGAAATACCAAAGCACAGTAATCACAGTATAATCAGTATTCTCATCTGCATTAAAAGCTGATCTTGCATTCATCGGATCAAACCCAATGCTTAGCCTGTGAGTTTATTCAGCGCTATAATATATTCTCTCATTTCTCTTGATCCATCTGTCAGCACATTTCTGCTATGTAGAGACTACGGCTGGCCGTACAAAGCTCTAAGCAGAGGGGCTGGATTTCTTCTTGATCCTCATGGGGAATCATATGAAACAGTTTCCTTTACTATTGAGTTTTTCTTTCCGTGTGTCTTGGCAGAAGGTCTCCATATGATGTACAAGTACCTGCAGCTTAGCAGGTGCTCTTTGCTTCTTGCTAAGTTGTTTGTCTCAGTGACTTCTTATATTTGCAACCCGTAAATTGGACACTATAGTGTAGTATCTTCCCTTTGTCCTTTTGAAATATACCCCTTCCAGTTATGAGTATCCTCATAAGATCAGTTTATCACCACCATCAATCTCTCCCCATTCTCTGTTTCTCCATCAGGTTTTTTTTGTTTGAAGTCAGATAGTAGTTTTGTGTCTTTCAAGCCTCATTATGCTTTTGTCAGGTCTAGGATGCACAGTGGATGGCCGTCTCTTTTCACACAAGAAAACTTTGAACTCTTATGAATTACAGACAGTAAGAAACATCCTCCAGTTTCAACATCTCCCTGTTGCCCCCTCCTCTCCCTTTTGCAGGCATTTAATAGCAGAGCCAAGGCCTTTCACGGAGCCGTGGCTTTCCTTTGAGAAGCTCATACACTGCTGCACACAAGACAGGATATCAGTCAGCTTTGCTATCACCTCTGCACCAGCACACACCTTCTGGTTTCCTACTCACAGCACCACTTCCCAAGGAAACACTTGCAGCTTTCTAAAGGGGACTTACTAGCAAGAAAAACACAAATCAGTCCTCGGTTCAAATGCTCACCAGAAACCTGTCAATCCTAAGATAACACCCAGATGTACTACCATTAGAGGTGAAATGGAATTTACTCCACCACTGTTTATTCACCTTGCAAGTCTGCAGTCCTGCAAATGCCACAACACTGAGTGTAGCATTTACCCTGCTAAGGGAAAGCTGCAGAGGGGAGAGAGGGAAGAGGAACTGACACAGCTTGGAGTAAGCTGGTAAGGAAGCTTGCGTCATGATTGCTTGGATTTGGAGGTTAGTCTACTCAGTAGTGCTATTAGCTTAAAATTTTAAAGCCAAGATGTCACCAGTCCAGTCTGCAAATGGAAAGAGACACTACAAAACCAATTTTTCATCCCCCGTCTGAAGGCTTCAGCCCTTATTGAAACAGCATGGCTAGTAGACTGCCTTTACAGTGTTGTCTGAGGGCAGACATCATCTAAAAGCTGCCCTTCCGCCTGGGCATGCAGGGTTTCCCTTCCTCTGCCCGCAAGCTTCCAGCTCTCCCCAAGCAAGCACGGACACAGTTCATTAGAGGTTGACTGCAGCACGAGCCAAGCTGGCTCACGGGGAGCACTGCGCTATAACAACCTGTGCAGATAAAAGCCGTCCTTCCTCCACATCACCATCGCATAGCAATGCGCCTTATAGGGCTATCAGCATTTCCACCAGATAACCTCGGATACACAGTTTTACAAGTGACATGCTTTAGAGTTGACTGATAAAATTCTTTTCCACAACTGCAATTCAGGAATTCCATATCTATCCATCTTATTTATCAAACTCATTCCACCCAGGCACATCAGTTAGGACGCTGCTTGAACTGAGATACATATTCCAAGAGCACGTGGAAGTAGGCTTCAAATGAAAACAAAGCCACAGCTTTAACTGTGGAAGAACTACGGAGCAAGCAATCCTTTGCTAGTTTCCCCCCATCTATAAAAATAATCTAGATTCACACAGAGAAGTGTTGAGCTATTTTCAAAGGGGCTTGGAAATATCTTGAAGGGCGTCGAGGCTTTTTATTTTTTTACTTTTATATTTTGAGAAATTATGTTTAACTTGCTAAAGGAGACTTCAGTTATCACTCACAAGTCACTTTACACAGCTCAATTCATCTCAATCTTTTCCCAACCATTACAATTCTTGCATTAAGAAAACTTTAAGGAAACAAGCATTTACCAAATGCTCCAGAAGCAGGAATATATTTATCAAGCAAACATAAATCCAAGCTAGCAAAGCAAAGCCTGAAGACTAATCACGTTCGCTGCAGCCTTAGATTAAAAGTTTTTTTCCCCAAATTTACTGCTATTTACTGCTATTTACTGCTATTTTTACTTTACTCAAGCCTTCCTACAGATTACGCTCCACTTCTCACCAACACTCAAATGTCCTCCCTACCCAAGCTTGAAAAAGACCAGTATAAAGCCCCTCGGTTACTAGCACTTACCTTTCAGGAAGGTTAGAAGCAAAAAAGAAAAAAGTTGTCACGCAACCAAGTGCACGAGCTCTATCTTCCACCCAACAGCCAAAGAGCCTCCTCTCTCTTCAGGAGATGCTGAAACATCTCCCCAGGCCAGCAGGCTAACCTGTGTACCCTGCAAAGCCCCCAGATAACCCCTCTGCTGCTCCCTATGACCTCACTCCCACATTATCACATCATTCTAATCAGCTGAGGTCATCATGTGTGACTCAACAGTGTGAGCCAATGAGGAAACAGACTCGCTTTGAAGTGTGGGCCTGGAAGCACTGCCTCCTCTTCCCTACTGCTGAGGTCAAAGAGTTTATAGAGAAATAAAGTGCACGATCTTTGCAATAAATGTATTGAGGGCTATTTTCCCTGGAGCTAGCTTCTTTTGTCCCTGCAACTCCAATGCTTGGTTGGTCCAGGGTACAAGCTCAGTAATGATAGCTGGTGCTGTTATTCCTGGTCTCAAGTAATCAGTTCCTGTTGATACTGCCTTTCATCCTTTTCTTGTGTCAACATCACACTGGATGCTTATGATCATCTGGTAAGTCAATTAATACACCGAAACACACGGGATGTGTCGGTCACTTTAAACTGTTGAGTTTCTGAAATCTGTTTGAGCTAGCCAATCTCGAACCATTCTCTTATAGGGTAATTGCTGACTCTTACTATTGTTATGTTTTAATTTTTTATTTTCTTAAATAGAAATCAGTATTAAATATAAAGAAATTAAATATAAAGAAGGGCAACGAAGCTGGTGAAGGGTCTAGAAAACAAGTCTGATGAGGAGCGGCTGAGAGAACTGGGGCTGTTTAGCTTGGAGGAGAGGAGGCTGAGGGGAGACCTTACAGCTCTCTACAACTACCTGAAGGGAGGTTGTAGGGAAGCGGGTGTTGGACTCTTCTCCCAAGAAACCAGTGATAGGACGAGAGGGAATGGCCTCAAGTTGCGTCAGGGGAGGATTAGATTGGACATCAGGAAGAATTTCTTTACTGAAAGAGTGGTTAGGCATTGGAACAGGCTGCCCAGAGAGGTGGTGGAGTCGTCAACCCTGGAGGCGTTCAAAAAAGGTATAGACATGGCACTCCAGGGCCTGGTTTAGGAGTCATGGTGGTGTTAGTTGATGGTTGGACTTGATGATCTTAGAGGTCTTTTCCAACCTTAATGGTTCTATGATTCTATGATTCTATGATAAAGAGAAATTAAATATAACAGATAATATAACCATCCAGTTCAAGACAGTATCCTAGAATCTATATTTCTACAGGGTTTTATAGCTTCCTATTTTCTTTATACAGGTGATTTATCTTGAAATCCTGCTTTGATTTTTTTTTTTCCCAAAAAAGTCCTGATAGTTTTCCTAATATTGATATAATAAAATTGAGTGTTCCTGTCCAGGTGTTTTCACTGACCTGTGCCCTTGCTTTCTCAGTTTTTCTGTCTAAGAGCCCAAACCTGTTATAATTTAATTCATTTTAATTTAGACTGAACAACATATGATGGCTTGATCCAAAGCTACTTCCAATAGTGACAACTCAGTTGTTTTTCACTGACCTCATTCAATTCCCTACCCAGACTAGATAATCATGTATGATTAGGTATCACCTACATGATTACAGCTTTCATAAATACTCTGTCTTGCAAGAGGCTGTTCTCTGACAGTCCCACCATCTTAATAAACAGTTCTGCTGATGGTGTACAATGAAGATGGAAATGAACTTCAGCCTTTTTACTAGCTCATTCTACCACAAATTGAATGGCAGTAAAAGTTTTGGTTTTATTGTTAACATGCATGCATATATTTTTTACCATATGAACAAATAGTCTGATAAGCATACCATCGACCTTTCAGGAAAGATTTCTGTAATATATTTCAGCTCCACATTGTTTCTGAATTTGCCTGTCTGTGTATTTGAGGGAATTAATGTGAATGCTTGTCCTACAGATTTGAGTCTTCTGGTGGAGTGACTTTGAGGTCTAAGAAAATGCAGTCTGGGATTGTGAATTCTCTATATAGTTCAATACCTGAAGTTACACCAAATTAGACTTCTCTTTTTAATGTCATCGCATCACAAAGCATATAAGAACATTATCAGTCTTTGGAGCTCTACCTCTGACAGCTTTAGACCATATCGGCCGATGGGTGCGTAATCTAATAGGGCCTGGGAACAAGAAGAAAAATAGACAGACATTGTCTTTACATGAAATTTATTTCCACAGGAAAAGAAACAAAACAAAATTGTACTGGGGAGAATATTTTAATATAATGTGCTTTTATGAGGTCCCTTTGGAATCTAGTCTGTATTACAATCACAGTGAGATGGATCAGCGTACAGCATTTCATCTCTTATAGTTATTAAAAATCAGGGGTGAAAGAAAAGGCAAGTATGGAGGATGGCAAATGGGGGCTTTGTGTGGTGGTGAGATAGGGATTTGTGTTAGAGTAACTGTGGTTTCTACTTGTAATTTTATTTGTGCTGTTCACTTAGAAAATACTCATTGAGTACTCCCTTATGGCTTTTCTGTAGAGTTTGTGTTTTCCACTCTCTAAGCATCCAGCTGCTAGACATATGTGGTAACTAACGCGAAGGCTGTTAAAATGTACTTTGCATGCATGAAGGTGGAATTATGCCACTTAAACTTGTTTTCAGCTAGGCTCTAACTTTGTACGTGCATGCGAGTGACCGTGCGAAGTGTTGCGTATTTTCAGACCGACAGACCGCCCTACTCTCTCATTTTTATTCACATCTGTAATGTTGCAAAGAATTCTGAATATGTGCACCGCTGTTCAGTATTTAGGGCATTAATGAAGGGTAATGGTATGCACTGTCATAAGTTGGTAAGAACGTACAGGTATAAACAAGCCCAGCTTATTTATCTTCCAAGTGAGGCAACAGCATGTGGATAAAGAAGCCTGTGTACTTAGGCATCAGAATGAGGAAATGGAGAAAAAAAAAAGCAAACCAAGTAATCAAGTATGTGTTTAATGAACGACCAAAACCAAAACCAGCCTTCACTCTATCATTATATCTTTTTGCTCCGGAACAGTATAATGCAACTTTTCATTCAAGTAATGGACCTAGTCCAGGTCTTTTTTTCTTCCCCTACAGCTGAGAATATTTCATCCAATGTTCAAACAATTTAATACCATTTTGGGCAGAGACATTATCCTAAGAAGGAATCTTCAAGCCTTGTCTTCCTTCTGGGAAAAATTGTGTCCTTAACTCTCTACGTTACCCAACCTGAAGAAATTGATACGATATCAATCAAAATGAAAGCAAGGTAGTTCATAATTTGAACATGTTAACAGGCCACGGTGACATCCTTCCTTAGGAAAAGATGAAGAGGCTTGGAGGTGGGCACAAATGTAAATGAAGCCTTAGTAAACTCATTTAAAAATGAGTTTCAAATTCTCCAGGGTTTGCTGGCTCGGCTTGGAAAATCACTGGGCATTTCAGTATCACAGGACTCTCAGGAATGCTTGAAGACATTTGAAAGGTAACTGATATTTCCAGCAGCAAAACTGAAGCGAAATGTCATGGGACCGTTCTGGTCTTGCCATAGTTTCAGTGCCATTTTGCTGGAGAAGAGCTGTAGAGCAGCCTTGGCTAGAGTTTGGTGGTGCTACTTTCTGAGTTAGCTGAATTTCCAGCTGGGTGTTGCTGCTATTTCAATCATTTTGGATTCAAAGACAAGCTGGAGTTCACTACAGGTGTTCAAAGTCTTAGATCTCTAATATGAAGTAGAACAAAACTAGCAATGTGTTTACCACTGGAAAGGCTGTGAATGCAACAAAACGTTTTCATAAAATTTTTTCCTTTTTATTTCTTTCTTTTTTGGAATATATGTTTTCAATTTTTTGGCAACTTAAAAAAGGATCTTTTTTTTAAAAACCGAACAAAAGGCTCTGTCTTGGCTGTCCGCCAGGTCAGCAACAAGGGGAGACAAGAAATCTCACCAGACCCTCCTGAACTGAGGGCTGTGCGTTTTGTTAGGAAAAGCGAGTTGTGGAGAGAGCTTTCTCCACCGAAATTCCCAGTAAACGACAGCGAGAGACGAGCCGAGCAGAACTGACAGCTAAGCAGCTGGAAGCAGGATATCGGGAGGAATCCTCCGAGCCTGGGAGATAAAAAGACAGCTGCTCCAGCCCTGTGAAAGCTGCGAAGCAATCACTTCGCTCAGCCCTCTTTCTCACTTCCCGAATCCTGGGAATGATGGAGGGGGGATGAAGAATGCGGGGAAAAAGGGGGCCTTGGGGGGAAGAAGGGTATTAGCGAGGGAACAAGAACATCTGTTGCTTGTACCCAGGGTCTTTCACACACGCAGACTGTGGAAATTGGTGTGCATCTGGGGTGGTTGTGGGAAGGCGGAGGAAGCACGTTAAAGGAGGCGCGTAGCGGGAGCCTTCCAGCACAATAGGCTGTTTGCTGCCGTTGTTGCCAGAGGGTGCATGGGATTAGCTCGACGATAACCCAGCAGACCTTCTGGGTGCAATTCTGCTTGGGGGAGCAGTAGCCCTGGCTCCCGCAGGCAGAACAGGCATTGCATTGCTCTCTCTCAATTAACCAATTTGTTTCCTTTCATGTTGGGTCAATGAGTTACAGTCTATTATGGCTTTAGTGGATACAAACTAATTAAGGGTGAATGAACTAGCAAACATTCATTTAAGTTTGGATTCCTCATTCGAGCACTGGGGTAGCTTTGGTATCACGTATGCGGGGCCTCATTCCAGGAGCACTGAACCTTTCCCCCCGTCACGACATGTCATGAACGGCATCTGTGTACTGTATGTCACTCCTCTCTAATGAAGAGCGCTTATGCCTGTGTTCTCCGTTCAAAGAGGCAACACATTCATAACCATCAACAGAGCAAGAATGCCCACAAGATGTTCTTAATGGGAAAATAAACAGGCGACACCAGGGCTTTTGTCCCTGACTCCAACTCCAGGCACTCCAGTCAAATGTTATGTCTAATACTGCAGTTCAAATCTCTGTATCTGATGTTAGCATTTATTTTTGAACAAGCTGCCAAGTATTCCCACAAGCTCTGGTCTCGCTCACTGCTGACAGTGGGAGACACCTCTGGAGGCAACACAAGGCATTTGCAGTTCCACATCTTTTTATCAGAGGACATCTGCTTATCAAGTACAAGACTCCATGAGGGAACATGTCAGCCTGGGCGGGGGGCTGTGTGTCCATTTTGGCAGCTGTCCCACAGAAGATATAGATCCCAACATGATTCAAAACACCTGCAGAATACAGCTAGCTAACTACCTTGCTTGCTCAGGGAGTCCTGCTCTAGAGTGGTTTTTTATAGTTACTCGTATAGCCCTTTTCACAGGAAGAAGTTGCCATGTTCCCACCTCGTCATTGACCAGTAAGTGCTGTGCAACCATGGCAGCAAGGTAATTGAGAGTGGTTTCATCAAGAAAAATATCACGTACTTGTGTGTTGGACCCGTGTTACTGCGAATGGTTTCATCTCGGTGGGAAGGGCATACAGCAGTGGTTCATAAACACTAAGTTTACTTAGGTGGCTTTGAATAAATACAGTCTAAACAGGCCAAGCACATGTGTCTGGCTCAAGAAGATATAACAGTCTCCATAGAAGAAAAGCTCTACGTGATTGTTATTTTCAGGTTTTATAGCAGCCATGCTTTTAAAGGCATTTAGCAGGCAGATAATATCCAGCAGTTTCAGTCCCAGTTTAGCAAGGTTTCTGAGCATTTTTTACTTAAAAAGATATGGATACTGACCGTGTTAAGACTAATTTTTCTCAAAATTTGGTCTGTGGTTACATACACCCTGAGGAATCGGGCTGTACCTTGCAGGGCGCAGGCTGAGAGACACTGTAGTCCTAGGAGTGCAACTTGGTGAGTGAGCGTGATGTGTCCATATGTCCACATCATTGGCTTTATCTTACTACCATACAGCAGCAAAAAAGATGAACAGCTTACACTCAGGCAGGCTACAAAATCTTACTGCCTTTGCAGCAAAAAGACAAAAGACTTTCTAAGAGAACTTCCACACCCCCGTGGCCAACCTGTCTTCTCACTATTGATGGTGCCACTTCACCCCAAAAGCAGGATGAATACATCTTGTGCATGCCTGTGTCTTCCAAGGGCCAATCACGTTCTGGTAGGAACATGCATGGGCTTGTGCTAAGAGTATGTGGGTCCCATTAAGTTTTCTTCCCTCAATTTTCCCCCAAACTTGTGGGGCAAAGTGGCTTTGCCTCTAAATAGTGTGGGTATGAGGGAAAATTGGGGCTACAATTCTGCCAGTTGGACAAAATAACATTAGACTTATCCCTAAAACTCAGTCCTAATGTGCCAGAGAGTAAATACTGAAGTAAGTGAGCTTCTCAACTCCTGGACTAGAAGATGCTATTTTAAAATCATTTGTATTTATGTTTTTGCTTAGGAGATCCCAAAATTTTCCAGGAGCAATTACCCTGAAGTCAATGTCTTGTGCAATACTGATAATGGTTATGGGAGGCTATGGAATTTGGCTTATTTCTGCTTCTTATTTCCTATTTCTGGAATTACATCTTATTTCTGTCAAGAACATAGCCATAGTCACATTATCACAAAACGGGAATGCAATTGTTTAACACATCCCTAGTTTTCGCAGTGTGTAAAGTTAACAGTCATTTTTTATACCGCCTCTGCCACATAACGCAGATGTTGTTGCTTTCAACATTGTCTTCGTTATTGGAGCACAGCTGAAGAATAATTTTAGTCCCCTATTTTACATAGTCTCTTTCATGTGCTATTGCTGCAGTCATCAGCCAGACAAGACATTTGACTAAGCAAACTGTCAGTGTATTTCACACATCCGTGGGAGACGAATAAAATCAGATTCCAAGTTTATGTATTAGATGCCTCCAGTTTGTTCAGTTTTATGCCAGACTTACTTTCCTCATTAGTTTCCCTTTTGTTATAGTTGGGAGATTTTTGACAACAACTTTTAATCTGAATATACTGAAATCTTTCTCCAAAATAGAAATATTTCACACAAATGTCTCATGCTTTATGACTTCCATGGATTTCTTTTTGATTTGTTCTCTTGAGATGCCAGAATTCAACGTACCTCGGCAGCTTGCCTGTATTACCTGTAAGATGCAAGTGCACGTATATATTGTAAATCCTCACCCTGTTTGTATACGCATACACACACAGAAATATGTTGGAAAAACACAGGCTAAAGAGCTACCTATTAAGTTCTGATCTGGCATTTGGTTCAGTGTTGGATTTTCCTGAGGTCCTGTCCTTACGGAGAAGGGACTTCGCTGTGCTACATAAATATGAAGCAATGCACTTGCAGTATAACTGGATCAGCAACTGAGGGCTGAATCTGTCCTTATGGCAGAGCAGTCTGCCTGCAGGAGACCAGCTTCCCGACAGTAAAGACTCTCTGCACCATGACCAAGAACAGCTTGCTTAAAAGACAGGAAATCCAAAACGCTCAAGACTTTCTGCCTGGGTGAAAATCAGCCATGAACTGGAAACTCTGGAAGTCACTTAGCAGACTGTGATTTGTATGAGAAACGATCTATTTCAAGAGATTTCCTGCATTCAGTTACCCTGCAGGTAGTGCCAAAAGAAGGCAATATGGAAATGGAAGCTAATTTTTAGAAACATGATCTGAATGCTTCTGGAGCTTCACAGTGATGGCTGTTTATACATGCGGGGAGAGGAGAAGGAAATCTGTCTCTGGTTTAGGTCTTGTGCGCCAAAATGATCTAGGTAGAAAATTGAAGAAGGACATACAAAGAAAGGGTTTTCCCTCCCATTCCAAGGGGCTGAAAGACTGGGAATGTGGCAGTTCACAGCTTATTGCTTCCTGGCACCCAGACTCACAAATGTGACAATAATGCTGTAAGGATAATCAGTCCAATTTATGTTCCAAGTGTGAAATGTCCAAATCCCGCACAACAGGGAGCCTTTCATCATTTCTTCTGCGTGCAATGAATGCAGAGAATAATTAGCGAAATGAATGAAAAGGCTTTGGACTCAATTTTAATCCACCTCTACCCAATGGTAATAACACCCCAATTCATTAAGCATCAGATGCACATTAGTGAAACACAGTGGCAAGTTAATTCAGCTGGGAAGGGCATTCCCCTAGGGAGAGCTGAAACAAGCAAGCCCATCATTTCTCCATAGGTGGTTAACTTTAATTAAACTTCTCAAAACACAAATTTGTACTCACCTTGAAAGCAAATGTGAGAGAACAACTACCTAAAGCGCCTTCCAGTTGTATTTCAAGATGTTTTCCTCATCCTGAGCAAGTTGAAACAGTAGGACCAGTGGAAATTTTGATGGAAGGGAGTTCAAGCTCTGGAACAATGTATTCAGGGGACCTCTGCAATAGTCGGATCAGCATTTGTAATATCTTTGGGGAATATCATTATTAAATTTCACAGTTTCATTTATTCCTCTGGATCGTTCTACTCTTGCCCTTGTCACTTCTGATCAAGTGCTCCTTCATGCGTTTGTTTTCTCATTTATTAAAGGCCGTGCAGTATTCTGTTTACCCAATTCCGTGGGAAAACACAGAGTGACAGCTTGCTGTGGGCCTTGGGATTAATGCTGTATCCTGAAGTTTCATTTCCTTGCAAACCCTTCTATTAAAGCAATAAGTGGGAAGGGCGAGCCAATTTTCCTTTTCTCTTAATTTTCCCTAAAGGTTTGCTTAGTGTCTTTAGCTTAGACAAAAATCTAGATGGAAAACACTTGCGTGTTCTGGTTCTTGTTTTCTTGGTAAAATATCTTGGAACTTGGCAAGTGCAGGGGCTGAGGGGAGAAGTTAATTTAACAGATATCCTGTTCAGTTGGAATGCTCTTGTCTTCTGAGGTCTCAGTTTGCAATTCTAGTACTGTAAAAATTGGCCATTACAGAAATTGCTTATTAATTTTCCCAGGGTTTTGTGTTGCACCCCTCACTTCAAAATTCTCGGGGACACTATGTAAGGAAACTAGCATGCGATACTCCCAGGGTCTGTCCTTGACTCCAGCGCTGACTCACTCAGTTCTCTGAGAGACAAACCTCCTTCTCTGCCTTGGCCATAGTGTGCAGAATTGAGGACACAGAGTGACTGTTGTCCCCAGAATAGTACAGGCACCCTATGGCCGTTCCAAGGAGGGAAAATTGTGCTTGAATAGCTATCCTCACGTCCTGCTTGTTTCTACACAAAAGACATTTGTGACTCAACAGCGGACATAGACATAATAGATGCATGCCGCTGCTGGTGTTTCATTTCAGAGAAAGCTGTCCCTCTCTTCTGTATCAGCTGAGGAGGCAGAAAGCTGGGGAGCCAGTGCTTTTTGCTCCACTGAAAGCTAGAAGAACTGGGCAGGCAGCCGACCCCAGCACCGGGAAGTGGGGAACGTGTTGACCTTAAGATATAAGCTGTTGGGGGGGTCTGTGCTGTCACCCCCAGCTGTGTCGGTTCCATACATTATCACCCCCACAGAACCGGCCTGAGCAGTCCCTTGTGGTCTTCTTCCGAAGTAAGAAGGACTGTAGAGAGAAACTCACTCTGGCCCAGCTCTGAACAAGCAACGCTTGTTCCTAGCCCAAAGAGGAAGCAACGTACTGCCTGCTTTAGCTCTAAAACTGGCAATTTCCATGTAAATGAGAGAATGTAAGAATTTATTCCCAGAGAATAAATTTCCTTAGAAAGGAAAACTGGACATGCCCAAGAGAACCCACAGTACCCGATCTCCATCTGACAACCCCAATTGGAAAAAGCCCATTTTGCCCGAAGATCTGGCTAATTATCGCGCTTAACAAGGAATTTTCTATGTCACTCACCAAAACCAGCCGTTGGACCCTATTTGGAGACTCAGGTTACTCAAACGGTATCGATATGCCACAACTAACGTGAAGGAGGAATGTAGGCAGAGTCCGTAACGGATCAGACAGGGCAGAGATGTCCTTCCTCCATCACACTCCTTGCACAGCTCTGTGCCATCGCAGAGACCTTTCCACTACCGCTCCTCTGACGCAGAGGGCACATCAGGCACACTCGGCAGACATCAGCTACCTTCTCCAGAGCAACTGGCCAGCTCTGGTGTTTATTGTGAAAAGGTAAATCAGTACCTTCCTCGTTCTTCCCACTAATACATAAATCTGCCCTTCTGTAGGAGTTGTTCCTGCAAAAAGAGTGGTGAGGGGTAAATCTCAGGGAGACGCAGATGCTGATGCTCTGGGTCTGTGACCAGACGTGCAGGGTGTTCCCCCATCGGCCTTAATGGTGACAGACGTTTCTGACACTCGTGATTAATCTTCTTCTTATTCTGATTCTGGCCATGTCGCTGCTATTTCTCCCTACAGCTTCTCCAACCCATTGTGCAGCCCATGGACATGACAAGAGGTGCAAACTGCAGATGGTCCAGCAAGCTTGGCTTTAAATAGTTTAATCCTGGCAAGTTTGAGCCGTTGAGGTTTTACGAAGGCTAAGCCCTTTGAATGTGGGGGTGATGAATAGCTGCTCAGTATGGAAAGCACTCAGGTGACGGCAGGGGCTTTTAAATTCCTCCCCTTTTTAGCATTTCACACACAGAGGAAAGGCTTGAATTCAATGTGATACTCGTGTCAACGGCAGCGTGGACTGTTTGTAAACATAAGACAAGGGAAGATGATCTAGGGGATAATAACTCTGTGGACCTCAGAACTTCTCTTTTGTAGCTGCCATTCTGCATAAGCCACCATGGGTAACTGATGGGTAAAATAAATTATAACCAGGAGCTGTTCTTGCCCTTACAGTCCAGGCAGGGGGCTGACAAACACCCTTTCTCTTTCTCAGAAGGCTCTCTGCCTGCAAGGGTGTGAAGCTAGCTGATTTCTTTTCCCTCTGCAGATTGGAGGACCAGCTTTCCTTCCTCACCTCCTCCTTGCTGCCTGGTCCCCTCTGCAGATCCTGGGGCAAAGACTGGAAACGACAAAAGGACAAAGCAGGCTTCCCTTCCCAGCGGGAATAGGAAAAGGTCCCTCTGAGACAACAAAAAATTGGCGGCTTGATTAACTGTGGGACGGCAGGATTTCCAGGCACCAGAGCTGCAGAGAGCAGAGGGAAGGACGGGGGCAGAACACTGGCTTCTCAGTGCCCCGCGGTCGGTTCAGGGCAGAAGAGAAAAGGGGCCTTTTTACAAAGAGACCTACGTAGCATCTTAGAGGTCCTATTATTAGTAAGCACTGTTTAGCCTTCCGAAGCATCCTTCAACCCAAAGCATCACAAAAACACTCCCCCAGCTGTTATATTACATGGATAATTATAGTCTGCAGATGCTAATGTAAGGAACGGATGTCACTTACGATACATCACGCTAAAGGATGAAAGGGTTTTTTTAGGCTTCAAAGCGGCAAATTGTTAGTCTTTCTTTCCCCATTGGTTTTTATCCTGCCGAGGTAGCAACCTAGTCCCATTCATCAGTTTGGACTGAATTAATTTTTAAAGAGGGATGGTGCTTGGAGGCTACTTGAGGACAAACAAACATTTTGCATGTGGCCGTTGCATGAGTGGGCAGTCAAAGAAGAAATCACCGGAGTCCTCCGTAACGTGGCCTCTCTGGGACACTACCCGGCTTTGCTGTCTTTTGTGGATGAAGCAGCAGGCTCAGGCAAGGTCAGGCTGCAGCAGCTCAGAAATTCCCTGGTGGAAACCTTGGCCCATCCCCAGCCACCTCTCTCAGTGCCATAGTTCCCCTCTTGGTCCAGCCTCCTGCCTCTTTGCTTGACTGTGTCCAAGGCAAGCTGAAAATATCTGAAAATCTCATCTATCCATGGGGTTCTAATGGACGCATTTTCTAAATATCATCCTACGGGTACGCGCAATCTCCTTTTGCCACTTGTGTTACAACCACAAGAACAGTTGGTGCCCGGTGATTATAGTCTTGAACTCAGCCTGGCCTAAAATAATTTGGAGGGTATGGATTAGAGGGCTAGCCACCCTACAGAATTTTAAACTGCTCAAAGTATTTACAAATGTGTCTCCAAATCAGAGCGTATTCAGCCAGCTTTTTTTTTTTCAAGAGGAAAATCAAGGCACATTCCTTTGACAAAAAACCTCCTGAACACTAAAGAAAGGAGAAGCAGGCAGGCACGTTTCAAAGATATGCTCTTTTGCGTCATTTTCAAAATGAACGCTATTAATTTTACATTCACACATTCATTTTTTATAAGGTTTTATTTGAAGCATAGGGCCATAATTTTAGCTCGAGTTTCTGGTGACTTGAGGTTTGTTTTGTTTATAACCACCAGAAACCCTTGATGGAACTATCTCTGTGTAATTCATGCTGGTTTGCTATTTATTCTCCCTCTTCGGTATACGGGAAGCGTCTGTAAAAGTCACAGAGGTAATTGCACTATTGGATTTGTATTGTGTGATTAAATGTGTGTGTATATGAAATCTGTCAGGGAAAAAACCAATAAGACTACATTCTAAAGGAAAGTCTTGCATATATGAGCGAGTGGATATACTTCTGATGCTGACATTTCAAACAATCGTAGTTCAAGGTTGAACTAAGTCAGTAATAGACTGCCTATTAATGCATTCACCATTTTGCTTGCCTTTCTTTCTCCTACCCTGCCCAGAGACTGCATAGTAACTGGCATTGGAGGGAGATATTGGTGCTGTATAGGCGACAGAGCACAAAAAAGCTTAGACCAGGTGACAATGACATTAGTTATAAAATAGCAGAGAGAAAAGATGCATGTAGAGAAGACTTGCTGCTTTCAGTTTTTTATTCTCCTCTCCTATGAAGGAGAATGTTAAGGATTCGAATTGCCTTTAATTCTCTGCACACAGTGTATCACACATTATCTGCATTAGATAAGTATAACTTTTTTGCACCAAGAGGAGCTTTACCAGTCATGAGCAGTGTAAAAAACATTTAATGTAGCACACTTTTCAGGTTTTTTCCCCTCACTTTAACTGTCATGACATCAAAAATAATTTCCGATGCGGCATTTCCCAGACCGTGCATGAGGTGCTGAGAACAGCTTTAATAACTTCACACCGACCTCTACCTCCACATCATGCTTCTGGCTAACGTACATGCGTGTTTCATAGCTGAGGCTTTCAGAATATCACATCTCTGATCTCCGACTGCCTATGTCATTCTGAGCTTGCTTTTATCCTTAATGATAAAGAAGGTAGCAGGATGCAGAGAACCAGATAGGTTGTGTCTCTGTTGTGAAATGAGAAGAATAATTGCAACCGGCTTAAAGCAGTTTCCCCAGTGTCCATATGCCTTCTGTCTATATCGGTGTAGTCATTGAAGCCACATCTAAAGTGCATGGCAAGTATGCTCTGTGGTCAGAATACACCAGAGCTTATTTTCCAATATCCTTATTAGCATTTCCCACTTTACAAAAAGCAGGATATTACATGAAGGCAATGCATGCCCTGATCTCCCCCAGCATAGAGATGCGGTGGGAGATGTCACCAGGTCCCATGAGCTGGGAAATGATCTCCAGTATCACCATTTAGAAATTACCAACTCAAAATGACAGTGTGACTCTCTGGACTGCCAGCTGTCAACCCAAACTTAAGTGTTGAACATGGCATCATGTTCAAGGTAAGTTGCTACTAATATTTGTATTCTCATCGCCCTAGTAGAGGGTCAACATGTTGATATGATGTCAGACTGATTACAGTATTAAGCTCCCCCATTTCTGAGGAAGAAGTAATAATTTTCTAATTTTCTCGGAATTAAAAAGGTAGCGAGCAAGGTTATGGTAACAAACCAGCTGGTGTGGTACCTGACACTTCCCACCGGTGTATGCGGTGTGAATGTAGGGCCTAGTCCGTGTACCTCTGAAGAGGCATTTTGGGTATTTACTATCCCTCATGAGAGTGGTTTTAGTTCAGAGCTGAACTCAAATAGCACTAGTTGCCAGCATGTATTTAATAAAACGGAGGCTTTCCATGTACACAAAAAGAACACAGCATATGCCCCTCTAAGCCTATAGATGAAGCTTAGGGGATATACAGTCTATGTCTACTAAAAAACCCCTACAAGTATTCCCTCTCTCAGGAATTTGCTGCCTCACATAATATTCCTTTTGAAGACTGATACTAAACTACTCGTTATTTTTCATGCAAGAAGCCTCTTTCACAGATCCAATTCTCCTGGCCATCGACAACTCTCTTGTCATTCTCTTACATCTTATCTTGAGTTACCCATCACTTAAAACCAGATTTAATTACATTCTGCCCTTTCCTGGCTATACGGAAAAAGGCTAGCACTAGCTGTTGTCCCTGTTAGACTATTGTGAGACATACATATGGAAACATTTATGTTGAAAGTATATAGTCTTGGAAAGTGTGAGGTTTTAAATTTTTTTTTTTAATGGGTAAAGACAGACAGAGGGGGATGAAAAAAGGAAGATCCATGAGACAGAAAGCAATACAGCTACTGCCTTCAGTCTGAGAATTAATTAAATCAGTTTGAAAATGAATTAAATCATGGACTCTAACTTTGTGTTGGTTTTCTTTTTGCTCTTTAAATAATGGAAATACTAAGAGGCTCTGGGAAAAATGCACATTGACCTCCATCCTTCAAATATACTTAATATATTAATTAACAGCTGTTGTACCTCAACCTTGTTGGCCCAAGATGTGTACATTAACATCTACACTGGAGATAAAGCTACCTTTAATCTTGTGGCAGGCAACTGGCAGGATCTACGGCACGACTTTACTGAACTCAAAGCATTTGTAAACAGTTCTTTTTTTCTGATTGCCTTTAAAGAGTAAAGTAGCATGCAAGCAAATGTTTCACACTGTGTTAGCACACCACTGATGGGACAGTTTCAGATGTATTTAGAAGGAAAGAGAATTATTTCTCACAAGCCCATTTGCAGAAGAAATCTTTGCTGAATATTTGACACACAAAGACTTACGATATCTGATGAATATCCAGAATAAAAAACATGCCCAGGCCAACTCTCAGATGGCTGTTCTAGCTTAGCAGAAGGCAATGGGGCTGGGGCAATTTATACTCTCAAGCTATGGTCTTGGGTACCAAGCGCAGGCAAAGAAATGGCTCTTATCTTTGCAGTGGTTCATCCCACTGTTCTGGGACCGGAGCGTGCTAATGATTGCGGGCAGTCTGAGATCAGGAAATAGTCTCACATTTTCCACTCTGGGGTTCAAATCTCACCTGAATCAAACTCTGAGGATCCTTTGTACACAAATGTAAAAGTCAAATACCTTCATAAAGACACAGAGTTGCTTAAGCTAAGCTGCATGTGCTTATATTTAGATGCTCTCAGATGGCTTCCTGTCATTTACCGCTATCAAATAAATTTGTCCTGATGCATGTGCTATACAAGCAGCGCCGGCTTCCTCTGCAGCTAAGAGTTTTTACCCTATTTTTCAAAGGTCACGGCAACTCACGAGGGTATCGTTTACTCCTGAAAGTGTTGTTTCCCTGTTAAACATCCTCCTTCCTTCCTCATTCTCAGCTGAAACATGGCAAGTAAAAAGAGATGCCGATGATCTGACTACACGACAGAACACACAGCAGGAAGGACACAATGTGAATTGTCAGTGTGGATCTGTGTGAGTCCCTTCATTCTATTGTCTCAGAGTAAACACACTCTCCAACTTTGCAAATGAATATTTCCCCAAAAGCTGCCTTGTAGGATACTTGCTGGCAAACTGTGGCTGTAGAGGGTGGTAGGCTCTCTTTGAAAATGTGACCAGCCGGAGTGTGCGCTCTGTTATATCTTAAATTCCCAGGCAGGAAAGCCATGCAGTGTTAGGGAAGGGCTGTGATAAATTTAGCAAGTGATAATGTAAAGAGCATGGAAAAAATGTGTGCCGTACAGGAGGGCACAGGCGCATTTGCTAGCTGGGACGTTACTGACCACTTGGAAACAAGATTGCAAGACTTTTAAATCTGCTCCAAAGACTTGCGCGTGTCCTCAGTTTTGTGCTCTACAGGTCATCGCACTGGAGTCGGTGAGACTGCAGAGTATGCACTTAAACGTTACAGAATTATTTATTTTTGTAAGGATCAGGCACTCAGGGGGTAAAATGTCCTTGGCTTCACCTCCCAAATAGATCAGTAATGTAAATAGGCAGTTACTCTTAACTATTGTCAGTGATTAATCTGCCTAAGGAGAACCGTTACTTTCTCTGGTTAGCATTACTATTTCTTTGTTGGTATTTGACTGACTTGTCACTTTGCTTGAAACAGTAAAAACATCAACTTGCCAGAAGCCAGAGAACAGCCTCGCTTCTTTTAATTTGCTTGTTTTCAGTATCAATTCACTTAGAAGTCTAAAGATTCAGCCTCGTCGTATATTTTCCTGCAGCTGCATTCATATCCCTATCCATAAACTCAATGCAGTGAATTTCTCAGGAGGAGGACACTGGAAATGTCACAGAGAGTTAGTCAAATTGCTCAACTGCAGGCATTAACAAGAAACAAATACATCAACTCTCAAGCTGTAGTCAGCCCTGCCTGCAGCAATTTGTTTGAATTCCTTTCTTTCTGCGTCCGTTGCTTCCTTAATTGTCTTTAACTGATAGCTTTATAAAAATCACCAAATATCTTCATTGCATCCTTATATTATACTGTAGACACAAACGAGACTGTTAATTCACAGTTCTAGGTTTCCTTCCCAAGTTACAAGCATTGCTTTCTTGCCATTGTTTTCCCGCG
Source organism: Fregata magnificens (assembly GCA_013389945.1). NCBI lineage: Eukaryota > Metazoa > Chordata > Aves > Suliformes > Fregatidae > Fregata > Fregata magnificens. Next base: position 127,123 of record WAAD01001159.1, read on the forward strand.
GTGACCTTCAGTGCCATTTGATTTTGATTGATAAAGAGCGATATCGTTTCCTCTTTTAACAAGCCTTTGTTCGGATCTGAAATGGGAAATATCCATGCAGGCAAATCCAGCGAGCCAAGAACATGTATAACTCACTTCATAAAATAAAGCCTCCACAGAGCTTGTCTCGTTAAAGGAAGCAAAGGCAGACACTGTGCACACATACAGGTACGCACATATACAAATACCTACGTGTGTATGTGGGTTTGCACACTCACGTGCACACACACACACACAAATCCAATTTGTATTTACAATACTTCTAGTTCCTTCCTGGATTTTTTTGTTCTTTGTGACAAAAAGGCTGAGAGGGGGAGAAAAAGGATGCAGTAAGTGAAGTCAACATGGAGAACCATTCCTAAACCTTGCAACTCCCAGGGGCTTGATTTACTTTGAGATCTAGACTTGCACAAAGCGCAGGATGCAGAAAAAAGTCTGAAGTAGCTATATCTTTTCTTACCTCCATCCCAAGAGAAGCATATTTCTCCATGCCTTGACGAAAGTAAAGCCATGGTGTGATCCTGCTGGAGCCAATGGGAATCTTTGCAAGGATCTCAGCAGATTATGGATCAAGCCGCACATGTATAAATATCTGGCACATGTAATTTTGTAAATTGCTCCTCCTGTTTTAATGACACAGGAGCATACTTCAGTTTCACGTAACTCTTTTTTTTATACAGATTGAGTGACTAGAGAACCTTCTTTCACTGTTAGCAAAAAGTTGACTTGTTTTTATTTTCTTGGTTCACCCATCTAGCCTCACCAGTGAAAGTCAGCAAAATGTATGCACTTTCCACTCTTTGAGAAATAACAAATTTCTTATGAAATCAATGACTTCCTTGATTATTTCTTCTGTTAGGTAGTGTCATTTCTAATCGTGTTAATTATTTCAAACCTGTCTTGCTCTCTTTCAATGTGACAAAATATAACGTAAAATGATCCAGTGAAACAGGACACACCATAATCCTCAACAGTTAATTCAAGGCTATGCGTTAGCATCAGAAAGCAATTAGCTGCTTGAATTCAGACAAATTTGTAGGGTCACAAAAAATCTACTGTAAAGAAGGGGAACCAAGTGAATCGAAGAGAAACTTCCCAGTCAGACTGCAATAAATATGTAGGAAATCAGGTCTTGATAATTCAGGATGCACAGAGACAAAAAAAATACTGGAGAATCCAGAGAGGGAGTTTGTTTAAGTATCCGTCCTGGCGAAGGAAGGCGCAGGAAAGGGAAAGGCTGGATTGCTGAAAGGGCAGAAGGAGGGATAGTATTTTTTCTGTCAACATCATCATAAAGAAAAGAAAATGTCAGTGATATTCATAGGAGAAAGAAGAGAAAGAAAAATATGGTTCTGTTATACACTGAACAGTGAACGGTGCAGCAAAGCTCAGCTATGCAGCAGAGAGATATAATGGGTATGAAAGGCTGGACTTTGGATTTGTCATCTCATTTGGATGAGAAGATGACAAATTGCTAACGGTATGAAACTTGCTCTTATTCAATTGCATTTTAATAACATGAAAGTGCTCAATGCAACCAGCAAGAGACACAGAACAGAAATTACCTTATAAAAAGATCATCTGCCTCAGTATCTATCACCGCTGTGCAGGAAGAATACAATAGCAGGGGTAGAGATCAGGATGCCCTTACTCTTTTTAACACAGTGGTATGAATGCCCGGATCCACAAGGATGTGGTTAAGGCAACAGACTGCCTGATCTCAGTATCCGTTTTTGTCACAGATTCTGGACAAAAGATACCGAGGTTGCCCAGAAACTGAGGTTTGCAGTGGCAAACCCAGCAGCAGTCAGGGCTGCAGGACCCAGAGCGGAGCTTGCCTCTGGTCCAGCTTCAAAATGCTTCAAAATGCGCTTGCTTTCTTTTCATGGAAGTCCAGATCATGCCTTTATATTTTCAGAGACAGAAGTTCTTTAGTAACTGACTATAAAAATAAATAGATAGAATAAAACGAAGGTGCAAAGGCTGTTCCCATCCTCCTTAACGCATCCCCTGTTTTCCCTGCCTCATTCTCTCCCTAAAACACAAGCAGAATAGATGTGATGACATTTCTAGCTCATTTGATATGAAGACTTTGGTATTTCCTGCTGCACAAGTTGCTGAAGCGGAGGGAGAAAAGACTGGGAGGTGGCCTGTACCAGTCCTGCTTTCTTTTTTGGGGTGGCATAGCATTCTCACTTCTTTCATACTTGCCAAGAGGCCCGCAGCAGGGGATCGCACCTACTGAAACGCTGTTCTCCTGCAAAACACTTTCTCTAGATGCAATATCCCAAATGCCCTGGAAAGTAACCCTCCTGCAGACCCAGTCAGAGCGTGCTCCACGTTCCCATCAACGTGCAGAATCTGAACAGCGTGTTAGCTTTCAGGGACCATCCTGAGACAGGAAACTCCACGCCTACCCCAAAGCCTTGGAGATGCTACAAATCAAGCCTGCACTCTTTTGCTCCACGCTGGCAGTGAATAAATGTGACTAAGCTAGGACCATTGTGGTATAACATCCGCATCAAAATTAAAGGTTCAGTGCATGGCTTACCAAACCTCAGTCAAGCCTGCCAGCAACTGCACGGACTGAATACAACTGTAATACCTGTCTCTCCATGCTGAAAATACTCTGTTGCCACCTGTGAGAACAATTTTTCAGTTCATACTGTATTTACAATATTTGCACACTGAAGGCTTCCCAAAATCTGGACAACTATGAAGAGGACAATAAAATATAACAAATACCAATTACCAGCCAACAAAAGGTCTCAGTTCTCCCTCCAGCTTCGCGTTGAGCCTTACGCATTAGTCAGAGAGCATCTTGCCTGAGATGAGAGACACGAGGTTTAATTAAGCTTTTTCCTTCCTTTCCCGAAGGTGTTCAGGCTCCAGAGATGGCTCTGTAATTGAGGGGGCAACATATTCCCTGGTGATGAGAAAGCTTCCATCAAAGTGGCAGGGGCTAGGATGAAAGAGCCAACAGCCTGCCATGACTTACATCTCAGGCAGTCCTGCTGAAGCCGGTAAGATTACACAGAGTGTAAACCAGGGCAGAATGTGACCCCGGAGCACTTTTTAATCTTCCATAATCAAACACCAGAAAGATATAAGGTTTTAATTCATGTTTTCCCCTGTTGTATCCATGGAGCATATACCAACATAAGTCAGTGTTCATTCTGAAGGAATAATCCATGCTCAAGACCTAGTCCTCAAATACAAAGGCACAGCAGAGCTGTCTGGTTACAGGTGACTACCTGCCTACAAAGGTCAAGTGTAAAACCTTAGCGCTTCAAGCAACACATGATTTGTGACATTCCCTGGGTAAAGTGGAGTCCACCTAATCAATGGGACCGAAATGTCACCCTAACGGTTCAAATTCTGCAGGAATTTTTCTCTGATATTCTTTCACCGTAATTTTTTTTAATGCTGGCATAATTCGCTTTGAAATAACAGTTCCGTTACCGCACTCGCAGCGAGGCAGCCTTTCTGGGAAGGTTCCCTCCGTGCGGCAGAATAACGTGGTACTAATGGGATTACTCACGGGGTAGAGCTAAGCGTTTATATAAATCTTTGCGAGAGTGGGGTGTTAATTACCAGCTCGCATACCAGAACCCAAATAATGAAACATAATAGTACACACATTTCCCCCAAAGTTTCCTGGACTCCTTGGTCAGAGCATTGGTGGCGCAGGAAAGGCTCTGCGGGAGCTTGAGCTCCGTTCACTGCCACTATTGTGTGTAATTAAGGGAATTTTTTAAACACAAGCACAATACTGAGCAGTATCAAATGTGGAGATCTTAAAGTCACAATGTATTTAAAAAATGAAAACTCTGCGCTGAAAAATATTAAAGGTGTTTGTAAATTTTCCCTGTCAGTTCTGTATCAAGATTTTAATTCAAATGACTATTCTGAGGTGAAATAAAACATAATAGTCATTACCATTAAAAAGAAAAAAAAAACAAACCCAACTTAGAAGGTTGTTTCAGTCTGGAAATGAAAAAATGTCAAGTTTCCGCTTCAGGTTTCCTTCCTCCTCGCTCTCTGCTCTCTCCACCTCTCTCCTTTGGAAGGCAAAGGGAAGGAAGTGTGCAGGGACATATTTTTCATCCTTTTATTGTTCTTTTTCTTGGACATGTATAAACTTTACTGAGCTGAAATTCATTTTCAGTAGACCGTTTTTTAAAAACATGCTTTTGAACATTGCTCTTGTGTTATATTCTCTATATTTTTGTTCCATCTCATCACCTCAAAGAGAACTGTTCTCTCTCCCTGAAAGTTATCTTTTATGTTCTTTTTGAGGAAAGTCTCTTCAGTGAACTTGGCATTGTGCAGCTAAGAGAAGCAAGTTGTGGCACTGGTAAGGTTTTAACAATTATGAATAGTTTCATTCTGTGATTAGCCTATTACTCCCACATCCTCCCTCTTTTCAGTTCTGGACCAAGGGATGCCTTTGAAAAATCTACAGAGATTTATGAATTCAGTTAGAAATACCAACACTTAACAACTTGCACATCAGCATTAGGCAAAACCGAGGAAACACTCACATTGCCTAATGCAATATGGAAATCAAGTAATTACAACCAGACACAACATACACCAGCAACTGCAAAATATGTTATGAGAGAAGGGAAAACTGTAGCAACAAATTATGTAAATAGTCCATACAGGAGATATGTAAATGACTAAAAACATGTTATTCGCAGGCTCCTAACTATTCCCGAGGGAATCGTTAACTGTGTGTAAAATATGGAAGATTATTTCCAGGTCCTTTTCTCTATTGTATCATTCTTCCCATTGTCTCATTAATTAACACGCTTCTCACACTTTCTTCTTTGTTTCCTTCAAATTGTTTCCAGCCAAGAATAAATGAGAACTACAGTCTAAACTAAACTGTATGTCATCTTCAATCAATAGGAATCAAAGAAGAGAAAGTCAGCGGAATACCTCTATATGCACTACTACATACTATATACTCTGTTGATTATTGCCATCGCCTCTTCTGAAAGGAGGGATGGGGGATTGAGGAGTTCTCATAGGACCATGCCGGGGCTGTGTGAACCCTTGGAAAAACAAAGCAACCCCTTGAGATCCAGAAGCATAACAAGCACTCAAGCTCCTAGGTGGAGCAGGGAGAACCAGAGCCCATGCCCGGAGGATGCGTGCAAGGCTGGGACGGGACCTGATCTGGGCAATTGGGGAAATTTCCCCTCTGGTGGGAATCCAAGCCCAGCCCTCAGACTAGGAGGCATCTGATGGAGGCGGAGGCAGGCCAGGCCAGTGGTATCACTGAGGCTGCCAGGAAGGAGATGATAAAGCACTTGTGCCATAAGCCCACGGCACAGGTGGAGGGAGGCTCAGCGCATTGACCCAAGGCTGCTCCACCTTTTGCAGATGAACTTCCTAAATGACCATGACTATGGAGAAAGCACCTGAGTAGCAAATTCTCTCACTCAAACCCAGCAGTGAAGAAAAAAAACACCAACAAAGCCCTCCCAAAACTCTGGTTGTGCATGATTTTTAAAAGCTGATATGCACATGTCAACAGAAATGACATTTTAGAGCTATAAGATGCAATGCATGACCTTCAGTGGTGCTGATTGACTAGCCATTCATTGTCACGTAGCTAATTGCTTGCCAGCCGCTAATCGATGAGATCTGAAATACCATGTGTGCATAAGGTTAATCCCAAGATTAAAAGAAAAAAAAAGAAAGAAGCATAGAAATCATCCAATATCCCTGTGGTATTCATTGTCCCAGAGGTATCCCATGTAAGGTAAATACTCAAGTGTATGTGAGCCCTTTCTGGAGGATGTGAGAGTGACAGAAATGATAGGTACACTTGATATTAAATCTCTATGTTTTTCCTTAACTAGTAAATTCCTGAAGCTGCTCTCCGACCAGACATTGCGGAGGCAGGAAAAAGGGCAGCTGAATCCCTCAGTGATGGTATAGCTCTGGTGTAGCTTTAGACGCACTGTAGTTCTCCAGTTTCCACAAAAAGACCATCCAAATGACTTCTGCCCCATGACTTAATAGATCTGTCAGATGGCGGGGCCCATTTGTTCTTATTGTGTTCTGATCATCCAGAGTATCTGGGCGCAGACTGAAATCTTTCTGACTGGGCTTCGAGTGGCTCTCAGAGCAATTTCAAGCTGAAATTATCCAGACATTCTCAGGACTGTATCAGCCAAATGGCTATCTCCCAATGCAGAATTAAAAGCCTGATACTGAACAGATTATGTCTGGGAGAGTCAAAAGGATATAGAGGGTATTCTTCTGTAAAACTGGAATGTAATTATGACTTCTGGGGCTGGTAGGACCCACCCAAGAAAACTTTGCTGCAGGTTTTGCATCTGAAATTCCTGGGAAAGGCAGGAACCTTCCTCTCTGGTATTTTCCTGCTGTGCTGGGGATTTGCCAGTGTTTAAAGCATAGGGTAGGCACTAAGAAGGAAATGAAATTACCCATCAGCGCCTCTAACCTTCACTTCCTCCTACCTCCTGTTAATATCGAGACAAAGATGGGCAGGAACAGCTCTGGAGCCTCTGAACAAGCACTGCACCCAACATCTCTGTCCTATGTCCTTCAGTGGCCAAGATACAACTGAGTCAGAAAAAATGAGTCGCCCTAAGGTGTTTTTAAATGGACTAGAGACATTTGTAGCTTGTGAAGAAAGAACTGAATTGTCTTCAAAATAAGCAAACCCAACATTTTTCACCGAGGATAATTAGAAAAGGAACAAAATTGCTCAGCTTGCTCACCCAGCGCTGCCTGGCCCTGTTGACAGGCATTCCCTCTCCCCTCAGGATGAACCTGTATCCACTGCTCCACTCTTTGCTTCCCTCCTGCTAGTGAATAATAAGCCTCAACGACACAGGTGTGCGGTGATAATAAAAATAGACACCACTTTTCAAAACAGACCCTAAAAGAGTCTTATCACTGGAACGAGCCTCCACCTGTGTTAGCCCATCCATTAAATACTCTGGTTTTCAGAAATGAAACCAGGCTTTCAGAAACACAGCTGCTCCCAAGCTAACACGGCCCCTATTTTGAGAGGAAGGGATGTCCTCCCTCCCTCCCTCCCTCCTTCCTTCCCTCCCTCTCTCCCTCCTTCCTTCTTTCCTTTCTTCTTTCCTTCCTTCCTTCCTAAAATAAAAGCACCATGGACAACTTGAAAGAGACAAAAATGTAAACACAGCTTTTGACAACATATAAAAAGGAAAGCAAATATATCGAGATTAATGAGAGATGAAGAAATTCGGCCACCTGATATAATGTTTTGATGACACCCTTTGGTGGCTCAGACAAGAGTAGGAGACCGGGGTATTTCATATTTCATAGGAAAACAGCAAAACAAGCTCAGAGATTTATGTTTAACCACTAAAGAACGGCATTTAGAAAGCTGTAGCCTGGAAAGGAGTCTTTTATAAAATTGCAGAAGGGACTGAGTGGGAGGATTGCACAAAGGAACCAGAAAGTGATGGTCAAAGGGGAAATGAGCAGACTCTCATGCACAGAGCGGGTACATGGCAGGGCCGGGGGGGGAGGAAGTGGGTTCTTTTTCTCTCTGTTTTTTATTTTTTGAGAAAATGACTTAGAAATATTAATATCTAAGAAAAACAGTAAAGGAAGAAGACAGATATCATCACATAACTGAAGTATAAGATATCAGATAGCTGCATTTGCAGCTGGTGGAGATTATGTGTAACATATAACCTGTTGCCAATTCCTTTGATGAAACCAGTGCTCCCTTTACGCTACGCTTGCAAATAAATGAGGTGGTGACCAGTTACCATTAATCTTCTGAAAATCACAAATGAAGGCCAACAGCTTTCTATCAGCCTCCTCGTGAAAATAGGGTTGAAGTAAGATCAAAGCTCTGGGGTTACAGCAGGAATGCCTGATTTTGACCAAATCTATCTGGAGCGGCAGGCTTAGGAAGGATGAACACAGGACTGGATTTAAACAGGTAGATCAGTGTGCCTGGCATAGGTGGCACACCCCGGGCTCAGTGTGAATTTCCTCCAGCTCCTGAGAGGACACAGCCCCTTCTCCAAAACCTCCTCCTCTCCCCTCCTTCCTATCCTTCTTCTCACCAAGTCCGGTGCAAGGGCTGGGATGGGTGATCCACAAAGGTTTCAAACCCTGCCCTTCCCCGCAGACACAAGGTCTGCAAGCAAAACCCTCCATGTCCCTCTCGGCTTTGGTAACAACTTTGCTACAAACTCCTCATGCCTACACATTAATGACATTAATTTGCAAATCCTTCTGTGGCTCATAAACTCTGTTCCCATGATGCTGGGAGGAAAATACACGCGCAGAAAGAAACCCCTGTCTGCCACCTTCATCACAACCATCTCCACAAACTCTCAAGCAGAGTATGATAAGAAACCCTCTTTTATAAAACAAGGGTGGTGAGCATAACCTCTAAAATGGGAGAAAGAGTCCAAAGGGCCAAGCAGAGCTTTAGCTGATTGGAAAACCGAGGTGCCCATCACCAAAAATCTCCTTTTGGCTGACTTGGAGACAGTTTCTCTCTTTGCCTTCCCCACTTCTTCTGGGACTGCTTCCCCCCTAGGTCAGACTAAGCCTTTCTCCAGATGAGATGGGATATTATATTTAATAGAGAAAAAAACCCGCATTAGCACAGAGACACGAAAGCTTGACGTTGCTCCCGTTCCCACAGATGCAGAGTCCTGTGAGAGACTCGTGGGTGCCGTCTGGAAGAGATGAGGGACAGAAGGCAGGTTTTCTGCTCTTGTTTGGCTGCTGTGGTGTATGGGAAACAGGAATTTGTGCATGCCTGGTTAAGCAAGAAGTAAGCTGTTGTGGAGAAACACCGAACTCATCAGCCAGGTTTTCCCCCCCCCCATTGGGACAGCTTACCAGACTTTGAAGTTTTGCTAGCCAATGAGTATGAGTGTGCTGTGACAGCTGGCAGTGCATTCCAGTGGGTAAGTGATGGACTGGCTCTGGAGAGAGTAAAATAAATTATGAAGTGGGTGAAATTTCAGCCCTCCAAATAACAGGCCAATGATTTCATTGGAATGGCTCTGTCTGGCAACGTATCCAAACACATACAGCTGGGCAGAACACACAAACGCTCCTATATGAAATAGCGGCATGCATGGGAAGAGAGGGAGTTCTTGTTGCATAAGCGAGCCGAAGTTGGGAGACAGTGAGAGGGGATTTTCAAAATATGTCTGCGTGAGAGCCAGCCACGTATGGTTCTACGTAAATGTAAATATCGGAGCCAGTGATGAGTACGTTATATATGCTGCTCAAAAAAACCGTCTTCAGGATTCCTTGGATGTTCTGCTTGGCCTAGGGAATGTCACCTGCTGGCTGCGTTGTCAAAGCACCAACATATCCAAAAGACTCAATTTTTATCTCAATAAGCACAATTTACACGGACAGTTTTGCACCTGGAAACATGAATAGCTAATGCAAATAAGAGCCCATGACCAAGAATTTCCTGGGAAGCAAAATAAAGTCAGGTACCTAACTCCCATTTGGAATTAAATAGGATTAGGTAGCACCACCCTGCCAGGTCCCTTTCAAACTCTCAAAACCATGCCTCTCAAAATGCCTGACCTGAATGTCAGCCCAGAGTGAATGATATGGAGTCAATGGCCTTCTTTTGTACCTGAGACTAGGAGGAGGGCTGGTGATGGACTTAGGCTGACTGATGGAGGTGGAGGGGGCAGAGGAGAGGAGAGCAGCTTTTCAGGACAGGAGGTTTCCTGTTTGTACCTGTAGCCCATTCCACAAATATTCTGAATGTATCGTCAACAAACGATGAGCAGCCTGTTCTGCTATTTTTTGTTGTTGTATAGGATCTTATATTCTCCTTTTGTCAAATGTAGTCAATGTAATTTGTTTTGATCAGGGAAGGACTGTGGAGCTTAGTTCTCCAGAATCCATAAATCTTTTTCAGCCTCAGGAGGGGATCCATGGAAGTGCAAAACACTGTTATGAATAGATTTCATTGGAGGTGTATTTGCTTCCGTCTCTCATCTACTCCCATTTGAACAACTGAGCAGAAGTAACTAAAATCCATAAAAGTCCAAATGTTGAATTAATGTGTTTTCACTGATACAGAAAACACACGTATGAGGAATTTCTGCAAGTTTTACGTTTGGCCAGGGACACTGAGGTCTGCAATGATCTACATCTGTGCAAAACCATCTCCACGTTTCCAGCTACTGCACAGACTGCGTACACCGTGTGCGTGCGTGAGCCTTCGTGCTTTGGGCTGACCCTGTTGCCAGAGCAGCTGGTTCGTGGTCCTTTCCCGTTGCACCGTGGTGACACTGAGCACTAACAGCTTTGTGGTTCGTATGTCAGCTGCCTAAAAGAGAAAACTGTGCACTGGGAAAATTTACTGCAAAACTCGTAGCTATTCATGTTTGGTTTGCAGTGCTTTTAATCACCGTTAGCCAAAGCTAATGGATATATTGACTCTTTCAAAAAATCAGTTTCTTTCTGTTGTTGAAAGTTTCATCAGGACCTTAAACTTCAGGGATAAACCACTCCTGGCTTATATGACATCATCCCATTTGCTCTCTTTTCCTCATACACTGGCATGATGACTTTTGTCTTATTCCAGTGTAATAAAATTCTCCGATGTAAGGTAATGACTACTTCTTGTCTTAGGAATACCTATGTGTCTGTAAACATATTCTTCTGTCTGGGAATCCTATCTCTGATACTTCTGCTACTATATATCTACTAAATCAAAAATCAAACTGAATCACAATAGATTTCATGTTAGCCCATTAAGCAACTCAAAGTATATATACTTTGGCCAAATCCTAGAGGACTCTAACAGTATAAAATCTCTTTTGCGCTATCAAATTTCCAAGTTTAGAGTCTGGGAAAATGCTTTGGTTACTCTTAAATGGTCCTCAATACCGGAGGAGGAAAGGCTTGCAAAGAAGATGACAATCTTGAGATTAAAAAATACATATACATTGTAACCTTTTGTTTTCTTTCAAAGTTAAACAAGAGGACTGAATAGCCCAAAAGGGAAGCTAAAACATTTCAACCTGGCTTGCAATGAAAGAATGGTTGGGGCAGAGTTTTCTTTGCTGTTTCACTTCAATCTACATTCATTTTCTTTCCAATTTTTTCAGCTAAGCTATCAAAGTAAAAATTATTCTTTCATGATCTCCACCCTTAATTTTTTTTTTTTTCCACAGCATCATTTATGCTGCCAATTTCCCTAGCGATATTGTGTGTTTCAGTTTCTCCTCCGCTCTCTTGCTGTTAGACCCCTTGAATACCTCTCCGGCTAGGAAGCCCAGAGATCATGAACTCACATGAATGCTTTGATAGTAGTCAGGAGCACTGAGAGCAGTACTGCTGTTTATTTAAATAGAACATATAATTATTATCTTTGGTGTAGTTGCAAGGAGAAAAAAAGGATTAAGATACTCTTGGACACCATCCCAGCCCTGCTGGAATCCTCAGTGGTTTTTTAGGGTTTAAAATTACCAAGATGTTAATTTTCACTGAGAAGAGTCAGCTCGCTCTGGATAAGGAGATACATCTGTATGCTCTGTTTCAAGTGAGCAAATTGCTAGAAATATTCTGAGGGGCCGTTGCTGATATCCAGACATGTGAAATAGCAATGGGACAGTCACATTTGTTTCACTCTCCACCATCTCTCTTCTGTAACAGGCCTCTTAGTTAAGCTCTATTCATCATTGTGTTATTTTTAGCCTGGTTTCCAAAGGAAACAAGGCGTATGAGACCCTGTTGTCTGTCTGTCTGCTTATCACTGCCTCCATAATAACGCACTATTGGCCAGTTTCAACCAAACTTGACAGCGGGATAAAAGTCTGCAGGATGTGAAGTAGCTGCCAGTTTCCCAAAAGCGGGTGGGTGGTGGAGAGACTGCAGTGGGAGCTGAGCAGCTGCCTGGTTTCTGGGGCTGGCCGGCACCTCGGCACAGCTGGCACACACATCAGCCACGGCACCGATCGCCTAACGCCAAAATTGTGCAAGGATATGACGAAGGGATGGGCCATCAAGAGGCATCAGGAGCTGGCCGTTCCCTCCCGGGCTTCCCTCTCTGGAGTTTCTCTTTGACTTTCATATCTGCGCACAGAAAGAAACCTTCCTGCCATTATACCCCTTCAGTTGGCTGTAACTTTTCATCTTACTGTGTATTACCACTTACGTTACGCTACACATTTTGACACTGTCGCAAATACAGACTTCATTGTGCTACGGCACAGATGAAATGCTCAGCTTTCCCCCATTCTTATGTTTGCCACCAAGTCCAACCTCAGTTAGTCCTTTAGTTTTAAGGCACGTGGTAAGAAAGACATTTGTTAGAAAACAACTTTCCAAAATGACACCTCTCAGGTGTCATTACTCCTCTATCAGGAAAAATTATAAATAAGACCCCCAGCCCTACTCTGCTGCTGGTATTTAATTAGGCAAAACATAAGAAAGGAGAGAAAAAAGAACAAATTTCCACCAACCATCACCTGCTACATTCACAGAGGGTACAGACCAGTCAGCGGAAAAGGCAGCATCTTGACTGGCTGGCCAGAAATTAAGTCGACGGGGTAACTAACCCCAGGTGATGACTGCTGGTGGAAGTCAGGAGGACCCCATGCTCTCCACCGGCTTGCATAGCGGAGCAGAGGTGCAACGCTTGATGGGCAGCCAGGAGCCCCCGGATCCCCTGCTGCCAGGCTGGGCCATGGCCGGGTCCATGACCAGGGAGGGGTGGTGGAAGTGAAGCTGATATTTGGCCAGCATTAACTCCACCTGTCAGTGAGGGGGTCAGCAGGCTGCTTCATAGTGCTGCCGTTGTCAGAAAGATCAAAACATCTCAGTAGCAGTTCCCCTCCCCATCCCGTTTCTCCTCTTAGAAGAGCAATTTAATGCTCAACAGCCTTATTCTTTTCCTACCTCACCGTTGCAAAGGCAGGAACCTTGGTTTGGCTGACCTGAAACCAGCAGAGAAGAGGCAAACCTCTGAGGAACTGGCAGCTGTCACATTTATGTACCTAAAGGAGACCGGCAACCCAGGAGCTGTCCTACGGACATCACAGAGGTGTCCAGTTTGAGTCATCCCCTGGCCTAAAATCAGGGCTCCTGGTCAGACCCAGCACGAGAGGTAACATTGCCATGAAAAGCTTGTTGCGGTGTCTATATTTCAATATTACTGAGCTGGATAAAACATTTGTTTTGGCCAAAGTGAACAGACCTGGGAGCCTGCCTGCTTTGGGGCTGTTTGCTTATTTATTTATTTATTTATTTATTCTTTGGTTTTTAATGGCAATCCAAAGCTTCACATATAGAAGCATAAACTAAAACTACATTTAAGCCTTTAAAGCAAGCCAGCAGCCAGAATGGCCGAGTGCCTGCCATTCTCATTAAGAACCCACTGATGTTTACTTGTTTGAAAGTGCAGCTTGACATCTCTGGAATTAAAGCACTGGGAGAAAAGCTTCGCTACTTGGGTCACTCTTCAACAAACCAAGGAGCCTGCAGGACACGGGGAGGGGGGTGAGAGATGCCCGCTGTATCATGGTTCATGGGGTCTTTGCTTTCTTTTACAACAGCCTATTTTGAGTCACCATACCACAGCGTCGTCAAGTACTGAGACTGGTAGGTTCAGTGACCCCTTTGCAAAACATAGGGTTATTTTCCCAAATATTTATCTTTTCAGCTGAAAATGTCTGTGCTTGATCTCTGACTGGAGCTACATTCTTGGAAGCAAAAGCAAAGTGCTTTCAGCTGTTTGAAATGACTTTAGAAGTGATTTTATAAAAAAAAGTCGTGCATAGTTGCATGTATTTTGCGACGCCAAAAGAAAAAACAGGAATTAAGTTTGACAACTTGCTTGGGCAATGCTTTCATGTAGATCTAGTGCCTTTGCTGGACTTGAAATAAAACAAGGATCTGCCAGGGGAAACATGTAACTTGTGCATTCATGTGAGGTGTATCCTTACGAGGTGCATGTGAATGCATAGCTAGTGATAGCGTGGACACAAGTATGCAGAAGACAGCATAGCAATCAAAAAGAGAATCTGGCAGCACAGTTGTGAGTTTTCATGTCTCATATCCTCTTTTAGTCTTGAGACGAGATGGATTGCTGGGGCGGTGGAGGAAATAAATCTACTAAACTTAAGTGAAATGAATATAAACTGGGAAGACCCAGATTAAACAAAGGTGAAGGCGGCTGGCATGCATCCCAGTGATTATCGAACCAAGCAGGAGTATTAAACAAGAAGGAAAGTAAAGTATGTTCATAAAATAGATATTGGAAAATTTGGAATGACTTTCTCAGGCTTGAGTCCATATTCCCTTTTAAGATGAGTGAAGAGAAGAGAAGCCACTAGTTTAGCTACTGAGCTAAACTTAGAAACACACTGTACACAACCTCACTACCACACCCCAGATGACCATTAGCTATCAGGCAGTGCACCCTGTGTCATCTGTTCTCTGTATTTCATATCACTTTAACAGAGGCACATTGGTGAAGAGAAGCACGTTATTTTTGGAGGTAGGGGTGGAGTGAGGAAGAGAACAAAAGAAGGAAACCTGAGTCCAAAGAGCAGGGATAGTGCATGAAAAAAAGAAAAGCCACTCTAAAAAAGAGAGATGCTGTAATATGCTGGAAAGCAGTGATTGTCCTTAAAAACCTCTCTTCTGTAGCTGGAATTTTCACTGGGAAATTAGTACCAAAATTACTCCAATGAATTACTGAAATCTTCACATAAAATCTGCACTCAGGGTCCTGGATCTTGCACTTGTGCTCATTAAAAGGGCAAAGACGGGAAAAACTTCTGGTCTTTTAATTTATGTGCTTGTGACACGAAGTTTTGTAAAATATTCGTAGGGTGACTTTTTCTACTTTTTTTCTCCAGATTTAAAAAAAAAATCCTTGTTAATTGCATTTATAGCATCATTCATTTGACTGAAAGAGAGAGAGGATATGTGAGATGACCCGTTCTTTCCACATGGGAAATAACTGGATCTGTGAAACTCACTGCCAGAGGACATTATGGAGACCACTTTGGTCTCTTGGGTGACAAGCGTATAGGTGCTTCCTATGCTGGGTGGCTCAAGGAAGCCCTGCACAGCTGCTTGCCAAGAGCACGGAAGGATGACACCCTACGAGCTCCATGTCTTGCATGACTTGCATAGAGGCATCTGTTCCCAGCCTCTGTCAGAGACAGGCTACGGGGCTACCCCGGCTGGGATCTGACCTGGCCTGACAGCTCAGCACCATGCCTCTCAGCCAGGCTCAGTCCCTGCCTCAGGCTCAGTAGCTCTTTAATGGCGTTGACATGGCTTCAGGCCAGGTCAGAGCAAAATCATATCTGGCTGCAAGCATACTGAGAAGGCGCATCCAGAATTACCAGTTTGACAAAACCAGACCACCTGGGCAAGATGGGTTCCTCCTCTAAAATGTAACCGGCAAAGAGCAGCTCCCTCCAGCTCCTCCATGGGACCCGTCTCTCAAAAGCCACGGAAAAGAGCTAAAGCATGTTGCGGTCCCTGGGGAAAACATCTGCTGTTGCACAGCACTTCTGCACTAGTGAACCTGCCCCAACCCTGCCTGGTGGCAACGCTACGCCCCCACCTCATGCTCTGCTCCGGTCCAGCACAGCTGACAACTGCGGTGCGAGGAAGTGGGCAAAGCATCCGTTCTCTTTTTCATTTAAAAAACTGTTGTAGCATGATTTTTCTGCTGAAGGCCTGCTGCCTTTTCTAAGTCATAGTTGTCCTGATAAATTGGAAAAGCCCGAGAGAGGGTTTTGTCTTGTGGTGGAGGTGGGGTACAATTCTGACTGCTATCGCAGGAAAAGTTGTTGTTCTCATTAAATCACCCTCTCGGCAATATTATGCAGCATTTGCGGACTGCTGCAACTGTCTCTTTGGCAAACGCTCAAATTAATATAAGCAATCATATTGTTCTAAGGTCATCCAGGAAACCAACAGCCTCCCGTTCCTCCTGACCCTCTCACCAGCTTCCTGCCTTTCCTGCGCTCTTCCTAATGCACTTGGCCGATTTCAGTACAGCATTGCCTTGGGGAAGTGAGTTGCTCAGAGACTCCTGTTGCAGACAATCCCTAAGAAATAAAAAGTTCTTCCTGGAGCTTCCCCCTAGCCCCTTGAATGCAGCGTCCTTCCTGAAGACGGCCAAACTCCTCCTTCGCTTAGGGCCATAAACATATTGCTTGACCCTGATGGGGTAGCAGCACTGACAGGAATTTGCAAAGCAATTTGCTCCCGAGGAACCTTTTTGCTACACCCACAATTGTACCTCTTTGCGTCCCTCAGGGTACGGGGAAGAAGAGGGGTAAGCAGGCATTTCCCTGAGGGCAACTTGCTGACCAACAACAGGGAAAGTGATCCATGCTCTGTAAGTTCTGCCACCACCTGCCTTTCCAACCTCATATCGTGAGTCTTCTCTGCACAGGAGAGACAAGAGGAAGATTGGAGGGATACTGATTGGTGACATTTCACCGGGACCTCATGGCTCACGTTTCCAAGCCAAAGCAAACACTGCTAAGAACAACAAAAATTAGGGCATTACAGAGAAGGCTGCAGAAGGTAGTTGCCCTTTTGAAGGCTGGTGCCTGTCCTGTGAGACAGAAGGGAGCACAACGGCGCCAGCTGGCGAGAGGGACAAAAGGCAGCCGGATCTATCAGGGAAGCGATCGGGCAGGGCAGGGAGGAACCTAGACCTGTGGCTGGCCTTTGAGTGGGACCTTGCAAACATTTGGAAGGGCGCTGATATTTGTGTTGTGTCAGGGGCATGTCCCCAGGGACAGGATGATGACGAGCCAAGCCCCGAGACTGGCAGTGTGTTCACCTTGTTGTGCTGACCAAGCCACAAGTAATTGTGTTGATTAAACAAATACCCTGACGGAGCTGAAAAGAGCAGAGCAGCTGTAGGCATGTCGAGTGCCTGCACCGATGGGAGCAGCTCCAGAGAGCAAACTGGGGAGAGGAGAGCCGCTGGCATGTGAAGGGCTTGCTAGGAATGGGCCTACGGACATGAAACCGCAGCAAGACGGAATGCACAGCCAGGCGAAGGGAGGGGGGGAATTTCCACAGAGCACTTGAAGATCTTATAAAACGTTCATTAAATTAGGTTTCCAGCGATTGTCAGCACTTGAATTATAAGGACCAAATGCAATTGAAAAACTACCTTTTGCTTTTATGTGAAATGGCAACTGCACATCAAAGGTTTTAATCTTCTCCAATGACTAAATATGTGGAAATCTGTAGGTCTATTTATATAAAAACTTCCAAAGGATATGTTATCTCTGTGATTTACCCCCACTCCTTCCCCAAGGGATTTTTCTTTCATGTCTTCTTGCACGGTCTACATTTATTTACCAGTGAATATCACTTCAAATGAATTTAGTAGCAGGGATGTTTATAGAAATAGCACATTTTCAATGACTTGTGGAGAATACTTACAGAGTGAATGTTGTAAAACACAAGTGTGTTTACATTAGAAAACCAATAACAGACTGGTTAACAACCAGTCAAGGCGTGGAAGAAAATAAGAGACCTGTTTATCCACTCCAAACCAGACTACAGTCTTGAATATCAAAATGCTGTTCGGTGGTTTTACCTCTTTTGTCACAAACCTGTTTCCAAGTAAGCTTTAGACCAAGAATTTTTCACTGAAACTATTCAGAGGATCACTTGAACAATCATTTGAATAATCATTTGAAAATACATTATTCTGGATGGAACGAATAAAGCAAACCCTTTCCAACAAGCAATTTGCAATAAATTATTCAATCACCTCTAATCAAAAGTGTATAGCCTGAAGGAGAGTAAAGAAAAATATCTCAAAGCAGCAATTAATCTGTTATATTAATGAAAGGAACCATGTGTGACAAGTGTACAAAATGAACTTTCCTGGAAACCCTCATATATCCTTGGTCCTCTTTGGAGAACAATGATTTAGATATTAATTTCTTTGACAAGGAGCATTTGCTTCCAGGTCATCCGGCTGCTTGATGGTTAGAAAAAAGGAACAATGTGACAAAAGAAGGGACAACCTCATTGCCCTCTTCTGTAAGTGAAGTTTAGTTTGGCTGCTGAAGCCTACATCCCCCTTCCTGCCCTATGGAAGCCCTCTACCATCTGGCCATCAGGTTAAACTATGTAGCTGGCACCCAGAGTTTAGATAACTCTTTATGCTATGTGAATGGGATGGAGAAAAGGGCAACAGCAAAGGGGTTTAAACTCTCGACAACAGACAGCATTCATGACCCTCTTCTGGCCTTGCTCTCATGCCTCAGTCAGGAGATGAAACCTCTGTAACCCCTACAAGTGCACATGCAACTCTGCAGCACCTCCTCCTCTTCCTTCCTCCCAAGTGAGACTGTTCAGCACGTCTGGGCTCTATTCATGAATGGCTGCAGGATGACTGAGGCTCTACTTTTTAATATGCGTGCTATTGCTGAAAGGATTTCCCGGAGCTTTCAAATGATGAGCAATTAGCTGACTTTGTTAGCCCCTCTATTTGAAAGCAAAGAAAAGAGGAAAAGAAGCCACTGACACTTTTTATGTTCTTCTCTTGATGCACCTGGGAATGGAATACCAAGACATCAGGTTTCACTAGATATTCAAAGAGTCCTTTTCATCTTTTTAGCAATGCTGTAGCCTTTTCTTATTTTGCTCTATTTTGAAAGCATAATCAACTCGGACCTAATTCTGCAGTGTGTATAAAAGACTGCTGAATCTGGGGCCAATTACACCTCTGAAGAATATCTACAGTACCAGGAATCAGTTTCACTTGAAATACATGTATTGCTGCATACTTAGAGAAACAGTCAGATAGAACCATTTGACTTCCAGCTGTAAGAAATCTGACATCAGAATTGAGGAAAACTGAAATGCTCACTGTAAAGGACAAGTTGCCACAAATACAAATTAGTGTCAACAGCTCCTGGGCAAATTGGAAGTAAAGTCTCTATGCTGAGAGGAAGAGAAATGGTCTAAAATGTACTGAAATGCAGGAATTATACTGAAGCCACCAAAATGGGAATACTTCCAGTACAGGATAGATGAGCAGTATGGGTTCACTCAACAGAGGAACCCCGACAAAATTAATATTGTCATTATCCAGGCAGAGCATGTAGATAGACACAGTTGACATATTTTCAAGACAAATAACAGCCTCCTTCCTTTCTGTCCACCATAATACTTGGAAAGCTAACTTTTGTTCCTTGCCTTGACTTAAATTCCCTCAGGCCAAAATGAAATAAAAGTTCAATCAAGGAAGAGACAGCAAGCAGAAGAAAGAGGTACATACTGGTAAACGTGGTCTCAAGTTACCGAAATACCCGGGGCAGAAGCAGAACGCAGGTCAGAATTATCACAAGGGCGTGGAAAGTCTGCATTTTCATGCAAAAACTGGAAAATGATCAACACATTCCTCTCTCTAAATCATCAAGATAGAGCTGCTACTACAACACTAAAAGAAGCTCTGAGTGTATCAGGGGTATCATCGGGGGTGTTTTACCTAGTAAGCCACCAGACACAGTGGTGTTGGTGTCAGGACAAGTCTAAGTGGGGAAAAGCAGGAAAGTAAAAACAAATACACTGAAGCACCAATTTTTAAAGCACAGGAAACCCCTGACTAAAAGGTACCATTCAGAAATACAGCAGCATTTCTTCCTTACTTTTTAATCGCGGACCACTAAATGAGCAGCTTTTAATCTATTTTAGCCAGCAGAGAAGCCATTCCGTGAAGTCTTAACAAAACTTTCCAGTCTTCCCAGTACCTTGCCAATTTTCAGCAAGGCCATGAAGGGAAAGAGCCACCTAGCCATCATCCCACTAAAAGCAGAGAGCTGCTTTTAGTTATGCATTGACAAGAAGGAAGTTGTTACCCAGAGGTCAGCTTGTTAAACAGTTGTCCTAGGAAATATCATTTAGGACCCTAAAGTGACTGTGTCCAATGACTGCTTGTGGGGGGACACCGCTACCGCCAGCAATACTGCAACCACTCCAAAAGCAACACGCTGGAAAAAACAAGTCCCAGCATCCAGCCACATGCCAGGTAAAATTTCCCCTTCCAGAGCCTTGCAGAGATGGCAGAGACGGCTTGATAATGTCTAGAAGGAGTCACTGAACTGGTGGTTTCACTGGTGTACAAACTTCCCCCCACCCATCATAGCAGTACACCACCCCAAACGAAAGTAGGCCTTGACCTAAAAAAGAATCTTCTGGATCCATGATATTCCCTTTTCCAAACCTAAGCCAGACAGTCGTGTGATGTTCCAGCCCGGTTTCTAAAATGAATAATTACGTTCTTCAGAACTTTGCCATATAATTATGGACACCTTTAGAGAAACTAGATATCCTTGTAGGTATGGATTAAACTACTTGCCGAATGTTTACACAGAGTACAGTTATCTCCTTCTATTGTTAAACCCAAATAAAGTAGACATCGCTCACATAAAAAGAAGAAAAAACCTACTTTTTTTCAAGGACAATTTATATGGGGATCTTCAAGAGTTCTGAAAATCCAAGAGACATACATTTAAAAGAGTACAATTAAGAAGTGAAAACAGCACTGCCAAAAGTATCCCTATTTTACTGACACAGTACATGCAAATGAGAACACTGCATCCTTGTTTCTTCAAGGCAAAAACCCCCTTCATGCTAGATGAAAGGAGTTTCTAAATTATAGCTATAAGTTTTTAACAAGAGTTCACAAGGTTTCCTTCCTTAAGTACTGTTTAGATAAGGTGCTTTAAACCAGAATTTCACCCTTTCTCAGGTTCAAACAAGATTGTAGTTTCCTGTCATTCCAAATTTCTCTGTACCTCTGTCAGACCACCACTGCTTGTTCTCAGCAGCGAGGTTCACCAACAACAACCCGGCCGGTGTCTCAGCCACAGGGTAGGATCGTTGGGATACTTCATACGTTCAAGATGTAGCATTTCCTTGGATGAGAAGGCAGGTAGAGTTAAGCATAAAGAAAATAAGGAGGAACAATGTCCACACTAGGCCATCTGGATAACCAGCGGTGGTCTCCCTAACATTTGTTGCTGTACCCATACACTTGAAAACCAAAACTATCTGCCAGAAATGAATTGTCACACAGTGTGACCAGTTTACCTGAATTACCACTATACAGGGCCAGGAAAGAAATCTGTGGCAGTATCAGCAAGGTCTCACGTCGTACCTTGTCGAGAAGAGCTGTAGAAGATTGATGCCACCTCTCCATCCCCCCTATTTCTGAGTCGTAATTTCACCTCATCCATTGAGTGAGAGAGTGGTGGAGCATCAAGGTCTGCAGCCTTCAGGAGTAAGACGTGGGGGATGAGGTTTACCGGAAAGCTGCTCACATTTCATTCGAGTAATCCTGTCTGCTTCCAAGCAGATTTCAGAAAAATATCAGTGTTCTGCTGAATAGCTTTAATGGGATTACCTTTAAGGCTTCTCTAATAAGTGGTGTTATTAAGTTGTCTGGCTCATTCGGAGACTTACGCATAACCACTGGCACTCCCCCTTTTTCCTGGTTTTGTTACAAATTGGAATTAGTGTCTACTTGGTGTTGGGTCTTGTGTTTTAAAGAGGATTGGGTTAGGGGAAAATCTTTTGGGTAAAGCCCTTTTAAAAATTTTGCCTATGTTAAAAAATCCCTTTCTTTCAGCCTACGAAACATGTCCTAAAAGGGATTAGAGATGCTGTTCAGTACAAATCTGCCATGAAGTCCAAATCAAGATTTCACAGATCAAACACCGGTACAAATGATTACAAAGGCCTAAGATTTTGCAGGAAAAAGAAAATGATCTCAGATTTCTGAAGTCAGTCTGAAAGTCCAGTAGAAATTAAAAAGAGTGGGCAGAGTTTGAAATGATGTAATTCTTTCAGCCTTTCAAGGTGAGTCATTTAAAAAAATATTTATATTTAAATCACTCGATTTTTTTTAAAGTGAATGCACTTAGAGAGCACTGACTAGAATGTTTTGGACTTGATGGAAAGTCTCTCTAAACATGATTGAAAAGACGACTATTAAATTCAAGGAATTCTTGATTCGATCCCTTCAAAATAAATTAAAGAAAAATACATGCGGTATCCTAAGACCAAAACACATTATGATAACATGAATGAAGAATTGTTAAAACACAGGAAAGGTTCACCCCCATGAAGGCAACCTATGGAAATGACATAAAACCCCAGAGCTTCTGTATCCAGATAAAGTTTCATTGAAGGAAATTCCCCAGGGTATTAAGTTTAAAGGGCCTACGCTCTTGCGAGACATTCTGCAGTAGTAACAGTGATCATCAGGAAGGTTACAGCTGTGTTGGTAGTGTTGACACCTTCAACGTCAGTCTCATCTACCTGTGACAGGAGGCAGACGGGCCCGACTCCAGCACGGTAACTGCCAACGAGTTTTAGCGCAGGGCAATTTGGTTTCCCTCTTTTATGGCTTGATCTTCCTCCACCTCTGTGGCAGCAGAACCTTTTGTTGACTCTAAAAGGTGTCTACTTTGAACAGTTTCGTGTGGCATCGCTGAAGGAGGCAGAGCTGTTGATTGCTTCAAAAGCTTTTTTTAATTCAGTTTCGATTGCTAGGTTCACGGGAGAAGATGGTCTCTACATAGTTACTGTTAGTTAAAGTTTTGGTGGGCGTTTGGATGTGGACACCAAAACCCTCAGACAATGAGTTTTTAGGCAAAGATTTTTCTTTTTTTTTCAGTTATTTATTGTCTTAGAAAAACAAGGAACATCACTGATTTTTCTTTGGGGTCTCCATCTTGATGCATGGGACCTCATATGAAGCTGGAACTTCAAATGGGAGAATGCTAATACAGCACAAGAAACCTGCATGGGCTTTGTTTTTCACATGGGAAATAGCACAGATGAGTTTTAAAACAGCAGTAAAAGTAATTGAGCAATTGCCAAGACTTGTAGTCATGATCCCAGGATTTCACTCACTGAGCACATACCCTTGAAACTCCCATTATGGTTTGTGAATCAGCCGCTGTCTTACTTTCTTAGAGATATCATCACTACAAATAAAAATGTCGAATCCCTAGGAAGATCAGAAGATTCTGGTCTCTGTTCTCAGGGACTTTTATTTTCTGGGGTGTGCATGGGATTCCTCCTCTATTTCTTGGAAATGGAAAAAAGGGCCTCGGGATTTGCTACACCGACCAGTCTCCTGTTTTCTCAATATACACCTGACCTTTCCTAACTACCTGGTAGAAGGAGGAGTTCAAAACACAAGAAACCACACCCTGGCAGCCCTATACCTTCTGCTCAGCATTTTATGCTGTGAGGAATTTCATTGTTGTTAGTGGGACTCCTCATGCAGAAGGGTGTTTTTTAGTATGTGTAGTGCCATCAAAATCTCGCCCTACTTATAGCTAGTGTTGTATGAAATATCCTGTACATTATCAGTTCAGCTTAAATCTGCCAATAATCAAGGAAAACATATTCTGAAACTGTATGATTCTGAGTCTTCAGCACACATTTAAACTACTTCACCTCTTTATGCAGCATAAGGTGAAATCATTCCTTTTCCAGTTGCATTGGAAAATCTATTCATGCCCAGGTTTTCTGTGTTTTTCTAGTGACTCCCAATGGACATTACCAAACCAACATCACTGCTGAATTTCCGGGCAAAGACACGGGGCCCTGAGGTAAAATGGAGCTGCTTGAGAGAACGAGTGCTTTTTTTGGGATGACTCCTTTCAAAACAGCATTATTACTGTATTTGAAAGGTCAAAGAACTGTTATCCATGATTCATTTTTCACTGACTTCTCAATATGTGTATTTAAACAAACACATAGTGGAAGAGCATGAAAAATAGAAACATAATGAGTAAAATTTTCATAAGCACCTAAGGAACTTGGCTCCTAAGGAACTACACTCCACTTTAAAGAATGGTTTATATATCATAAGCACACTAAAACCCATCTTCAGCAATTTTATGCTTGTGATTCAAACAAATTTTCATCAGTCAACCTGTGTTTCTAAATGGATGGTACAAGCACTGAGTCATTTCTGAAAGCAGTTCAACTTTTTCACTCAATGATCTAACTATATTTACTGACACCAAGTTTTATATATCTCCCTGTTATTTAAGCACCTTTGTTGCCCATACTGCCGTAGAGAGAACATTACAGTTGTTCATTTTTTTGAGCATGTTAGGAGTATTGTGGCAAGAAAAATGTTATATTCACTTGCAGAGGTAAATGGACAACCTTTTTATACTAGGCGATACTTTCTCCCAACGGGAAATTGCTGGCTATGATCAAGAGAAGCTGAGGACACCAACTGGCTGTGATAAATGAATATACAGAGATGGAAAAGGAAGGGCTTGTTGCTAAAAATTCTTTTGTTGTCATTCAAAGTGTCAAGATGCAAAACTCATCAGGACCCTTCCAATATCTGATCAAGTTTAGGATGCTCTGATGACCTTTCTCGTTCTTTTTTCTGGGAGAAGGCTGGAAAGTCACAAGTATGGGTAATAGAAATGTCTTCCACCAAAAGGACTCTAAGTCTAGTCCTTTTTTAGACATGCTAAAAATTTCCCTCTCTGTTCCTCACTACCCGTTTACATTCCTAATCTTCATGTGGTGCCTATTAACAGAGCATAAATATGGAATGTTAAATCTCTGTGTATCCCAAGCTATCTACAGCCCTGAAGGATTTGGGAAAAATTAAACAAGAGAGTAGGCAGACTTCCAGAAATAACACAGCTTTAACAAACACATGAAATATTTATAGAACATGTAAAGAACAAAGGAAATGCAGCATTTCCTCCACGTACAATTTCTAGCAGTGTTTCAGGAATACTAGTCCCCTTCCATGTTGTTACTCTGAGGAGAGGGACCACAGCTAATATACCTAATAAACTCTCCTGGATTAACCTGATTTTGCCAAGAATACGCATTCCAATGACATATCAATTGCAATCCATAACTGCTTTGTTACTTTAGTTAAGTTTTTGAAAAAGGAATCTTATAGCAAATCTCTTGGCTGCAGATAGATAGGTGAGGTAGTGTAACCTATAGGAAAAAAAAAAACCCGCATGACCAGTGTCTCATTCAGATACCTTGGGCCACACAGCATTTCTGTAATTAATGGACTGTAAAATATTGTGGAGGACATTCTAACATTGAATCATTGGTCTCGCCTAGCATGGTGTGTGTAGGATTGCTCAGTCCATTTTAAAATGGGATATTACAAAATAGCAGACACTTTAGAGAAAGTTTAGGTGTAGGCTGCAAGACTAAAAGGTCCAGGGACTTGACCAGATTGGCATTTCTGCTGTCAAAAATTTAGCAATCTTCAGAATTATTTTGAATATTTATATCAATGCCAAAGTTTCCAGATTTTTTTGTTTAGTTCTGAGAACATTTTTAATAATTAAGCTTTTGCAGTTCAAGATTTAAGCCATGATCTATTAGAGATGCAAATAAGGCCAATTGTGGAAAGTAAATGACCTTACATTTGCATGCAGCAGAATTCTTGCACAGCCTCCAGTAGTGCTTGTGGTGGGATGTGGAGTACCGGAGCAAAGGTACTTCAATTCAAGACTGAAAAGCAATGTACGCCCATTTTTGCATCTGTTAAATGAGGCATAGAAAATTTAAGCAACTCTAATTTTAAAGACACTTACTCAGTGGTAGAACAGAAGAAAGCCTGGATTGTCTTCTCAGCTATGTAGTTCCTGAAATTAGATAATAGATATTTGGATAGCAGATAAAATGGAACCCCAGGGTGAGAGAGGAGAGACCGAAGCTGGAGCTCAGGGTTGGAAGAAAGATTTCTTCAGGGTGTATGGATGGAGCCCACTGCTCTTGATGGTGAAGAAGGGTGAAGTCGAAGTTCTTTAGGGTGCTTCTCTGAAGCTTGCCTATAGTTTCAAAGGCTCACCAACCCAGATTCCTACAGTTTCTCCAATACCATGGGGAGCTGGAGATGACTGTCAGGTAAGCGTGAGAGGATTACCTATAGACAGCTCTTCTGCCCGTGCTTCCCTCTCACCCGACAAGGCAGGTCTACTTATAAAACAAGATTAACTTTCAGGCAAAGCAGTTCCTCAGCTTCTGCTGAGTTATCATGCTAGGTTTAGTGTGTCACAGTGTGACATTCTCAGGCCGTTTAATGTCTTATTGTCTAGACACTGCTTGAGAGATGGAAAAAGAATCTCATTTCCACATTAAAAATATTCCTATAATAATGAACCAGACCAATCTGAAAGTCTTATTCTTACAAGCACAGGAGAACAAAAGTCTATTTTTTAAATTTTTTTTTTCTTTATTTTTAAAGCAAAAAAAAGCACACCACCAAAGGAAAAGCCATGGCCTCTACAAATGCTCACTCAACAAAAACCGAAGGCAAAAATGTTCTTCTCTCCCAAATAACAACCCAGGACTATCAACAAGTCATAGAAAGGGACCCTAAGACTCAGTTTGTCAACCAGAGACTCTTGCATGAGGAGGTTGGAGCTAGGGAGCTTCCCCCAGTGCTCTTTGCTGAGCCAGTGGTCTGTGCTGAGCCATCTGCAAATCCTTGTATAACTGTGGCTGTTCAAAGCTTAAGCCTCACACCAGAGCTTTCTTAAAATTCCTGATCTCAAAAGAACAGCCAAAAAAGGAAAAAAGGTAGAAAACTGGAGCCAAAAGCTGACCTGCACTGAAAAGTTTGAGCTGTTTTTTTAATATATCTAAAAATGAATATGGAAATAATTACAACAAATAACTATTTGATTTTTCACTTGAGTCAAAGATTATATACACACATACTTAAGAATCTGTTTTGCCTGGGCTAATGGAAACCTTTAGGCAACTTTAATTTAGCTGCTGTTAACATTTCTGCTACGATAGAGTCTAGCGCAAAGTGTGTTGTAAATACTAGAGCTGTTTATAACCTAAAGGGCAAATTCAAATCCTGTTTAATTTCCTCACCGTTGTTCATAAAACAGTCATCTCAAGAATAGACGCATGATGCGCAAACATAGCAAACCTCTCACTTTTATCATCACATCAGAACAAAACAGTCCTCTTTTCCAGCTTCACTACCATTTTTGGAAGTGAGAGAAAATTTTATTCCTGGTGATGGAGAGGGACTCCTGACAATCTGGAGCTGCCCGGGCTTAACAACAACAAGAAGAAGTCTCTTTCAGATTTCACGGATTATTTGTTTTAGTATTTCTTGGCATTGAAAACCATGAGTGGTTGCTCATCACATTACCCCTGCTAATTGGAAAGGCACCACAGCAACATTGCGGCTGGTGGTACTGAAGGTTTGCTGGCACTTGAGAGCAGGAGAACCCAAGGGACCTAGCAGAGAAGTCAACACTTTCTTGACAAGGAGCTTGCTAAAAATAAGTGGTTGTACACAGTCACAGAGATCCAGGCCTAGTTGTGAATGATTCATGCACATGGAAAGGAGCCAGATTTGCTAGATGCATTAGGTCGTTGCAATTATCTCATGAGAAGAATGGTGCAAACACATTCTGGAAAATGGAGATATGGGTGGAAAAAATTTGATACCATTTTTACTCTGAGAGACCACGGAACGTTTAGGATGTCTGATAATAATATCTAATCCACTGTGGGATTAATAGACAGTCTTAACACAAGCCTAGAAACCAGGACTGAAGCAGAAGATAGAACAGAAGATGACCCTTCATTGCTGAATATATATTTAAGTTGTATCCTGCAAACAAACTTCAGACAAAACATGGAAATCTATTATTAAAAAACTAGTGAAAGTCTTGGGCCAAACTGGAACTGTGGATGTTCCCTATGTCTAAAATAACTCCATTAACTTCTGTCTGGCTCTCTGATTGTTAAAAGTTCTTAAAATACTTTGCGCATTTGCCAATTTATCAGTCACCAATTTGATAGTCAAAATTGTAACTTTTATTCTAGCTCAAGGAACTAATCTTTTTTCTTACTGGAGATATTGTTGGACCACTTGATCGGTGGTTAGATCTGTAAACAGTGCCTTTTAGCTGTGTGAAGGAAAGAGAAACATTGAAATAACGATGAAGGTTTAGTTAAAGATGATGGAGTTCATTTGAAAACCCTGTCATTCTCTAGGTAAACTTTCAGAAGTACTTCTAGGGGAGGATCATTTTGTTATCCATTTGTTATGATCCGCTTTTGCAGCAATACTTAAGCCTAAATGGACTGGATTAAGAACAGACTTCCAGCTTTTTAAAAGATGTTAGCAGTTTGTCATGCCGAGAAGCAAAGCTGGAAAGAAAATAATCTGCAGGAGGTGAAACATCATTTGCAGCTCTTGTTTTCCATGCTGCCTGTGATTAAACTATATTCAGGTGAAAATAGGGCCTTTTGTATGCAGTTCTCAGTTGTTCCTCTTTGTGATGCCCCTGTGAGGTCACAGCCTATCGTTATGACGACACTCTCTGTTGCCATGGCAACGTGCCCGCATTCACGGGCTGGGCACCCCGAGCTCAGAATGGGACCGCTTGAGAGAAGTTCGGCTGTGGGGGTTAAAGCCCTTATTTAGGCACCGATGGTGCCGAAAAACAGCAAGAAAAATGACCTGTGAAAAGAAGATGGAATTATCTGCAGAAGCACGTGCTTCACATTTACCTCAGCAGAAAAGGCCCTCGGTAATTTGTTATTAATGGGGTCTTTGCATGTATTTCATACTTTTAAAATGAGAGAAGGAATCCGTCTCTTTCTTGGAAAGATATGTTTCATTTCTGAAACTTCCAAATCTTTGAACTGCCTGGACAACAGCACATGTCAGGATGGAAATTCCTTTGAGGTCCTCTGCTCTCGTCCCTTCCCGGAGCCCGGACCGGGAGGACAGAGCCAGGAAAAGCAAGCCTTCCTTCAGGCGGTGCCCGCATTTCTGCTGTACAGCGCTGCCGTTTGCCAGTTCGGATTATTTAGTAACTCCCACTGGGTGTCAGGCCCTTTGCAAGCCGGGTCTGCAAGAGGGGTGATGCTTGCTCTCACAGAGCACCGCGGAGGGGGTGTCTCTTGAGAAACGGCCATATTGCAGCCGTCTGCACTGGAGGAGCGTGCCGATAGGCACCAGGCCTAAATTGTTATCTTGCTCCCGGAAAAGGACAAGCTAAAGTGTATTAATGCCACATACAGCCTTAAATGTAAGTCATCAGGCACTGGGAGCCAACAAAATGCTGTTGTTGCACTTTCTCCTTCCTAAATAACATATGCAACCTTGTTCTCCAGGAGGAGGAAGTATAAATATGTTAGCCTAAAAAGATTATTGTCGACTAGCACATATGTGGATTTGAGTCTATGTAACGGCACCTCTGAAGTGATTTTAAAAAACAACAATGAAAACAGACCGTAACAGATTATGGATGAAAGTTACATTTACTATATCCGATACATGATGCATTTCTTTTTGTGTAATGATCTGCAGATGTCTGCTTATAATGCAGGTTAAATACAAATTAGGAACCTCTTAAATGTTTGCTCCTTGTGTTCAGCTGCTCGCAATTTGTAAATAATATACGGTACAAGTACGCTGGGTAAAATCCTGACCCCTGCTGAAGTCAGCATAAGTGTTGCTGCTGAGTCTCAACAGGGCCAGCATCACCCACATTCTGTTAATTCCTGAAAACACCCTGCAATGTGTTTGAGTAAAACCCTGGGCTCTGCAGAGACATTTATATCATCTCCGTTGATGTGAGAAGAATGACCGGATTAGTAATAGAAAACCCAAACAACACGCACCCGTTTTTGACAGCTACTCTGTTAGCCCAGGTCGCACAGGCAGTACGGGTTCAGGCAGTATTTCAAAGAAATATGGTTTGAAAGCCACGGCTCCTTTCTGTCCAGACCCATTAGCGGAAGAGGCTATCGGCCACAAAAGACAGCACCTACGGACACCGAAAGCGCAGTAGCGGCCGGTGACCCGCTATCGGCCACCGTGCACAGGCACTGCCCCGAGCCCTACGTGGGCAATCCCAGCACAGGCAGAAGAAGCAGCAGTTTGCTTTATGGTATGGAAACTCCGAGGATAGGATGCTGCCAGCCTTTTTTAAACAAGCAGGTTTGTTCGAGGCTATTAAACAGCTACTCCAACGCCTAAGGTACCAGGATATTTTAAAACAGAGTGATTGGAAGGAATAATCACAACACAGAGTTTGCAGAATGGCTAATGTATTGAAATGAGCTATGCTGGAGAAACTGAAAATAGGGCTATAAGAACGTTTTATACTGTACTTATTTTTATGATCCCTGCATAGCATATTGGAAGCAGCTGTGGCATTTTTGAACGCAGAGAAAATGCGATGGACCTATTTATTAAAGGGGGTTAAGAGCCCCAGGTGGTCTGGAGATTTAAAGACCAGGAAATACCAGAGACAAATGAGAAAACAGGGTGATCTAAGCCATACCAGTTGAAATAGACTTTGATGATAAGGCACAGTTGCATATCTTACAATCTAAGATGGATATGTCATGGTAGGGACAGCGTTACTGAACGGTATTAAGGGCGATAATTACCTAGCCCTCTTTCCAGAGATTACGCCCTCTCCACACAGATTCACTGATCCTTGCTATACACTGCTGGAAAACCTGCAATTTTTTAAAAGCACAGAAATACCTGGGATTTTTATATCCCTCCATTATAAAGTCATAATAATTCATAGACTTCATGTGAGAGTGTTTCCTTGCCTGGAATTGAACCCTGAGGAGTCTCAGCACATTCAGATCAACACAAAAACATGGAGCCAAGTTCTGCCTTCACATAATACACGGACGTTGCCGCTTAATACTGAAAATCAGGCTTTCCTCTTTCTATCAATCATATTTTGTGCGAAACACACGTGAAAGAGAGAGGCTTTTAAAATGTGTTTTAGTCCATCATGCATCTGTAGCTCATCTTGCTCTGGAAGCCTACGTGTTTTGCCATATTACTGGACTTTATCCAGCCCGATAACAAAATTTCGTCGTTTATACTTAATACTCAGGGAACTGTTTAGCAAGACAATTGTGAATGCTACAGAGAACTTACAGATAATCTCCACACATCTGAGTTGAAACAAACCTGAGTGAAAACTGCTGCAAAATTTAGACAGCGGAAGAAATACAAACCCTATGTACGTCAACTGGTTCCAGGGATCGTTCTGTAGGGCCACGGTATCGTGCTGAATTTTATGCCGTTTAGTCTCCACTGAACTCAGTCAAGTGTTCTGGGTAAATACCAACAGAAAGGCTAGTATTTGGCCAAACTGACGGCAGTGGGAAAGCTGCCACCCACTTCAATGAGGCCATGATTTCACAGCAAATATCGTAACTGTCTACACAAGCATAATGATGCCACACAAATCTCAGCCTAGAGTCCGCCCCACAGGCATATCTGCTGCCGGCTCTTTGTTTGCAAACAGACTCAGAGCGGCATCACCTACACAAGTTTTCATTAAGCGGGTCAGCAACGGACCATTATCACTCCCACGTGCAATAGGTATCAGTGTAAAGCGACGTACTCAGAATGTCCAGCTGGTTACTCATTTTTGCACTCTCTGGAAAGAGCAATACATGGTTTATAGCTGATAAATAAAGCCTAGTTACAGTGGAGTGAGTTTGCTCAAAATACAGACTCTCCATTTGACCAGGAAGATCTGGGAGATTCAGCTCCTAGTCAGGATGAGAAGCGGAGTCCCTGAAATTTGTTGCAGAGGAAGAATTCTGAGAAAAACATTAACCACAAAACCATGTAACTGTGTGAATACGGTGGGGCTGCCCCAAAACTGGCAGCTCCACAGACATCCGCTGCTGGAACTAGCCTGAAACCGTTGTCCCTGGAAGCCTAGGACGCAGGGTAGCCCCCCAGATAGGATGCCAACGGAGAAGTCCACCCCAGGCACTTGCCTTTTGAACCCAGGTGGCATTCTGATCAGTATTTCAATGGATGTTCATGCTTTGACCAAAAATCACTTTTGTTCTGAATAGTTTCAGGAAGAAATTAGTTTTCATACACACATAGCATTAAGTTATTTCTTTCAAGGGAAAAATGGTTCTAGTGGTAATTTCTTCTAAAAGTACTCGTATACTGGATTGACACTACTGAGAAATGCAGAATCAATCCCTCTCATAAATTACTGCTGTTTAGTAATTGCTTGCCGAGATAATCCAACAGTTGTATTCCTTCCAGACATTTTAAACCAGCTTCTCAGCTATTGCAATTTCATACTAGAGCAGTCTGTGCACGTCCTGGCAAATAGAGTGATGTTCTGGATGACCAAAAGGCTTCTTGGTATTCTCTCTATTGAGAATACCTCGTTCACAACAGACAAAAATAAATCCTCTCCCCTTTTAGTGCTGGGAACCTACTATGAGTTTAACCCTCTACCTGTCAGGAAGAATTATAACATGAATCACCTCACAATGTTTTTTCAAGTGAGTAAGTGCTTCCTGATAATAGTTAGGCAAGATATTTGTGCTAAAACACTGTGGGTTTTATAAAGCCTTCTATAAAATTGGATAAGAAAATGAAAGTACAATAAAAATAAATAATGAGTAACAATACAAACAATGTAGATAACAAACATGTTTTCTACCTCAGCATATTCATCTTTTACATTCATAATAGTACATTTTTAAGATACAATGGGATAGGGTGAGTGTCCTGAGTAATTCTGCAGGCTGGCTTCTGTGAGACAGAAACCTACTCAAATTGAGATTTGCAGATTTACATAGCAGGGGGTTGGTCTCCCCTGTACCCCAATAACTTCATTTACTGCAGGGACATTGCCGAAATGGGCAACCACAGGGTTGGGGGAGAGAAATCAGGTTGCCTGTGCAGCATCTGTGTACTGATTCTAAGCCTGTGGCTGGCAATTCCATCAGGCAAATACACATTAATATCATTTTATACAAATTAAATGCAATATATACTAATTATATTTTAATGTAGTCTTTAAATGAAGCTATAAGGATTGTGGGAAATATCAGCAGAGAACGTTTCTTCTGTTTTGCCAAAAGGAAACTGAACTTGTTGCTATTTAGTTTTACCAGGTCCCTTTTAACCTTATTTACATTTTCACTAGAACCTTACTACCCGCAGTAATGCCAGATGGTCTACTGATCCTAAATACCTTAGATGCACATAGCAAAATTTACCATTTACACGAACAGAGGATAGTGCTTAAAAGAAAATGAAGCACTGTTACCAGCCTGTTACCAAAGAGGATAAATGACACTTCTGAGAAGCAAAATGCACGAACCTAACCCAGCTTTCCATAATCCCCAGTCAACTGGTGAGCCTTTCTACAAACGCAGGCTGGGAGAGAAGGGAATTAGACGCCTTTCTGCTGGAAGTCAATGCTATATGGGTGATTAACCCTTTCCTTCCCTCTTGCGCCGACAACATTTAGAGCAGGAAGGCATGTTTTCCTCAGTTACCCACAGATGGGGGGGCAAATTTAAACCATTGAGACTCTGATCAAATGCACAGAAGTCACCTTAGTGTCAGTCCTGCTATTGCCTCATTAGGAGTTGATGGGGCTGATGAATATCAGCCTTGGCTGATATTGTGACAGTAACTTACGCTGTCGCCATCATTTCATGTGGCCAACCAAACTGTGCTCTGATAGTCACAGGTTAAGGCCACTACTGATTGCTAGTTGTCTCAGTTAGTGATCACCAGCTAATGATGCCAAATTTCACCCTCACAGTAATGACTTCACAGTTCAGGCTACAATTTATTCACGTTTACATGCTCAGTTCTGGCATACAGAAGAGATAGACACATAAGGTCAAAAAGAGTTAACCTTTCCATATTAGATGTCCTCAGAATTGTCCATCCCATAATATAATTGTTTCCTCATTTTCAGAATATTGTTAGACATTTAAATCCTTAAAAGCATGAATACAATGGGGCTGAAACTGAGCTTACTCTCCTGGCTAATAACGTGATAGCCAAGCCCACAAGGAACATGAAAGGAGCCCCTTTCCAAGGGACTGTGTAGACATGATCTGGAAGAGATGTTTCTTTCAAGACTTCCTCTGCTCTCCTGAAGCACAACAAACCTTGTAAGACTCTTCAAACATTTAACAAGCTTAGTAAGGACAATCTCCAATCATTCTGTTAAGAATAGCTGAGTGTCTGGTGGAAGAACGAATAAAACTTTAACATACCTTAAGGACAGAGATTATGGAAAGTAGATCTTTAATCCCTAGAGAAGACACTACAAGCAAGAGAAAATAGTGAAAAGTCTTCTTTTCCCTGAATTCTTCAGTGGGAGCCCAGGCTCAGCAACAAGCAGCATGGAAATAGAAAAGAGGGCTTTAGTTCATAAGGATCCTTCTGTAAGATATCATCCAGGAAGGGGAAACGAAGACAGGGAAGAATTTCACTTCCTAAATCAACTTTGGCCCACCTTTATGGCTTTGAGGAGCAATAAAGTGTTGTCTAAAAGGAGAGCAAGAAGAAACCGGTTTTTTATTCCATCATTTCCCAATTCCTCCTCACCTAATGTCATCCAACAGTCTCAACAGAGAATGAAACCCCTCCTAGGTACTCATCTTCCCTGGCTAACGTGTAGCTAAGAGTTTGTCGATTCACTTTCTCCCGCTGCTGCTGCATAGCTGTGTTATAAGAAGCATCCTATTTACTATTTACTACTACATTTACTATTACAAAACACTCTTTGGATAGCCTACAGCAGGGATTAAGAAACAAACAAACAAACAAACCCCCACAAAAAAGATTTTTTTAAACTTTGCTGGCTCCAGAATTTTTTACAAGATTGATCTTTTTAAGAACGATGACATAGATCCACTGAAGTTAGTAGGAAATAAGATGCTGCTTAGATATTTGACTTTCATGCTCAGACCCAAATAGCTGGGTTGATTATAATGCATATGACAATTTAAACAATACTAATTAAAAAAAAAAAGCTCAAAATTGTTCCATGTCAGGCAATCAAAACCTTGTGAAATCCTGGAAAAAACCCCGTCTTGCAAACAGGGACAAATACAACCCAACAGTGGTGAGGGAACAACTATTAGGAACGATGTGCTTTTGTTAGTCAGATTTGGAGAACTTTTCTTTGCCTGAACATAAAAGCACAAGTTCCTCCCATTTTTAGCAATTCAGTACAATGAAGCTAAGAACAATAATGCTACAACCTCTGGCAAGACAAAACAAGAAGGAAAATTTCCTAATTGCGCTGTAGTCTTGTGCAGTCCAAACCTACATTATACCTGGTGTCAGAAAAGGGAAAGACCAGAGCTACAAGGAATATATTTTAGAGATCCAAAATTCTGTAGCTAAAGTCTAGGGTAGGCAAAGCCAATTACTTTGACTAGGGTGAGTGTTAAGCTAAACTTAAATATTTCCCAAGAGATTAGAATGACATGTGGAAGGTTCAGTGATATTATTATGATTTAAAACAATATATTTGCATTCTGGACATCATTCCTTTGGGATATCTACTGCTGGCAGATTATAGAGATTGCAGCTGGATGCTGCCACTTGGAAATATCCATGCACTTTGAGCCAGTAAAAATGCAATCATCTAAAGAGTCTCTTATATGATATTGGGAATGTAAGCCGTGACTTAGGTTTCCAGGACAACACAACCAAAAATACCATGTATCAATTGCAGAAGAAAATTATAAACATTCCCATTTGCTTAACTTTATTTGCCTTTAGGGGTTAGGCATATAAACTGCATTAAACCAAAAAGTAACTGAAGACTACAGGATGGTTTCTTCAAAACATGAAGCAGTTTTTGCTATGAGTTTTTCTGTATTTCAGCAGAGGTATGAGGAGGGTGGGCCCTTTGCTCGCTCATAACAGTTTGCATCAGCTGTTAACCAATTCAGCCGCAGTCTGCAAATAAACTGTAGCTAAATATGGATCAAAAGGTTTCGTCTGCTTCAAAATATCCATCCTGAGTGCGTGGTCTCGTACTGAATCTATTGGTTAGAAATTGCAGTCCTAATGTCTGTTTATGCCTTCTGATTTATATTTGAAAGTAAACAACCACTCCGTCTCCCTCTAGAAAACAACAAGTTTATAGTGCAAAAATCTTCTGCCCCCTTACGTATACAAATATCTATGTCCCAAAAAACCTAGTGGTAGACAGAAGAAAAATGATGGCTTTTCCTCTGACCTCTGAGGTCTCGGATCAGGTCACGTGCTCAGCCTCAGATCCATTCGACCGCAAATACTTGCACACCTCAACAACTCACAAGGCAGAAAATACACTTAAGGTAAACTCACGCTCCAGGGCCAGACAACATAAAAATACTCAGACTTTAATTTTGTGACTGTCATGTTATTGGTAACTGTAGAAGATGCATACGCATTATAGCTCTTCTTTCCAATAATAGCGTATTGTCCTCTTCTTATAATCTGATAATTTGTGGTACAATTGCAATAGTCAGTAATGTGGTGCCTTTACGTGCAGTTTAACACCTGACAAAACAGCTTCAAGAGATGCTTTGGATCTAAATCCAATATAAACAACATAGGCTGCCATTTCATGCTTAGGAACATTTACACCACAAACATTAACAATGAAGTCCTTTCACTCTCCTTTGGACGTTGCTTAAAAAAGCGTGCTGATTTTGATGTTCCTGAAAGTGACAGAAATAATACACCATTTAAGACACCCGTTCAAGATAGGTTCTTTGTATTCAATAATTTTTTTGAGGCATCAGTTTTCATGATTACTATCTTTTTTTGGAACAGCAGTTTGGAATGTTAGATTTCGATCATCTTTCAATAATACTTTTTTTTTTAAATTACTCCTCCTAGTTTCATTGTCACAAATATCTAGAAATCTATTACAAGCAGGTGACAAATGTAAAATCATTTGCATCGTAACCTTAATTTCTCTCCACCTTTTCTGTTTAAGTATCACAAACCAATAGAGTCTGATTGCCAATTCTCATAAATAGCTTCCAAATATTTTCCATTCTTAATTATTGATCTAGAATTCCTTTGTGAATAGATCATCGCGTCTGCTCAAGTCTCTGAAATGTAACTTGTACCTATGGGTGAGAGGGACCCAAGGTGTAATTCTCTTTGCTAACTGATTAAATATCACTTCCAATTAATTTTCTTGATACAAGCAATTATTATGAACTCAAATTTTGTTTCCCACGATTATTCTGTAATATTTGCTTTAAATTCCAGCCATTACTCTCCTTAAATTGAGGGGTTAAGGAAAGGGATTCCCACAGGAGAGGGATTCAGGCATAGCCAGAGATGATTAATCTAAAAGCCAAGCACAAGAAGTATCGTTCAGGTCTGACTTTGATACTTTCAAAGCTATTTAGCTGTGGAAGTTGTTCAACCACTGAAATACCAACCGATCTAGAAGTTCAGCACCTGTCAGGCTACCGCTGAACAGAGGCCGGTGTGGAAGGCAGCATGGGTTAAAGGAGCTTAACCAACAGAAAAGCAAATAATAACCAGCAGATTTTATTTCTATAAACACAGATTAGTGCCAACTGGTGACTTCATGTCTATGGAAAAGTTTAAATATTCTTGTCTAAATTAAGCCTTGGAGATTTTATTTGAAGTGATGTTTTCTAAAACATTTAGTAGGGCAACCGGAGTTGTGCCACGGACGGGATAAGAAAGTCCTGAGTA
This sequence comes from Fregata magnificens, assembly GCA_013389945.1. NCBI lineage: Eukaryota > Metazoa > Chordata > Aves > Suliformes > Fregatidae > Fregata > Fregata magnificens. Next base: position 164,756 of record WAAD01001159.1, read on the forward strand.
GAAGCAAAGGGAGAACGCTGACCCTCCCTGAAGCAAGGACAAGGCGCATTAGCAATAGCGAGGTTTGTGGTTGAATGCCGAGACCCGTCTCTCAGACACCATCAGTACAAGTGCTACGCTAGGCGAAGCAGCGAAGTTTAAACGCCTAATTTCCCTGTTAGCTATATCCCTCAGTTTTCTGCTGAGGAAGAGGAAATCGTGCTGGGACACAGATCCAAAACGTACAGCAGTTTCCCTGGAGAGGCAGAGTTCAGGCTAGGATTTCTAAGCCTCCAGGGGATTGCGCTCTCCAAGTCACCCATGCAGACAGCCTGGCCTCCTGCCCAGGCGCAGGAGCGCTGCGGTGCCCGGGATGCTGCTACGGGCAGGAGACTTCCAGTCTGCTGGGCGCTTGCAGTTTATGTTTCCTACTTGTACTGGAGGTACTTTCTCAGTGGTAAGTTACACATTCGCTCCTGCTCAGAAGAAACCTTGCTGCTCCCAGTTCAGTCTTGCACCACTTTACTGGATTAATGAGCGGCTTGCTGAACCCACAGTGTCCTGGGTGGAGTGTTTGGGGAACTTCAGCTAAGCTGCCTGAAATCCCCCCTCTGCGTTGCAATCCCAAGTCCAGGTGTCAGTTCAGAGCCACCGACTTTTTGTCATAGCTTATCTATCAGACCGACCGTGGTGGAGATGCTCTCAGTGCCATGAAACTCCTGCTGCTGCTTACCTGGGAATTAGAGGTCTGTTGGAAACCCGCCCGGCTCCCTGCCTACTTCTCATGGTCTTGGCGAGCTCCTCTCCCAGCACCCCGGCACTGTGCACCGCTCTGCAGCAGCTCTGGCTCGCAGCTCCCAACCCGCTCACCTAGAGGAGGGCTGCCAGGGGAACAAAAACCCAATTCACGGGCAATCCCGCTTCCCAGGGGCCTGTGGTCACAAGCTCTGCCAGTTGAGGAGAGCCCACCATGCAGCCTCCTTCACTGCTGAAGACCCACAGCTCTAGGGCAGCTGGCAAGCTCGTCTTCCCCTAAGGCGCTGCTCCCTTTCGCGGAGAATTTAGAAATGTTTGGGTTTAGGTTTGGATTGGAACGACACCAAAACGATCAGACTCAAAATCCCCTACAAAAGAGGATTGCGTTTCTTTGTCCTGTCCAAGATCAACAGCTGGGAGTCAGCCGCGGCTGCCTGTGCCGTTTGCTGGTGGATTCGCCCAGGCCAGCCGCCCTGCCAGGAGCCGTTTCTGAGGCACAGTCCAAAGAAGGACAGGGCAGATCAGGAAGTAAAAGCTGCCAGAAATGGAGGTACAGGGAGGAAGCTTTTTTTTTCTCTCCCTTTTAAAAAAAAAAAAAAAAAAAAAAAAAAAAAGAAATTACTCTTTCCAATAAGAAAAAGACATTACTTAAGAAAAACAGCTCCGTAGCAGCTACTGAGTCTCCTCCGCAAATGCAGCCAGAGTACAAAATACAAGAACTACAGCTCCTTCCCACACACCGTCCCCCAGAACATCCTCCCCCATATTTGAATGCATTCAAACTAGGAATGCAATTCAGGCAAAATTTAATTTCTTGGTATCTGTTCCACTCTCAGTAAGAGAGGTTAATCCTCCTTTCCCCCAAGCTATTTTCTCCTCTAAGCTTCTTATCACCTTCTACACCATCCACAATATGAAGACACAGTTTGTATACATCTCTAAGGTTTGCCGCTGCCAATGCTGTCAGGAGATTGCCACACATTATAGGAACGAAATTTGTTTCCAAATCCTAAAGAAGGAAATACTGAAATAATATAGAAAAAGATGCTGAACAATCATAGCTACTGTCCTCGTTTTTAGAAGAGTTTTATGGAATAATAAGGGCGGTATGTTAAAAGACATCTCTACACAAACTTTCTTGGGAGTTTCTCTCACCAGAAGAGAAAACTCAGTTCCCAAGAGACAGCTATGACTTTACTGCATGCAGAATTAAATGTAAAATTCGTTGCTTTTAGTTATTTTTCTCCTTATAGTATCTTCTCTTCAGCCTCTAAGAAACAAAAACCTTTAAAATTAGTCAGAGCTATTGTTCATAATGTGTGGCAAGGAAGGAAACAAGTTTTTTTTGGTGTCGTTTTTTCTTTTTTTTAAAGAAACCACAAAATGGAGACTACAAATACCTGGAGCCATGCAAGAAATGCAAGATAGCACATGCCCACCCATGACAGCCACAGATTCCTTACACAGATATGCACCAACAAAGTGAAAACTCAATTACACAATAGCTTTCCCTGGCACCTAAGGAGTCAGTCTTACCTGCTTTTTAGAAATCTCAAGCTCACAGCCAGGTTAATGAGTTCTACAGCCTCTTTGTCAGGAGCAATTGGAAAGAACGTAGAGCTACGCTCCAGCTTTAATGGTAGAGGCAGCATCAGAGTATTCAACATTCTTGTTCAAAGTGATGAAAACAAAGGGGTTTTTAATTTTTGCAGTCAGTTTTGTCAATGAAAACAGAACCTGAAAAAATTCTGAGTCATGTTTTTAAAGCCAGAATGAAGACAAATACTAGTAACCGTCCAAATTGAAACTACTAGTGTAACCTGGAAAAGTGGGCTGCTCACACAGTGAATCCAGATTAAGAACGACATTTGGAGGCAGATCTGCATATGGGGCCAAACCAAAGCCCCAGATGGAAACTTCTCCAAGGTTTGGTATGAATCAAAATGTGGATGAGGACCTACATGCTGTTGCCTAGGCTCATATGAACGTCATAGCTTTCATCAATAGGGTATTACATCATCTGTAATTTGCCGCCTTCTCCATGCCTTTTCCCCCAAAAAGTCTCTACTGTCCATAAGGGAACCCATCAAGAAGTTGCCTCAGATACATTATGCTCAGCTACTGCCTCCGTACTCGTAAGAAAGGCTCAGAAACAAATCATTCTTGATGGCATGCACATTTTCTGTTGTCAGCATAGCCGGAAGACAACTCTTCTGTGCAAAGGACCTCCGCGCTCTCACTTAAGGTTCAGCAGTTTAATGGCATCCTTTCATGTTCAAATGCACTGCCAGCATCTGCTAGAAAAGAAACCATCTTACCTTTGCAATCTAACCCGGCCACCTGATCCTCAGCTATGATGAATGAAAACAAGACCTGTTTAATTCACTTATCATATGAGACAGAGCAGCTGTCTTACATTTTTAGAACATGTTTATACTATCTAAATTAATCTAAATCTAATTAAAAGTACTTTGGGTTGGAAAAAAAGTTACCACAGAAATGAAAGCTGCCGGATGTAGTTATAATATTGTGGCAAAGTGAAACTACATTAACCCTATGATTTATACAAGAATTGGAGGATGTGGTGGGCAATAGCATAAAAGAGTTGTCCAGTGGAACAAATATTTCTGCAAAAAGGTCACGGCAGTTCCTCCAAATGATGGTGCTATTTAGACAACTTTCCAGTTTTACTTCTGCACTAAAAGAATTGCCTGACATAGATTGGATCAACATTCAGGGCAGGTTTCATGATAAGGATAGTTTTCAGAAGAAATTATCTTTTCTGCTCAGTAAAGCAGCAGACGGCTCAGGTTCCTTCTGAAGCCAGAACAAACAACAAATCGAGCTCCCAGAGTCTGGGAAAATTAATTACCCCTCTCCACGGTGGACCTGCTTTCCCTGCACAGACAGCAAACCTTTTGTGCAACTAAGAGGCAATTTTACTGGGGAAATCAGGGAAGAGCCGGGAAATAAGCTTGGCAATTAGCAGTAAAGGTAATATTTCTCTCTCCCATGCCAAGGTACCTGTCCTAACTGTGGCCATCCTTCCCGAAGGGCTGGAGGCCACACGGCTTGGTGTCCCCACAAGGAATGACTACTGGTCCTGGTGACTGGGAGGAGCTCCCCTCTGTCCCAAGGGAAAGCTGTCCTGGAGCTGCCTGCTGCCTCCGCCCTGTCCCACTTGGGAGGTCGGGGGCCCTGCATGGAGCCTGTAGGCACCTTCTTCGTGGGCAGCTGCTTTGTGTGGCATTTGCTTTACGTGGCATTTTCTCGGCTGCAAAAGGCTCTAAACTTGGTCAGGGTGAGCCATTTAACCTAATGTGTCTGGAGAAACATTTATATTATTTGCCATGGTGATACAGTTCTGTTACTGACACATTAAAACACATGTAATTTCAATTCACAGTTGTCCCCGGGAGCAACAGAAGGGAGGTCTGGTCCAGGCCCTCCTTTTCTTACGTTCATCGACAGACGGGGATGGAAAGACTCCCTGTCCCCAGTTGGCAGTCCCCTGGCTGATGGCCTGGGTCCATCTGAGGCCACCAGCTGCTGGGTGCCAGGCCTCTCCGCATGGGTGGGACATGGCAGTAGGATGCTCACGTCCTGCCGGGCACCAGGGCTGGAGACTCACAGCTATCACCCAAGCAGGCAGATATAAATGAACAGACAGAAAGCGTAGGGCAGAGTTTTCTTCCAGAGCAGCCCTTTGCTGGGCAGCCACTTCCCATGGCTGCTCCTACCCTCCGCTGTAAATTAAAAGGGTGAGAGAGCAAGCATGCATGCAAGGGACCTGAGCCAGAGTTGGACCAAGGGGGAGGAGAAGGTGCTGCGGTAGCAGCCAGGCAGGGACACAGCGGAGGGGATGCTCCCAGCGAGCCACCACGCAATGGGGGAGCAAAGGGGGACCCCACAGGGGCAGCACCCCATGTCCCCAAGGGTGCACAGCAAGGGGGGTGGGAGAGGAGCCTCACGCATCGAGGGACAACTGGCACCTAAAGAGGACACTGACAACCATCAGAAACAGCAACATGAGTCTCTAGGGGAAAGTTTGGGGAAAAGAAGAGGAAAAAAAGAGAGAAAGACTGCCCCAGACAGCTGTCAACTGGTAGTTTCTCAGTGAGCATGTGCCTAATGTAGAAACTTAACAGGACCGGGGTGATTCCCTCTACCTACACCAGTGACAGTGGCCCTGAACATCCACTTGGACCTCACCACCCAACCCCATCATTGCGGGTGGGAGGGACAGACTCCTTCACCTAAGGCAAGGGTCGACCGCCGGGGACATCTGACAGGGAGGAGTTATTCCTGCTCGGTGAGGCTGGAGCCCTGCCATCTCATCGCCAATCCTCATTCCCCCTGCGACTTCCTCATCAGCTTGTCAGGGTTTTTTTTTTTTTTCCTTCTTTTTTTTTTGTGCAACTCCACAATGTTTCCTTCCCCTATACCCATTTCCATTGTGCCTGATCCTGATTTGAGCAGAATAGGTGGTGGGGACAGGAGCCTGTTTTATATCCACGGTGATAGTCTGTTCCACAGCTATCATCTTTAACTAACTTCCACTATTATATAATTTTATAAGATTAGCCTATTTACCTGCCTAGCTAAGAAAAACCATACTTTCTACGACACGGAAAACCCTTTCATTTTCTACTTGTACACTTTTTTCTTTTTTTTTTTTTTTTTGCGTAAAGGTTTAAAGACCAGCCCTGATTTACTTTTCTGAGGAACACCTAGCTGAGTGTATTTGAAGTGCATTATGGAGTTAGACAAACTATAAATGAAGAATAGAAGACACTGTAAATAAATACAGAATATATACAAATAAATACAGAAGGCATTTGTACTTCACTGCTCTCAAAAAGGAAAAACCATCTCCCATATCTGAATGACCCCAGGTATTAAATGGCACTGTGTCTAATTCAGCTTTCATACGTGAAAACATTCGGCATTTCCCACAGTAAACTAGAATGATTTCTGAGGTCTGAAACTGTATGTTAACACCACAAAGTTAGAGTATTTATTGGATATCCTTTGGTATGGGTTAGCAGGATATTTGCTATGAATATGTTTTCTGAGCTGCAGGTTGTATACTTGCAGTGTTTGTCTTTCAAATGTTGACTCTTAGCATCTGAAAGAAGTTAACATTGTTGTGGTATTACAGTCATTCCCTTATTAATCATTTGGCAAGCTTCCCTCTTCCAAAAACAAGGCATCCACTTACTTCCAGGAGCGCAGCCTTCAGATCATTACAAACAAGATGTAAGAAACGAGCGTTAATATGCCGGCTAGCGTGTTTTGACTGCGCGTGTGTAGCACAGCAGTTTACCCATGCTCACGGCTATCAGTCCTTTACAAGCTGCGCTTGGCTTTGGCGTCCTTCTACGTACGCTTCTGCAAGGATATACTGAAACACGTCTCATAAGGGGATTGATACAAGAGAATAATGAAAGGTTTCCTTATTTCTACTAAGTAATAACAATTCGTAAATAATCGATGTCATTACAACAAATGCAAAATGAGTAGAAGGATTTATAGTTGTATTTAGTAGAGACCATTAACATGTGCTTCTTCAGTCTAGGAAAGTGAGAAGTGAAGAACCAAAGCTGGGTAATTAAAAATGCTGGAAGACTGAAAACTTCTGCATAAATTATTCTCTCTCTCTGCCTAATGTGGTTGGGGTTTGCTTATTTGTTTTTACTAACAGGTAACATAAACCACAGAAACGTCAGACTTGTCAGCCCAGTTTTTCCATTCAGAAGATTTGTTCTGCATGTCTACCTTGTCTCATGGAAGGCACATCTCAAAAACTGCAGCAAAGAGTGAAAGCCACATTGTGAAACCTGCAAGAGTCCATGCGTTCCAAGGGGAAAATGTTGAATACAGTATGCTTCCTACCAGTCTCAAAGTAGCGTTGCTAATGCTGGGGAACGATTAAGAAACATTGAGTTCTAACAGTGACGTTTAAAAAAAAAAAGTTAATTAATTCTAAATGTTTAGATTTATTTTTGATGAAAATGCAGGGTTTTTTTTATAAAACCAAAACATGAATGTGTTTTGTCCAGTCCTCGAAACACAGCACATTTGCTTGCTATTGCTTTGCTGATTTCCAGCTTATTCTGTAAACTTTCAATCCTGCTTGAGAGAATAATCCGCAAAATTAAAAGCTCAGCTGCAGAGCAGTCCAAATTAACTTCTGCTACGAATCCTCAGTTGGCCATTTTGACTATATTGAGACTATAGATGGTAATGTAGTTACTTGTTATGAAGTATTGGAAAAAAAGCAGAAGTCATTTGACTTCTAGGCATGTTGTTATTTTGCCAGTTTCATTACCAAATGTTAAGTTCACCTATGAGTGCGTAGCTGAGACGTGCTGCATTAAAGCACTTTAAGTGGTGTAACTAAGCGTTGTAGAAATGAGGATCTCTTCAAAAGTGTCAATAATTTTTAAACAATGCAATGAAAAAACCAAAACCTTTATCAGTTACATTAACCGGCAATTTTCACAAGGTCCTGCAGCTGGATTCAATGTTCAGCGGTGGAGCAGATTCACCGTGAAGTGTTCGTATCTTAATATAGCCCTACTTGACTGCAGTTCAGTTTGGAATTAAGCCACTGAAAAGATTTTTTTCACCTTCTTAAACTCTGTGTCAGGACTGCTGGAATTACATCACATTAACGCCTTTAAGAGCACAGGTCAGAAATGCTCTTTGTGTCTTGGGAACCAGCTGTAAGTGAAGTCTGATCTAAAATCTCCTGCCGGCTCAGGTTCTTCAGTGAAGCCTGGATCATGTTCAGGCCTATCTGAGCAGATGTGGGTGGAATCGCCGACGTACTGAGAAGTTAGTTAGGCAACTAATGGTCCTGTTGGCTCAGTGCTGCTCAGTTTTTCACTTGACAAAGTGCATGTATAGCTAGAGAAGCACTTCCAAAAAGGAGAAAGCAGCTTTAATTCTGACAGATTAGTAAAATGCAATGTTTTTAGATGGTTGACGGGCAGGAGGACGGGTTTCTCCAGACTGACAGACTACGTCAGACCTATACCTTCCCAAATTTCTGTCTATCATCAACTTCAAACACCTCATCCCAGTTATAATAAGTACAATATAAGTAGGTTATATGCATTGATTAGGTTATAACTTCCTGGTGTTACTCTGGATCTGCAAGCGATCTGCTAGTCCTTATATGTAGAGAAGCAGAACTGTCGCTTAATTTATTACATATAAATTATCTGAAATGTGTATGCTATTTCTGCATCAGAAAGTAATTTCAGGCTGCTCAGATGAGAGGAAATCTGTTTGTTATTCATAAACCCTTGCTGAATAGCATAGGAAAACATTTTTTCAGTGCACAGTCAGTTCCCAAACTGTTTGCTCCAATTATTCTCCCTTCGTGCCACGTGGACACTTCGGTCATGCAGTATTTCTGTGCTTCCTGGCTGAATACATAGCAATAGCTTCACAAATGGTGAATGGCGGTGACTACTGCCAGTTATTTTGCTTCCAAAAAGCTAATGGTGTAGGCATTCCTCACTAAAGAGCAGGCATGTGATGGAGCTGAACCACTCTTCGGGCTGAGGTGAGCCTTCAGGAATACTGTTTTTGCAGTAGTTGACCAGTTCTAAGCTGTTGGTTGTATTTATTTACATTGTAAGGCAGAACTTATAGCTGAGGAAAGGGTGGCAGGTAGTGCTAGCTCATCCAGCTATTTTTGTTTCCCTATTAGTACCTTCCCTCTGTCCCAAACTGTTTTTAAGCCACCTCTTTATAGCAGGAGCTTCCGATCTCTTCAAAGAATTAGAGGTTAGATTGACAGTATTTCTGTTTTCTGTTTGATCAGCAGACACGGAAAGAGCTGCTCTGTGTCTCTTCTGCTTACCTCTCCTCCAGGAGGCAGACACAGTCCACGCCTGCTGACATTGCCTTTTAAAGACAGCCTTTCCTGTACGACCAGTGACAATGCATGAAAATGAAACCTTGCCCACAGAAAGATGGCTTAAAATGGCTTGGACAGGTAAAAGCAGCGCTTTACCCCCTTTGTGCCAAGCCAAATTTATATCATTACAGCTCCTTCCAGCAGCGTAGTGCTAGATTGCGCAGGTCCAGATGGCTTCACTGTTTCATCATTTGGTGGCTCCCCTTTCCTCCCCCTGCCCTGCGTTGTTTTAGCTCCCACATGGAAAAGTCTAGACATGCCAGGCAGAAGGACCTACAAAGGGATCTACCCTTAACCCTACTCCAGACGGTCAGAGCCAGCCAGGGTGTGTACCTGCCATCCAGTCAGCCTTGCTCTTGGGAAAGCCCATACATATATATACCATATATTTGCTTTCCCCCTCTCCTCCTTTGTTGCCTAAACTGCACTTACAACTGGTTTGAACACGCAGTCATTGTAAATCATTGATGACGAACATTTTCCTGACATTCAGCATTTGCCCTTCCCAGGAGGATTCTGGAGCCAAAACTGCTTTCAAGAAAACAAATGCAAGCATTCTCTATTTCCACCCTTCTGCAGAGCGCAACCACCTCTCTAAGAAGCGAACCTCCTTCTGGGATCGCAGGCATTAGAGAAGCGTTAGGCTGCCTGGCTCGAGCAAAAGCAGACAGGCCTTTAATTTCTCCTCCCTGGAAGAGGAACCGGTGAGAGAGGGAACCCTTGGGAGGCACAGCTGTGTGCATCGGACTGGCTGCGGGGTTTTCGTTGGAGCAACATTACTACCGTTATGTGGCTGCCTTTCTTTAGATCTTGCTGGATATCACGGAAAGCTGCCAAGCGGACACAGAGCTCGAGGGGCACTGGAAATACAGCAGCTTTCACAGTAACCTCATAGTTTGTCATGTGAGGAGATAGGGATGAGTGATGGCATTCCTAGGAGATGGATGAGTCTTAAAATCGACTGCTGCAATGTACAAAGCGGAGCTCAAGAGTTCAGCATAGACATGATGTGACAAGGCAGAGAAAGCATGCTCAGAGCAGTGGTGGGAGTTGGAGGAGAGTTCAAGATTAAACTTTTGCCGAAGTAGCAATTAATATACCATCATTAATTTTCCCCTAAGTGCAGCGGTGTCATTTGTTGAGTTGTTTGTATTTTATTGGCCCTGAGCCACCCTTACCTGTCTCTTGAGTGAGATGCTGCCCTAGAAGTTAAGTGCAGCATTTGTAATCGCAGTGAACGAGGGCCTGTGAGACTGCACAGGCACCGCGACCTCCCACGGACGGTGCAAGTCACCTCCCATTCACCGTCCCAGCTTCTCCATCTGAAAAAATGTGGATAAAGTCTCTGACCTCTTTCTCAGGCACATTTCAATCCACTGCCAAAAAGTTACCTATATGTCCTAGACACTATTATTTTTTAATTAGTCTCAGGATAATCTGGGGCCCTGCCTTCTTTCTGATTTTTTGAAGAGATTCCCCTTTCCCTGAGGTATGTAGCCTTCTAGCTGCCTTAAGCTATTTGGTCCATTTCTATTCCTTACTGAATCTGCCACAAACCCCAGCACAGCTCCAAGGTACTCTTGTAGAGCTGACGACTCCCTTGGTACACCCAGCTGTGTGAGGCAGCTGCCAAGTGACATATCCTAAAAATTAACATAAATTAAAAAAAAAAAATCCAGCCAACCCCCAAAAAACCACTTTAGACCTCCTTTAGCATCCCATCGAACCTTGGAAAATGGGTTCAGTATCTCGTCTGATTGTCTGCTTTAGGCAGACAACTGCAGACCTTCTGGCACGAAGTGATCGGGGTCAGCGCTAGAGTAAAACTAGGAATTTTCATATGATAAATTGCATTTAGTTTCTGCTCTGTATACGTATGTAGGAGGTTATTTACAGCTTTCAAGGCACACTATTTGACTGCATTATATTTTGGGATTGCTTAGTCCAGATACTATGTTGCTGTTACCCCTGCCCTCTATAACTTCTGATAAGAGCAAAGACGACATAAATTCACACTGCCGAGAGCACATGCTCAGCAATTAAATAACCTGCTTAGGTTTTCCAGCGTGCATTTTTGCACTTTCATACAAAGAAAAAAAAAATGCTGAACTTTCCAAACCCAGTTATTTAATGATACTTCTTATCAGATGAAAACATTTAACATGAGCCCATATCCCTTCATAAATAAGAGAGTTTCTCACTTTCTAAAGTTTCTCACCTTGTGACCTCAGAAAAAATTTCAGTTTCTCTGACAGGAACTCTAAGTCATAACAGCATATTTCCACAGTATAACACAGCTCTTACTACCGTACTCTCTCAATATTTCCTGGCTAGTACGGATTAAGAAGCAGTGAAACAAAACTATTTTTACAGGTTTGGTTGTTTGGCACACTCACTATTTACTTAAGCTGGCAATTTATGAGAAAGCAGTCTCTCTCTCGCACCACCTCAAACAGCGTTACTCCCACCATCCCACACTGTTCAAAATGTGTGCATTTTTAGGGCAAGAGAATCCCGCTGGTTTAAACTCTAAACACAAGTTGATGTCTATGTGGTAATGTAACAGGAATAAACCAAAGCCCTTTTCCTGAGGCACCCGCTTCCAGCCCCTCGGGCTATTGGAAATTCAGCGATTGTCATGAGGAAGAACATCAGCCTTCCAACCTGATGTGGTCACCCCCAGTTTTCCCATCCTGAAAAGTCCAGAAACCTTGCTCTACATCAGGAAGGCATCACCACCTGAGGAAGCAAATGCTAGTCTCTTGTGAACTCCTACCAAAGCCGAGCTGCGGATGAGAAGCATGAACAGAGAGGGATGAAAGCTCTCAAGGTCTTTCCATCCCGCTCCGAGTTCTGGAGGGGCTGGTTGGTTTTATATTTGTTTTGTTTCTGCAGGAACAGACTGCAATATCCATGGAGATGACATTAGAATGCCAGAAAACCCTAACAAAGATGACTGTTGTGGCTTGCTCTGAAAAAAGCAGATGTTTATTAAAATGTCAGCCAAATGACTTATGTGGCACTGACTCTGAGGACAGTACAGCAGTCCTGCAATGTTTAAAAAGTAATAATAATGAAAAACAATCACTCATTGCTATTGAATGATAACTGGGATCCTTACCAAGATGGTCGTTTTTGTTTAAGTCTAAACAGCGGGGAGATGGTTAGCACCTCAGTGGCTCAAGACCCCTATTTATTTTCCGTATTTAGATCCATAGGTCAAACGGGTTATTTGGAAGGGACTGAAATTGACACAGGCTACTTTATAGTTCTGACATTTCTATTTGCCCAATGGATTGCAGTAAAGGTTATTGACCTGTTTAGGGCTGAGTAAGCCCATAGAGAACGTGCTCTGGGAGACTTTGGCACTAAAAGCTGTAACATTTCTTCACTTTAGTAACAGTTGTCAGATAATTCCAATTACTGGTTGCTTTTGCAGTTTCATGGGGAGGGAGAAAGGGATTTACATTTACAGCTCAATTCCCAGCATGCTTTACAATATACGCACCGTCTCTATTATTTATTATGTGTCCTTTGTTCTCTCCCTCCACTCTGTCAGATTGATACTATCTGATCAATCACAGCTTCGCAGCCTGACTCCATAAATTTCAGCCACTCCGGCTTTGTCCAAATGTCACAGAAGAGCTGAGAGCGCTTTCTGAACTGTGAAGAATCAATGTTTAAGCCATAGACTGGTGTGATGATGTATTTAGTAAACAAGACTAAACTAGAATACACCAGTAAACTCCGTCCCCTGATTTCAAGAGCTGCAAGCACTTGGCTTCATGAATCATTTCTTGTGGATGAAGTGTGTGTATATGGGCTGGAGGACAAATGGGAAGAGCATGTACAGAAGTAGCTTTCTCTCTGATAATACGTGAGTAGAGGCAGCAGCTAGGGAACCCTCCTGCCACAACATACTACTGGAGGAGAGTGCCTTGTCAGAAATATTATATTGCTTACAAAATACTTTAAACTTCATAGGTTTGAACCAAAACAATTGGGTTCCCAGCAGTGTACTGGCTGTTAATTCCAGATGGCTTCTCTGAACGTTTCTCATGTTTCATATAAATACATTCATAATGATGCAATTTCCACCTGTAAAGTATCTGGAAATCGATATTCCCATTGAGTAAGTTAATACTCCTATTATTAACTAAAACAATGGTAGAACAATCTCAAAGTGTTCTTGAGAGGTTCCTAAGCAGCGGATAGACTGCTCCATTAATCCTTCCCTGGACACAGCAATTTGGAAGATCAGTAAATTAAGTGTGGCTTCTTACGGGCAACGAAGCTTACAGTTGGGTGCCTTACTCGCATGCCTCAATGATTTGGATTTGGTTAGAAACCCCAATAAACAAGAATGCAACAAATATTGTTTTATACTTGGGAGAAACAAATCAGCGGTTACTGAAAAGTAAATATATCCAGATGTGTTTATCAGTCATTCGCTCGAGTATTCAAGCATAAATAACTAATTTGCTTTAAGTTACATTTCTGACTTTTGCCCCAAATCACACTGGCAAGCTAAGGAAGTTTAACAGTTTTGGAATGGTCACAGGAGATTGCATTTGCTCATGTTGAATGTCCAAACGGGTACAGAAAATTGTGCTTACTTTACTTTTGTATTCTTATCAATCAGTGTCTAAAAACAAGGGAGAACCCTGCTGAACATCTATAAGAGCATGCAGAAAACCGGGCATGCCTCTGGATAAAGGCACTGTGGCATTTGCAATATAATTAGTTGACACTGGGAACCGCAAGGTGGTCAATGCGTTTGCCCATGTGATTCAATAGGATTAATTCCAACCCATTCACCCCTTTCTGGTAACAAATTCTTCATTTCCTATAACTAAATGACTGACAACTGCATTGTCACTGGAATTTCACAACACAAAGTGTTAAAATTTCTGGTTTACTACATTTGTGCCGATTAAAATTACTTTTATGGGATATTCACATCTGCTGAGCTAGCCTCTAAAGCTCAGGCTGATTGTTAAAAATATCAACTAGAGTCTTCACAAACAAACAAAAATGAAACTGTCAAAACAACGTCTTCCTTCTCCTTTTCCTCCTTCTCTGCCCAACGAAATGGAAAGCTCTATTCTTAAGGCTTTTTCAGTTCGGTTAGCATAAATCCCAACGGAAAGGCTGAGTTCTTGATGTTTTTTTAGACAAAGGTCCCCATTTTGCAATTGGTTATAGTCATACAGACAGCCAATTATGTGACTGTCTCTGACACTCAACATTTGGCGGAGGAAAATCCAACTCTGCAAATCTGTGTGCTTCAGATATATTCAAAAACATTGTCCTTATCATAGTTATCCTGATCTCAAAGAATTTAAACAAGTCATAATTAAGCAGAGGAAAAAGACACTAAAACAGGATTTACATTGAATTTTGAGAGTCTAACAAATGTAACAAATAAAAAGCTGCTAGATCCCTACACTTACAAATAATCATGAGCGCAACTATTATGGTATGAATGGCTTTTCCTTGCATAGATGTTTGGCTGTTATGAGATGCCCTCTAGGAGGGTATTTTAAGATGCCAAGTAGGTGCCATGAGGACAAGTAGGGAGCACAGTTCACAGCAAGACCTGCAATTCACATTTCTGCCTGGAAGAAATCTTAGTTAATGAGAAGTTCTTGATTACTTTTTGTCTATAACCATTCGGAGTATCTCAGGCTCTCTCCAGAATCAGACGTCAAGGCAAAAGACTGTGGTTACTGCCATCCCTGCAATCCCAAGCTATCCCTAATCCTTAGGCCAGTGGCTGACTGGGTGTTTTGTGCTCAGGCCGTACCAGGGAAGCTGTTCTGCTTTGCGCAGTCAATGGGAGCAAGGGCTAGCACACGGCATCAAGCCAGTATCCTTAAAAAAGGGCTAAACCAACTAATCTCTTTCTTTTACACCTATTATAAAGGCGAACAGCTTCACCAAGATAAGTTGGGCGAGTGGAGTACAAGAATGGGGCATCGTATTTCTTGGGAAGTGGGCTCACGTCCGATAGTCAAGGAGAAATTTAACCAGGATCTGTCACAACCCTAGTGAGCACCCTGCTGAACAGGGGGCACCCCCCTCCTAGTATTTTGATGTGGATGTTGAGAAAGACCATCTCAGCTGCGGTGATTAACTCCAGAGAAGGGTTCGCAGCTGTAATTTCATTTTGGGGTTAAATGCAGCTCTCTAGACTGGAAGTAGGTTTCCAACTCTCCTTGAAGAATGGACTGCAAGCAAAAACGTTCCTCTTGGCCTTTCCTGCTACTGCTTAAGAGAGTCCTGGCTTAATGCGCAGTCTTCTCTGAATTTACTTCTCAGACATCTAACTCTTCTCTTGCATCATAGGCCATACATAGGAACCTACCTAGTCCAGGAGTTGGGAGCTCTACAAGTTCCTGCTGCTAATGCAAAGTGTGTTGCACTCCTGAGCCTACAGCCTGACTTATAAACCACGGGAATTTAATGACTTTTCTTTCTGTAGGTTGAACCCATTTAGGTCAAAGTTTCTTGGTAAAACAACTGGCTCCAGCAACCTAAATGTTGTGTGAATCTGGGCTCACAGTGTGACTGCTGAAAGCTTCTGTGTTTTATTTGAGTCACTAAGCTCCTAATATTCTTCAGGGGAATCGGGGCACTATTCCTGTAACGTGTTGTTTTCCTTTGAAAAAAGTCAGCATGAGCTCCCTCAGAAATCAATAGAAACTTTTCAGGTAGGGTGGACAACATCTACTCAGCTAATCTTGTTTTCGTCTCTACTCAGCGAACAGAACTACTGCTCCCCCTTGTCTCTGTTTTCCCTGAATTAAGCACATCAGATTCCCTCCTAAGCTCCTTAGAATATGGCTGACTAAAACCTAAACATAAATTTTTTTTTAAACCCCATTTTAGGTTCACATAAATATGCAAAAGTTTATCCATAGAAAACCTTTCTGTGAAAAAGTGAATTTCAATCCTCCCTGTTATTTTCTGCGATTTAAAATCTAAGAAAAATATGCCAAAAAATCTATTTCTAACAAAAGAAGAGGACTTGTTTATCCAAGTTTCCATAGGTGCCTCATACCTAAAATGAAATCGCATTAGTCTTAACAGAGAAATACACCTACGAAACCTACATTTAAAAGAGAGTTTATGGTGTTTAGATTGAAATTTTCTATAAAGCTAGCTCAGCAGCAATGTTTTTGGTCCCAGATCTAAAAAAACCCCATAAATTTATTTAATTTCTAAAAGCTGTGATTCGGTAAGGAGGTGCATAATAATGTCACTGGAGGAGATACATTTTGATTCCTTTTCAATTTGTCCTTGACGCCAAATACCCAACATCTGCAAATGTTTCTTTGGAGGGGAAACTACAGCCTAATATTTATATAAATATTCAATCTTAAGAACAATTTGTTTTAATAAAATATTCCCTTATAAATAAGAGTTTCAAATTAGGGAAAACCAAAACCATCGGTGTACACTTTCCATTTTAGCAATTTGATCTGTGCATTTTAGTTCGATTTGGAACAACTTTTCAATTCCCCAAATAATGCAAAGAAGATTTTCAGACTGTTCCCTGGCCTTTAAGATTGCTAAATGTTGCACAGTGCTCTTATAACTGCTACGTGCAACATGATGCCAGCAAAAACAATAGCTGCATTTATGAAATACATTATTGTAGTTTCCAGCTTACAATTCAGAGACTTCGTGGCTGGAATCTAAATTAGGTGCCAGCATGCATTCAGTTGTTATTAATCCACAGTTTGAAATGCAAGCCAGTTTTTAGTATGATATATTCTTCTTTGTGAACTGGTGAACTATTTTTGTAGATGCAAATTACCCTAATAATTTACCAATTCACCAATTTCCTTCGACAAATGAGCACTGATAAATTGTTTAGTCTTAGAGCTTATAAAGGTTACTTCAGGTAAGTTTTTACCAGTACATGTGTATACTGGTCTCAGAATTCCTTTTTTTCCTCTGTCTGACAATTAATCTCTCAGCAACGTGTTATCTTCCAAAATTCCCTGACACTTACTAGAAAACGATTCTCAGCCTGTCTTACAGGCTACAACATTTCATTCACTGGCACACAGATTGCACCAGTTTTCTTTCTTTAAAGATTACGATATGATTATACTGCTCAGTAAGCCATCGTTTCTCTGGTGAATGACAGCTTTCTGGCATGAGTTAGTACTGAGAAAGTGACACTTGCTCACTTAAAGTGGTGCTGAGTGAACTCCACAACAAGGACTGGGCAAAGAGATCTTACAGGAACGAGAGGATGATTACGAAGATCTATCTCCAAGCAATCCTTCCTCAGGTCAAGGTCTTACAGAAATACCATAGAATAATTTAGGCTGGAAGGGACTTCTGGAGGGCATTTGGTCAACCCTTTCTCTCTCATATCCGTGCAACCACAAAACCCAAGCCCAGGAGCACGACGTGGTGCTGCTGCCAGAGGTGCTCTCCTTTGAAACACTCACTCCTGAAATGTGCTTCTCAGGTGTATCCTGTACGAGATACCTCAGGAGGAGGAGCTTGAGAATGCTCCAACTTCAGAAGAGAAAAGCAAGACTTGATGACACAAATAAACCTGTTGTCTTATCCCTCTGCTGTCAATAAACCAAGACATCCTGTGTCTCCTCTGCCAGGAAGGCCACCAAATTGTGGAAGGCTTCCGACCCGTTCCAAGACCCCAGACCCTTCCTCGATGGGAACCATCCAAATTAAGTCATTCCTTCCAACCCAATAATCATACACAGCTTAGCGAACGTGAGGGTGCTGATTTCTCAAGTCTGCAAAGCCATTTCAGTAGTAGCATCGACATACTTTGATGCCACTAGAAGACCATCATTACACGCTTCACTACAAGGAGAACTGTCTAAGAAAAAGCCACTAAGTACTGCTGCCTCTCAGATCTACCACACTAGTGGTTGACATCAAGAAAAACCAAATTCCCTGAGCGTTGCTAATGACTGCTTTCTTTTTCCATCTCCTTATTATTATGGTAGAAGTCTCTGTAAGAAAGCCTCAAGTTTGGTGAACGGCAAACTTAATTGGATATGCCCTGCTCGAATATTTCTATTTTTGGTTGTCTAATTAGAGTGGGCAAAAGACAAACCATTTTTATATTGAGATGGCTTTATGGACTGCAGTGTTTTTCTTTTATTTCTCAAAATCATATGTGTCTATTTTAAGCTCTTCTTCCTAAAATATTCCATCCTGGAATCTGACAGAAGCTTCCTGAAGAAAATACATGAATGGTAATTCAAGATTTTAGGTAATTTATAATCAACGATTCAAAGCAAGACACTGGAGACAGCTGAAACAATAGGAGAAGTACTGAGGAGAAGGGCAGGAAAGGGTATTCCTGCTCAGATTTCAATGGAGCAACACGATGATACTTCTACATTCAAGACGGGTGTCTCCATAAAAAGTTGGTGTGCAGGAAATCTAGCACCTCCATCTCCATGACTCAAAATATACATGCAATATTCTCTTTTGCCAGTTGAGACAACAAAAGATTTTTTCCGACTAATCTGTGCATAAAGATGACACCAGACAATTCTCGCTCCAGCCTTCCCTGATCCGGGGCAGTAAGATGCCACTTTAATTGTTAACGAAAACTTCATCCCATTACATGTGAACTAACTGCAGGCAACAAGCAGACGCTGTCTTGCAATTTCTTGAGGTTTTGTCAGGCTATTGTCATTCGAGAATTGGATATGCGGTCTACTCCTTAAGTTTGTGGATATTTGCCATTTTTTGTCCAGGTAGGGCAGAAATGCACAGTGAATGTATTTTCTTTCTTTCTCTCAACTGGGCTGTAACTTTAAAAGTAAGGGGGTGTATTGTGAAAAAAGCAATTTGAGCCTGAAATTAATTTGTAACGGGACATCTAGCATAAATTTTAAAATGGTTTATCCCAAGGAAGAAAAAATAAAGAGTCTAGGTGGGGTTTTTTTAACGAGTCGTATCTCCTACAGAGCAACAAAGACACCGATAGGCTTTGGAGTTTCTCTTTTTACACTGGATAACTAAATTTAAAACACAACTGTTTGCAAAAAACACGCTTTCAAATTTTTTACAAAAACATTTGAAACCATTTGTAGTTCTGACCAAACAACTGCTGGCTGCTGAGCCCTCTGGCTGCTATCAGGGCAACACCAATATCCTTTATGCCATCGGTGTTGCTTTCCCAGCCTCCCTTGGTGACTGAGAAGAGCTGGAAGGGAGGGGGGTGCGGCCAGCTCCCCGAGGGCACACAGCCAGCCCTGGCGCCTACTGGCATCCCCATTCAGGAGCTCCCACGCTTTCCCGAGGCTGGCAGCAAGCAAACACCCCGGTGCTGTGCGCGTTTGCCACCGCTGCCAGCGGCGCAGGGCCAGACCGAGCGGCGCAGAGAAGGTTGGGAGCCACCTGCAGAGGAGGAGTTACAGCCATCTCCATGGGAAGCGATGCTAGAGGGGGAACAGCGTAGAGCCTTTCGGCCCCAAAGGCCAGCCCGATCCTAATGAGGAATACCAAACACATTTGCTTTCCAGTGCTCCTTATGCAGGCTGATTTGTCATTGCCCTTGCTTACAAGCAGTCATTTGCATTTGCACAGGCAGCTACCCCTCCGTATGGCCGGTGGTCCCTTGAGAGGACAGACTTGTGTGCACAGTTACTGATGGCATATGGGGGCATGGGAAGGATTTTGAGAAGTATAGCCTAGAGGAATATTATCACTCTACCAAGACCTCACATCCCTGCTGGTGCCGGGACGTGAGCGCAAGATGCTGCATTTCCCCTGAAAAGTATCATGATGTCTCAAACAGCGAGAGCAAAGGCTGGGTCTTTTCTTTTTAACTCAGGTGCACGTTGTGCCTCCACCTGCTGCAGGAGGAACAAAGGACGAGGGAAGGCGAGGGATTTGAGGCCAGGGATTTGCCTTCCTCTGTTAAACTAATGGATACTTTGATACAACTGACACCTCTTCAGATCTGATTTTAAGTTACTTGCCTAGAGAGCGAGCTAACTTAATAGATAATTAACGTGGGAGAACATGGATTCATTCGGTTTTTTGGTATGTGAAGCCCTTGGTCTCTGAAAAGCATTTTTGTATCTGACTACTGATTCTGAGAAAATAAAAAGAATAATAAAAATATTGGTCGTGTTTAATGGACCCAAAACTATTTTACGCCAGCAAAAGCATAAATTTGAGACATCGCTAAGAAAAATACTGTCCTCATCTGCCTCATAATGCTTAGTTTTCCTTTAAAATATTTTGGGTGAAATTCTGTATTATCACACCCGGAGTGAGCCTGGAAAAGGACCAGGAATTTTTAAATGGCTGTAATAAAATGTGATAGTATTCTTGGATGGGAAATATTAGACAGATGGAAGGAATTCTACTAATGCCCAACAATGCATCAAGCAATGTAATTACATGCTGTAGCCAGGATCCAGTTACTAATGCTTTGCAAGGCATAAAGGTATATGGAATCAACTATTTTTACAGCTGTCATAA
The DNA here is from genome assembly GCA_013389945.1 of Fregata magnificens. Taxonomy (NCBI): domain Eukaryota; kingdom Metazoa; phylum Chordata; class Aves; order Suliformes; family Fregatidae; genus Fregata; species Fregata magnificens. Next base: position 184,920 of record WAAD01001159.1, read on the forward strand.
AATTGCATTCTTCTTAATATTTCTCTACCTTTCTTAAGATGCTCTGTGCATTACAGTAAGTAAAAATTCTAGGTAGTAGCAAAGAAAAATCAGAAATTACAACAGGACAAAATCTGTTTTAAACCCACAGTACAACAGATAGCATTGTACCAGTGTGGTATGGTATTTACAGAAGTCCCCTGACCTAAGCCAGTAAACTGTGTTTACCGACTTAGAAACAAGTTCTTAGAAGTTTAGGGTTAATACGGGCCCATCTTAAAAGCTAGAGGCAGTCTTTTCCTCGTAAATCAACATAATGCCAGCACAAACCCCACAGTTATCACCGTAAACACGTATCACTCAGCACTGCCAGGCTGGTGCGTCCCTGGGTTCGTAGGAAAGTGCTGCTGCCCCAGGTCTTCCAGGCTGCCCACGCTGGCGCTGGCTCCCTCAGGGGATAAGCTCAATTTCTTTTCTTACAGCTGCGTACTGCATAGACCTAAAACCATAGATATGTATGTACGTATCTATGTGTAAGTCTCTATATCCGTACAGTTTGTATAGATCCAACTGGCATTTGCCAAAGAGGCCTTACAGCATGAACTGTTGTATTCCACTTGGCTGAGGAATTGAAGCCTGCAGTCAGGCACTGCTATCAAAGACCGTGTGGGTCTTGCTGACACACAGTAATCCCAAACCGAGTCAGCCATTTAGAGAGAGAGAGTATTTGTCGGGAATAATACTTGGTGCACACGGCCAGGAAAATTGGAACCAGATTCAGAGCTCGAGTGCTGGAAAAATAACTGCGATTATGGAAAAGATACTCTTAGAGGCTGCATTGTTGTCTCCAGAGTACAGATATGGATTTGCTGTGCACAAAACTCCAGTGCTGTGATTGCTCAGTTATGAAAGTGAACTGCGTAGCTGGCATTTTAACTAGTTGTAGCTCCATATGCAAATATAAGCTTACTACAGCTGCATCTGTTTTGCAAAGTGTATTGAATTATAATTGTTCCAGTTTTCATCTTTTTATATATTGCATTTGTACAAATAACTTTAAAAAGAATATTTTCTCTTGCAGTTCTCTTTTGCTTACCATTTTAATTTCATTAATTCACTTAGCAAAAGATCTGCTTCAGATAAGAGGAAGCCAAGGAAGAGATTAGAAGCTAAAGGCTCGGTACTCTTTATTGCACATGGTAGCATTATCTTCTGGAAGTTTTCACATTCTTCTCTTAATAGTTTTTCCATTAATTTCAATCTCACTACAGCTAAGTTATGAACTGGTACTTGCCAGAGTCTATATATCTATATATATACTTTACTATATATTTGAAGTATATAACGATTCATTATATACATTTAACAAATCATTATATACCAAATACACCGTTAGCTTTTTGAAATCATTGTAGCCTTCCCACATTTCAGTGTGCTGCTGTTCTCATTCAGTTCATAGTGATATAAACGATACTGTGTGATGACTATTGCTAAAGAGGTCATGGAACTTGCTCAGGTAGTTTTTCTTGGCCATGTTAATGAAAAACTCAAGTTCAGAGGTGAACAAGAGTCAATCCTAACTTTATTATTTTAAATGTATTCTGGTTGGCATTGTCTTCCAGCTTATTTACACAACAGGTTTCCTGATTCATGGTTTGCCTACCTGTATTGCTAGACTTCTTGTTCTGAGCAAGTTAAAAGATACAACAGACGTGATTGTTTTGTATGCTGCGATACTGAAAAGAAATATCTGAATCCAGATTTCTCCTTGCACTGAACTCTAGCAATATTTTTATTAAATAATTTTCTAATTGAATCCATGCAGCATTTGTTCCCTTTTAAGAGAAGGGAAGATGTCAGCTAATTGTATGCTTCATACCAGGATGGAAGTGATTAGATAATTATATATTTTCAATAGCAGAAGAGCAGTTGTTTCTGTGGGGGTACTTTATATGTTGTCCCTTTCTTTTCAGAGGTTTTCTTGGGCTTTTCTTTAACAGGCTGACTGAATATTGCTCTTGGAAAGTTGTGTTCCACACATACCAAGGAGAAATAAAATATGAACAAAAACACTAGGAAAAAATTTTAGAAAAAGATTGCATATGATGATAATCCAGTAGCACTTTTGTATATACAGTACAAAGCACACCCTGCACTAATGCAAATGCCAAACAGAGCAATTTCTACGATCCTTCAGGCATATTCCTCACAGATTTTTTTGGACCTAGAATTAGCTTGGATAGTAACAAAAATCTGAGGTTTTAAGTTGATTTCATTTGCAGAGATTAAAGCTAAAAGATTAAATGAATAGCAAACATTGCTGAAATTGAAGTTTGGATATCAACATTGTCATTCTTGCAAATTTTTCCAGTGCTATAAATCCTCCCACATTGTGCTCAAAGATTTTTTTTTTTTTTTTTTTTTTTGCAGTGGCTTGATGAAAGGTAGCAGTACTTTACAGATATTATAAGTTGTGTAAAATAATTGCTAGCCTTGGGAATTCTCCTCTCTTTGAATGACATTTGAAATCTATGAAATGTAATTAAAAATACATATATCATAATTGCTGTGCCTAATTTTCTTCAACACTTTGCTTTCACATCTAAACCATCTCATTTTCTGTTTTACCTACACAATGGCTCTCAGCTGGCTGACATGAACTATTATGTCTATGTCAAAAGTAGCCGGTGCAATGTCAAAGCTTTTTTTCTCTGCTAAACCAAGGCACAAGCAATTTAGCGCAATACAGCTGGGAGTTCATAATCCCTAACACAGCACACTGTAAGCATTAAGCTACTGACCAGAGGTCTCTTCAGAGATATTCAACTTGTATAACCCTGAAGATATCTGAAGCTTGAAGGCTTTAAACCTGCCTCCTCGCAGACCAGAAACCCCTCCTGAAACGTATTTATGAGTGATATTTTTTCTTGTGGTACTCAAACAATGTAGATCACATTTTAGAACTCTACAAATAAAAACGTTTTCCAAAAAAGTGTGTGTTTTTGCACAAGCACACATCTCCATTACAAGGACGAGCATGCTTTAGAGAAAGCATGCGATAGTAACTCTTTTTTTTTTCCATCCAAGGAATACTGTATGCACACTAGCAAAAATAGAGATTGCAATGTTGTTGAGCAGCATAGATGAAATAAATCTGAAAATTTTGCATGGATATCAGTTTCCGCACCATAAATCTCACATCTTTCCTTGTTCTACACCCAGAAAACTTCCTAGCCCACTAGATGTAATCCGTTTTATTAGATCGCTACGAAATCCCTTGCTAGGTGTCAGAATCCCTCATAATCCTCACTGATGTAACAAGTCCATGGATGCAAAATAGATGGAGATCACACTGATGTCTTTTCCTTTGTACTGACTCGGTGAGAACTTGGTCATTTGTTCTTACCTTTGCATCTGGAGGGGATGACTTTGGTAGCACCGTCATTGCTGCAGGGCAGCGACACACCTCCAGCTTTATCGTTTCTGTGCTTTACACCTTTGTACCAGCACAGGTGAGGGGAGGGAGTCTGGACTGGGACGCGGGAGGCCTAGTCTCTGCTCCTGGGTCTCCCGATGGTCGCTGGGGCAATCTCAGGTATCTCACCCTCTCCTCCACACTTTGATTTTCCTCTCTGTAAAACAAGAATCACAAGATTGACCTCCTCTGTGGTTGGTGTTGCAATCCATGGATACAGTTACTGCTACTCTCAGAACCTCTTTAAAACTGAAACTATTTCCTAGTTTAGTTCCTTTTTAAAAGACTTTTTTTAAAATAAGAGAATCTCCTCTTTTTGTTGTTGTTTTTAACTAGCCCATTTAAATTTATATTTTGTGAGTTCCTGTAGCTTAAATTGTCAGAGATACTGCCTCTCTTTCTTAGCAATTCTTGAAGTGGTAAAGATACTGGTTAAGTATTACAAAGTAACTAATTAGGCCTTCAATTACCATTAAAATTGTTTTTTAAACAGCTGTCTTCTGAAATGAGAACCTTTTGATCCTATAGTAGGGCATGAAGTATCTCACTGTTCAAAATACGAGATCAGGTTACTCTTACATTAAATGGCTCTATTTATATATAAACCGTTCCTAACTAAACATTACAAAGGAGTTTGTGTTATCGCAAGCAATTATTTAAGAAATAATCAAAGACTTTTTCCCTTCAAAATGAAATTTGAGCCTAGCTATAATCAAAACACTTCCCAGCTTTTTTTTTGTTACATTAGTAAAGACTTGTTAAGAAGCCACCTTCAATAAGAATATCTGTAGAATACCTTGCATATATTTAAAAGGAAGGTTATTTTCTTGAGGAAAAAAAGCTCCACGCTTATTTTTCGTTAGCTTAAGGCACTAGCTAGAACATATTACTTCTCTAGGAGATGTCTTAATTAAAAATATCCTCTCGAAACAACTTAACAAGGAGGAGGTCTCCTGTTCTTTAAAGAGATACTGCTGTTGGTTGATGGATTTTTTTTTTTTTTTTTTTTAAAAAAAAAACCAAATGGCTGCCTTAATTACAGTCTGCAGTAGCTTCTCCCCAAATTAAAGGTTATTGTCAAACACTCTCTGCAAGACAATGCTAAAGCGAACTGAAAGATATAAAAATACATCCTGGAGTTTATGCAGTTGAGACCTGGAGGCGATGGGCCTAGTTTTATGGCGAAGAAAAAAAGCATCGTTCTCGTTAACACTCATCGTGTCTGCCACCTCCTGAATGGAGCCAGTAATTGCCCAGGAGTCTATATAATTACCTTTAACACTTTTGTTAATAAAACAAGGAATCAGAAGGATGTGAACTGTCATCTTCTGTAGGTCCTAGGCACGCAAGGGGCCTCTAAATACCTCACACTAGAAAGAAGGACACATTTGTTACTAATTAAAATGATTAAAGAATAATAATGTCATTAGCAACCAGGTTTACATTGGTAGTGAAATTTGTGTCTCTCTTTGTCAAAAAGCTGGTGGTGAGCAATCCAGAAACGCCAACGGAGAGGAAGAGGCGTGCCTTATCATTTCGGGGGGGGCAGCGGAGCAAATCCCTGCCCTGCCCCTGGGGTTACGGAGCACTGCAGGCAGGTTTTCGTTCGCCGAGGACGGAAGGACAACCTGCCCTGCCAAGAGAGAGAACGCGGAGCTGCTGCTTCCCTTGGTGTTGCAGGGCTGCCAGGTGCCAGCTGCGCTCATGCTGATCCCTCTGTTTTCAGCCCATTCCTCTGGTTGTTTTTTATTTTTGGCCGTAAGTCTGAAGAGATTCAAACCAACAGTTCCTGCCTCCGAGGAAGAGGGCCCCCGCTACGAAGGTAAAAGGGGATTAAAAAGAGAGAAAAGAGAGGGAGCATTCGCTGTACCCTTCTTATCGCAGCTGTGCTGCGTGCAGAAAATAATTTTTCAACCGCCTAGAGAGACCCCCAAGAAGAAGCATAACCGTCTAGCTGAGACTCAGATGCCTTTGCCTGCAGCACTAGATGTATTTTTAAGGACTCCCATCCACGCACAGATCTGGTGCGACTATTTAACTTGTGAAATCTGATCACAGCATAAGATGATATGACTTAAGGCAGAGTCGTGGCTCTAAGGAAGAGAGAAAAATGATTGTGGTGCGGTAAATAACAGCACTAGAAGCTCTATACCACATAACTTTCAGTCAAATTAAAGCTACCTTAGATTCCAAATTTGTATAATCTTCTATCAGTTACATTAACTGTTTGGAAGCTGGTATTGATGGAGTCTTTAGGACAAAAGAATGTAAGTCCTGAATCATGCATACTGAGATCATACACCAATTCTTGATCTCCTTCTGCAGTCAGCTCCAAAGAGATTACTGTGGTTATAAGAATGGATAATTATGTTTGTTTTAGAGGAACAAAGACATTTTCCATTATTATAAATCAAGTCAGCAGAGTTCGCCGTAACATTTTCCTAGAAATACAGATTACCTTTCTTTTCCTCACCACTGATTTTAAACGGTGGTTCTAATCATGCGTCAACCTAAAGTTAACTTCAGTGAACCTAGTCTAAAAGTACAGTAGTGTAAAGGAAATTTGGTTATACCCGAGGATTATAACCCTGATGAGTTTTCTCGGCAATCCGGGATGATCTCCCCGCATACCTTTGTCCCCGGACAGGGCATCAGCCGTTATACTCTCTGCCTGTTGGACATGCCAGGTTCCAGGCTTACATATTTTTATGGCCATGAATCTGACTCCCCTCAGTTTGACCGAGGAGGATAGGAAACGCTCAAGAAAATATGGACTAATATATTGTGGGAAAGTACGCATGCTTCAGTTTGTTTATGCTGAGCAGAAGCTCTGAAACTTTATACATGAGCAGATAAGACGCCCGTGCTCAGATTTTATATCTATAGGGTCCTTGGAATGATTAAATCAAGAGAAAAATATGCAAGAGGAGGAAATGAGTTTCCTCCCCCACGCTCTTGGGTCCTGTCTCACTTGCTTCTGAAACCTCACCAGCGCTTCCCATAAAGCCAAATTCTATCTGTGCTTCTTTACTTCTCTGTAATGGATGCCAGCCAGAGAGAAGTCAGAGAGCAGAGAAACGAGAGACCGGAATACGCTTGTTTGTACTTCCGAGCGATTTGGACCAAAAAGCAAGCTAAAAGGAGGCAAAAACCTACTCTGTGGAAAACCTGGCACACTGTAGATTTAGAAAGTCCATATGGCGAAAAGACATGAAAATTAAAGCTGGGTGCAGATTAAACTTGAGTTCTTTGAAGACTTTGGGATCAACATCTGAAAGCTACCCTCACCCAGAAAGCTAAAGAGGAGGAAACTGTATCAGATGAGCTAAAAACTGACTGCTCAGTTTAAGCTCTAGATTTTTATGCCTTTTACTTCTGCTTTTACTGTAAGTTTTACCTTTAAAAAATTGAAGTAACAAAATTACAAAAGAAAATGCTTCGACGATTTCAAACTTTGCAGAAAATTAAAATAGGAGACCTCTCTGAATCTGTGCTTTCTGCTGAACAGCTTCCATTTAGATGAATTGCCACTTCCAAGAGAATCGTGTAAATAAACCAGATCTTCCCTGGGTTTTCCAGGAACCCCAGTGTTTTCAGCAACAAAACCTGTCTGAGATATGCAGCTTTCCAAGACTTTCTGACTGTACTTGAAACAAGATAGAATTTGAGGAACTAATCAGTTTTACCCAGAGGCATCTTTTTAATTGTCAGCGTAGCACTCCGTTACCTTAACGTTGTCTGTTGCTAGTCACATTACTATAAAATAGACCAGGAGGACAAATGACACTCGTCTTTGCTGGGCCCAAACGCCTCCTCAGAGCAGTTAAAAAAGAAGCGTTTTCTAGTTTGGATGTAAAGACAGAGCGAAGAAAGCTTTGCGGAGCTTTGCAGTGAGATTGGTACTGCATTTTGCAGTCAGCACTCCAGACGCGAGGATGGATTTGTACTGCGGAACGTGCCAATGACTGCGCTGGGTGCTCACAGAGCTAATGGGGAACATGTTCAGAAACGAGCTTGCACCACAACAAAGAAATTAATCACAATTTGTGGGCATGAATCTGAAAACAATTTCTCTGGGTCTGTATTGACTGCAGTTATATTTGGCTTTGAGTCTCATCAGCATATATAGTTCTCAAAATACTGTAGTATAAACATTATTTCATTGGGCCAAACTTCCATTAGATTTAAGGTCCATGAGAAGAGAGCGTATTTATCTTTGAAACAGAATCTAGATTAAAGCAGTAGCAATTTGCCAGGGCAGTTTCCAGTGCCATGTGCAGTGCCTGCAAAGCCAGTGGAGCAAAAGCAGCGTAAAAACGGGATGGAGCGAAGACTCGGGGGTTCGCTCTGTAATCATGCCTCGGGACTGGGATACACCGCAAATTTAGCACAGTGCCACAGCTGGGACTAACTAATGATTAGAGTCTGAACATATTTAATCCCTTAGACACAAGCGTCTCCTCTTCTCCTTAAACCCAGCTTGAGTACAGGATGGGCCAAACAGCATGGAAGGATAGCAGTGAGAGAGCCTGCAATCAGTTTTTCATCCGTCCCTTAGGATGAAAGAGGAATATGTGAGTCATTTTCTTGTACAATGGAGAAGCCTGGATCCCACTGCATCTGGTTAATACCAAGGACTGTCCAAACAGTATTCCATTGTAATTTGTCACAGACTAAAATGCCATAATAGATGTTTCTCGGAGTATTTTTTCATGGGTTTTGAACTCAGCACTGTTCTCACTGTTCTTTCAGTGGAATTTCAGTTACAGAGCTCCTATACTAATGCCTAGTTATAAAGCAATTTCATCAATAAGTGATAAATGATTGTCATTATTTCTGCACCTACACATGGAACAACAGAGTACTGAAGCACAGTGACAGAGCCGTTCACGTGGGCTCGAGTTTATTGTTTTTTGTGTCTTTTCAGACTCATGTTTTGAGTGTTTTTACACTAATGTTTCATAAGCTGCTATTGCAGCAATAAAAACAAAGCTAGGGAAAACATTCAGGAGTTACGCCTGTGTTTTTACGCATGATATTGCATCGTTCTTTCTGATATGCATGCAGTCTGGTGGGAGGAAAGGGGCTTGGGTTTTGCTCCTTTTCTTTTTTTTTTTTGAACCAATACGGAGATTCTTGCTGTGTGAAGTAGCTTTCCTTTGTAGCCAGCCTGTTCCACATTCGTAAAGATCCTTCACCCCCTGCCAGCCGATGACCGGTTGATGTAGTAACAGTTAGCTAAGCAGTATTCAGTCATGCTGCGTTTGGATGGCTTTGAAGTAAACTGATTCTCTCTTTACAGTAAACTTGAGTCTGAACAGGTGTTTGGGGATTAAAGTGGTGTGTAAAATTAACAGATACATTGTTCTGGTTTCTCCTAAACAACCTAATAATAGAGGGGGAGTTCTGCCAAGAAGCTGGTAACTACCTACCTCGAAAAGAAAGCGGAGATGGGCACCATGCTAATCATAGTACACGCCTCTTGCTGGAAACTAATTTTACTTGTGAACCACAAAAACGTGCGTGAAACTGAGACAAAAAGACCCGGTGCAAAGCCTAGGTGAGATGGAGGCAGTAGGTCTTCACTCTACGTCAGGCCACCAGGGTCTGAAAGGGGCTCCCCAGTGATGGGGCCACTCAGGGCACCCCGTGCTGCTCCACCACCCCGAGATCAATTCAGCCAGATCTCACTGCTTAAACTTGGTCACCTAAACGGGGCTGGCAGGCATGGAGCTGGTGCAGATGCGACAAGGGCGTGTTGGTCCAGGCGAGGAGCCACACCAACAGGTCTCCACTGCTCCAAAGGCCAGCTTGGGAGCATCACCCGGCGGCGCCTCCATCCAACGGCAGGTGGGCTGTTCCTCCGTTTTCAGGAGAGGGAGTGCAGGGCAGTAGCATACAGAGAAGCACCCGAGGTCCCAGAGGCTCGCTAGCCCTGGCCCGGTGCTGGCACCACGCTGCTGCCTCCCTACCTGCTCCACAGCACTTGTGGGACCTTCTCGGCTCCGGCACAGGGACCCACAAAAGCCATCCAGGCAAGGCAGCACAAAGGCACCCAAACGCCTTTGCGTGGTGGCGATGCTGGGCTGGAGCAGAGAGGCCCTGGGGATGGGCTGAGACGCGTGGGGTCTCTCCACTTGGTCCTCTCTCTGAGGATGTTGTGTGAGTTCAGGAGCAGCCCTGGCCTCAGCTGCCTCCTCCTGCCTGCTCGGTGCCGGCATTAATTCGCCCCGTAGGAGCCAGCACAGGTCAGGAAAAGCCAGCGTTGCCTTGGGGCTAATAAACTTGCCGACCTACACGTGGATGTTTGCGCACTGCATTCCCACGCACATCCCGCAGTATTAACGTTTGAGGGAGCGTACCTGGAGAGTCCCAGTCTTTTATTAATCTCAACTAACAGAGAATTAACTGTGTCATAAGCTTTAGAAAGAGACTCAAGCTCTTTGGATAGCCCTGAACGACGGAACTTATTCCCAGAGAGCCAACCCTTCTCGCAGCCTGCAGTACGGGAGGTGGGTTGGGAGCTGCTTGCAGACAGACTGCCTGTCTGGAAGGCTGCTTTGCTCTGGCGGCTGCTGGCGCTGGGTGCAGTGACCACGCTGCAGTCCCAGCTGGGCTGCACACAATAAGCTGGTCTTAGTTGCACAATAGACTTAGACAAACATCTCCAAAACAGAAGAAACCCACTTAAATAGCCTTAGGTAATTTCAAACTAATGAATGCGTGGATTAAAGTCCACATCCTCAGGGAGGGGTCACAACGTGCTAGCCTACTTTCTACCTTAATGCTACGGCAGCACCCTGATATCAAAACAATGTCCTCAGACCAGCCGCTCCCAAAGAGGGGACAGCCCAGACTACATTAGTAGCAAGGTGCACACTCATCTTGTCACGAACTTGGTCTTCAACTCAGACCTTTCTTTTCAGGACCTCTTCTGTCAGTCCCAGCAATCTCTTGGATAGATGAGAACTTCTCTCTTCTCACGAGGTAAAACTCCCATATGTCACATCTTGTGCTATATCCTCCATCCTGAGTCAATGTTCAAGGACAATTTTTCTAGGATGGCTCTTGCTATGCTACCTTTCTCTGAATTGACATCCCCTCCTCTGCCATATTAAAAATGAGCCGCTTGTGTTTGTTTTTGAAGGCTTTGATTCCTACTCTCATCTCTCATTTGCTATTAGAAGGTCAGCTCTCACTCTGGCCAGCCTGTGCTGCCCACTGCTGCTGCCTGCCACGGAGCTGGATGTTCAAACAAGATATTCTGCGCTTCCTCCTGGACTACCCGGGACACTAATAAACATTCACGTAAAGACCAAGCCTCTGTCTTCCACATCCATTCTTAAAAATCTTTGGTACCTTGAAGCATTCAAAATGCAATAAACCTTCAGCTGTTAGGAAAAAAAAATGAAATATTGTTATCAATTCCGCTGCCTTGCTCTCTCCTTGTCCAGGAGCTGCCTACGTGTTGCTGGAGGCTGGTACGTTCCGCTGTGGCGAGAGACGCCGTGTTGTTCTGTTTGCCCAGCTCCACGCTCAGCAGCACTTCGCCCCCTGATTAGCATGCCTAAGCGAAGAATAGAGCAGGTTTAATTGAGACTGTGGTTTTGCCATGTGAGAAACAGTGCCTGCAACCTAGCGGTCCTGCTGGAGTGGGAAAGCTGGAGGAGCCAAGGAATACTTTGACCACGGTGTTACTTAAGTTGTGGAAACTTGTTTTATTTCTAAAGGAGTAGATTAGGAGCGTGGGGAACATCAAGTCTAAACCAGCTTGACACTACTTGGCAACTTCTAGTCATTGTCCACGTGATCTATGAAAATCACAAGAGTAAAATGAAAACAGATTGAAAAGACAAAGCCATTATTTCTGCAGGGTAAGAGCTTGATCCTGGGAATACGGCTTGGCAAACTGGGACCCTAGGAAATGCAGGAGGGAGTAAATCTGCTAGATTAATTTTCCTTCTCACCCAGTTACTATCGTGCTGCTCGGTGGTACTGACGAGAAGTGTGACGGTAATACTCTCTTGCACCTGTGTTCCCCTTTGTGCACACTTTTAATTTTGAAAACCCTCAGTTTTGAGAGTATGCATTCAGTATTACTGACAGCTGAGGGCTTTGACTAATCGTTGAAGAGATGGTCAATCAATATTCAAGTTTGTTGATGTTCACTGGTAATGAGGAAGCAATAGCTCTGATGTTTTCACTAGGGATTGTCTTGTCTGTATGCAAAAAGACCTACTAGCTTCCCTACAAGGATCTGGGGTAGTGCAATGGTTTTCTTGCTCGTTGCAAAACAGGTTTCTAGCAGATGTGAGGAAGTTCTTTTGTCTCAAGTAATATCTTTACTTTCTGCCTTGTATAATGTTCATACCAAGTGCTCCACATTTATTCCATACCAAACAAGATTTTTTTGACATATAGAGCTGTGGTATAAATCTACTTAGGGATTAAAACTTGTGTTCGGTAGCTGATTGCTCAGTGGTCTCACCCTTAAAGAACAAATATTAAATACTTTTTAACAATTACAATGTGCTTTTTCCATCTCAGCCACATGTTCCTGGATGATTTAGTTAATATTGACCAACATATAAAATATTAAAGTCAAAGACACTGACTCTGGGTTTGGAAATCCTTGAACCACAAACTGCTGGAGAGCATTCAGAGGAAAAATCATTAAAAGTCTACCCTGTTCTTATACTCTTCTCTTCACATCTGATATTGGTCATTGCTAATGACAGATTGTTGGGCTGGATGGATTTCTGATGTGTCCTGAGATGGCTGTTCTTAAATTTATCATCCCGTCCTGGCAAAGGGGAAAGACTTACCCTTTATAAAAGCAGGCTTCACGTAAATGAGCCAGAAGCGTGAGCCAAAAAGCACTGTAATATCAATTTAGGCGCAGATTCTGCTACCTTTCCTTCAAGTGAAGGGAACTGCACTCTTGAAGTACTGCTATGGAAATCGGTGTAACTGCTCAAGGCGGGAGTGTCTACCCAATGTAAATAAGAACGTCCCTGAATAATTTTGTTCACTTATTTCACAGGTTAAAAAAGTAATTAGCAAGACCATTTCAAAAACAACTTCATCCAGTCCTTTTGTGGGAAATCTCAACAGAAGACAAGTAGACTGAATTAACTACGGTGTTGCCAAGGCAAACGCTGCAACAGAGCCAGAGCAAAGGCACTTCTGCCTTGTCCCTGCTCTGCAATGAACACCTCCTGCGGACGAATGAGGACTCCTGCTCTTAATGATGCACCCACTAATAATCTTAAGGTTTCTTCTAGCAATAAAGTTTTTTAGGTGTGGCAATGAGTGAACTGCGTTTTGAAGACTTCTGAGATGGCATGAACCTGTCCCCCCTGCTGTGTTTTCTCTCACGGGACCAAATCTTGTACGTCAACGGCTCTGGTGCCTTTTGCTCCTGCCTTTCAGAAAAGTATAACTGGGAAGATACGCAGACAGCTCGGTCCTGCCCAGCTCCTGAAAAAATTCTGTGCTTTGGACATTGTGCCTGTAAAAGGTCTTGTCTCTCAATACCATGAATACCATCAAATGGCAGCCTTCAGAAACAGACAGCCCCAGTAATTTGTCAAAAGACCGACAGCTAACCAAGGCACAAGGGAGACGTTAAATGTTACCGGCGATAGAAACATTCAAGTTGCTTTATCTTCCATTCAATTCAAAGTATTACATTAGGAGAAAACTGGCACCAGAACGTGAAGGCTTGGATGCATGCTCAATATTGCTTCTCACAAAGTTTGAAGAACTCTGGGGTCTTTCCATATCTGTTAATCAGGTTCCTGGATAAACCGGATTTTTTTTCCAAGAAGGGCTTTTGAAAGGTCTGATTGCAGCAGCAAAAATGAGCATGACTACACACAGAGCTCAGCGAGCTCTCTCACGTGCCATGCTACTCAGGCACACGCCGGACGCAGTGAGGGAGTCCTCTGCCCAACCTAATACAAACCTGCTAGCAGAGAGGCCTCCAAATCGGAGCTGACTCATCTCCGACATAGCTCAAAGGGCTGGCCAAAGAGCTCGAGCTGGCAGCACCCAGCTGTGTGGATAGCCTCCAGCGAGTTATACTGCAAACGCAGAAAAAGCAACTAAAAAAAGCAGGAGATGAGTTAATGCCAGACAACAGGTTATTCAAGGCGGCAGAATTGCCTAGTGCTGGAAGAGACCCAGGGGCTGTTCCTGACTTTGTTTTTGGCCTGTTAAGTGACTGCCAGGGCAAACGTTTCTTTATCTCAATATTCCTCTTGTCTTTTTCTGCAAAGTGTTTTGGGATTTGCTGGTAAAAAGTAACACCTTCTAGAAGAGAGATATGGAAAGACAGCAATGTAATTATTACATTATTATTATTAAAGCAATCTCGAGCACTGTAGCGTTGCATTTTGTCCAGATATACTGCTGAATAAGACTGCATTGTTTTGTACTTGGGGAAAATACAATGGTAAACTGAATAGCCAGTAAAATGGAAGAAGACAGAATAAATCGTAATAAAGGTCCATTCTGTCTTTGTCATCGATGAATAAAGCTTTGAATTTTAAAGTCTCCCTATGAGGTTGCTCAATGTTCGCCAAGACATAGCAAGTACACAACAGCTGTGCTCCCAGCCTTAACTCATAATGGAAAGAAGAGAATTTTATTACTTACCTGAATTAAAAAAAAAATAATCTCTTTCCCCGAGGAGATGCAGACCAAAACCAAGTCACATCAAAGGAGTTAAAGGGGGGGAAAAAACCCCACAACCCCAACAGCTTATTCTGTTTTGTCCCCCAAACTCTCCCCTCTGGAATCTTGGTATTTTCAGAGTATCAGCTTCACCAAGAAAACTGTAATGTCATGGGGAGGTTCCTTTGCTGGCAAGTTCCTTTAATAAAGACCCCAAGCATCTCGCAAAGGATTCTTTAAAAACTTCCTGCCCTGTACATTATCATCATCATTCTAGCAGTAAACCTGGCCAAATTAAATATTATGAATACCCACTTTAACTTACCCTGGTTTGGCCCTTCCATTACACCCCTCGCCTGCTAATTTGACCAACGCTTTTCTGCATACTTTCTTCTCTTTAGGGAATACTAGCTTTGCATGCAGAAAAATATATATATATATATATATCAGCCTACGTACAGGTGCTGTTCCCCAGCAGGGAGCATTTATGATTTGTCCTAGGCATGTAATGAACAAAACTTCATTACAAATACAACCGTATCTTTAAATCAAATCATAATCAACTGCCTGGCTTTGACTGGAGAAACTGCAATAGGTGCCTGGGACAGCTTTCAAACTTTTTGCATTTTTATTTGCTCCCAGACCAACTAGTGAATCAAAAATTTCTAGCCTTAAACCCACTAACTTACTTAGCTGAAACTTTAGAGTTGTGGTTTTCAGGCTTTTTGATTTGCAAATGCCTAAGGCCCCCTTATGAATTCAAGTCGTCTGATAATAGGCTTGCTTTTTTTTTTTTTCCGGTTACCTTTTTATGAAGCCCTTAAAATTCATTTGTGACTCATGAGGGTTTTGCAGACCACAGCTGGAAAACCACTGTTTAAGGGGCAGCAGCTTGCCCACATTACGCGAGTCCGACTTCTCATCTTGACTCTGCGAACTACCATCATTTAAAAAACAAAATAATAATAAAATTTAGGAATAGTAAACAGACTGGGATGAGGGTTTCTGGAACCTGGCCTATTTAACACAGGCCAACAGCAAGTAAAACAGAAGAAGCTCTGTAGCAGACTAACATGCAATAAGAACAATTCTGAACACAGTTACAGACTTGGAAGCTGAAGATTTTAGTCCCCCCAAAAAGGCTAGTCAACCGAGTTGCATACTGCTTCTTCGTAAAACCATTTTCTTCAAAAAGTTTCTCACGAGGAATGTATTTTTCCCCCCAGAAACAGCAGATTGTGTTCTGAATAAATACAGTCCTTCAGCAAAGATCGACTCTTCCTTGAAACGCACACCTACCCGATACCCCCGGTGGCACTGGGTCGCCTGCCCTCCGGCTAGAGATCCAACGCCCTTCTGCCAGTGGGCTGTTAGTGATTCAGACATAAAGCCTGAATTAGCGCTTCAAGAGAAAGAAACCGTTAAGCCAGAGCTAACTGTTTTAAACCTTCCAGATCTGAAGAAGTGGCAATCATTTTTCTGATTAGCTGTCTGGCATAGCTGTTCCCTGCACCATGCTCCCCATCTCCCAGTTTTTCAAGGATACACAAGAGCAATGGCTGAAAATGACTGTAGCTCTGGCAGTCCCCTACGCAAACGCTGGAGCAAGCCCCAAAAGGCAACTACAGAACAGACTGGGGAGTCCAAGATGAACTAATGAGGCACAGAGATGAAACAAACGTCCTAAACCAAACCACAGAATCCTTTACTATGTTCTTAATTCATCGGAAACGGTTACAGGATGCAAACTACATTCCCAAAGATGCAAGATTTTATCACAGGAGTCCGTTAGAAGTCATTTTTCTCTAGCTTAAAATCTACCTGTAATTGTAGTTCTGTGACTTGGCTGGTCTAACACAAACTTACAAGAATAAAAGTGAGAACAGCAGGTCTTTCTGGGACACCAGCAAATTAGATTTTCTTTCTAAAGGTCAATTTGTTTATATTACCTACATATAAATTTGGAGACTTAATAAAATGATTTGCCAAGTAGTTTTCTCAGGCCCATACCCTATTTCTGTGACTTTTTGTAGCACAAAATGATTAGGATTTAGATCAATGCCAAATTCTCATTGCCGTCTCTCAAAGGGCCTCCAACTGAAAAGCTTTAGCTCACTGTGCCAACTAGTTTCAGCTTGCTTTTGGAAAATGCATGTAATACACATGCCAAATTGTTGTAAAGATCTCACAGAAGATGTGAAGCATTATTCAACGTGATTGTTTATATTCCATAGAATAAGAGATTAAAACCAGCTGTTGAATAATTTTATTTAAATATTATTACCGTGATTATCTGAAGAAAATGTGCGTCTCTGGAACCTAATATAACTTACTCAAAGATTCATTCAGTGAAAATGATTCTTCGCCTCAATGAAAAATAGCCACTGAACGGATGCATCTCATACTTTGTTACTTCAGACATAAAGAACTTAACAAAAGAGGGTCAATAATTACTGTGAGAAACCACAGAAATATACAGAAAACAAGTCAGCAGTTACCGACAATTTTGTTTGTCATTCCCCTAATCTTAGAAATCAGTCGACCCACGAGCACCAACAGCTGGAAGCAGCGTGACCCAGAACACACGGAGGTAAACCTGAACCATCATTTGCAGAAGGCACAGCCAAACTCTTCCTTCACACTCAACAACTCTCTGCAGAGAAATCACGATGGGTATATAATCTAAAGCAGAAGTCAGACAAGATCACAGGGGCAAATGGGATTATTGCAATGACTGGAAAAAATTCCCCCCCCTATTTTTTTTCATAACAAGTTCAAGAAAAATGAGTAGCCACCATCAGTAAGCCAGCTTTTCCTTAATCTGAAAATACTACAGAGAAACACCGAGAGAATTAACAAATACTATTTGAAGTCGTAAAGAACTTACAGCAACTGAAGTATTGAATTTACTGGCCCTCCTGGTATATACGGTATATAAGACTCATTTTAAACAGAAGAACAGGCAGCGAATTTTCCCCTGCAAATGCTCAGGGTTGACTCAGATTAACGTGAAAAAGGTCAGCTGAGTGATAAGCAGGGTCACAGGAATTAACGTCCGGGTCTGAATTTTGCTAGCCCAGACTGCCTACTGGGCACACACATCGTGTTTCATTAAGTATTACACAAGTGTTGATCAAGTTTAACAACCTTTTCGTGAGATGGCCCAGGAAACGAGGTAGTAAAATTAAAACAGTTAGATGTCTGCTGAAAAGCAAATATATTTATTATGCACTTTCATATACACAGGGATTTTTCGCTTAATATAATACAAGGAATAAAATAAAAATTTTACAATGTGAAATTCATTCAATGTACATTAAAGGCTATTTACAACCCACTCCAGGAAAAACAGTCTATCTGCAAACCAAGTTAACTGAGGAGTTCAGATGGGGAATATTAAGCATAACAGACATTTGCATAGCACAGTAACTGATGAGGGAAAATACCTTTTTATTTTTAAATAAATGGTAATGTTCTCAATACTGATCACAGAGAAGACAAAAATGCATCAATTGTGCCTCTGTATCTCTTAATGCATTTCTCTTTTGAAGAGTTTTTCCACATGCATACAGTATTGATATCCGTGTCCACAAACCAGTCTTTTCCCTAGCGCTCCCATCAAGAATTTTAGACGTCTTGTGGAGATGACCTTGGAAGGACCAGTGAAATGGGATGAAGAGAAACAGGATTCATGTTTTATTCAGGTTTTTTAGGTTGTGAGAACTGTTACATTGCCAGAAGAAACCGTGCTGAGTCACAGCTATGCAACTCCATTCACCTCCACTTGACTGTACAGATGTGAAAGAGCAGAGCAGAACAGAGCAAACAACGGGCGGAACAGCAACTTTTCTTTGCACGTAAACCCCTCACAAATGATGACATTAAAAATCGCACGCAACAGCAATGTGGAATTACACAGACCTTCTGAGAAAGTAGATGTTTTAAAGCAGTTCATGCTCTGTCCCAAAGTGATATTCAAAATCTGTAAGAATTGTCATTCTGAAAACATTTTCAACAGGTCTACTTCCTGCTGATTTGGATATGAGGTTTCCCTACCAACTGTTTCAAATGTAAATATTATTCACACAAAAACCATCAGGCTATCTCTAAGTTGTGGCCCCTTGTGAAACTGGCCATATTTTTACGTCCTCTGCCCACAAGGTGCGATTAATAACAACACAATAAAATTAAATAAATATAAACCCAATGACAGTCAAGGGCAGTAGAAAAATGTCGGCATTCAGGGATCCCTTTCTACAGAACAAAACATACATCTAGTAACTATGAAAAGTTGTATTCTTGCACAGCATGGCAAATGTACTGTACTTGAGGTTCGGAACAAGTTTGCTGAGAACATTTTGGTACTCTCTCTTTACTCAGCCACTAACCCTCTTAAGGCCATTCTGCCAGACTCCTGTTATGTTTATTTTATAATTGTCCCACGGGGACAAGAAATTCAATACATGAAACATTCAGAATAACCAATATTGCCGTGTGTCAACTTTTAACATCTAATTTTACTATATGCTGAATGCCTGACTATAAAAGATTCTTTTTACATTAAGCAACAGGCAAATAAGAATGGAGGTGCAAGATATTAAAAAAAAAAAAAACGTTCTGATGATTGTTAATAACAAGACACAGAGCCCTTTAGTGCCTCAGAATATGCACTACATATACATCCAGGGGCCATTTATCAAAGTTTAAGGATAGCCATACATCTAATTAATCCTCTATGAAAAATAACCTCAGCTTTCTATCATCGTATTTGTGGAATGATCAGAATTAGAGTATGAAAAAGATGAATCCCAAGCCTTTAGAAGAAATACTCACGTACAAAAATAGGCTTATTTTCTAAAGAGCAAGGCCGTGTAATGGTGAGTAGTAGAATATAGCTTGCATTTTTAGGAGAAAATAACCCACTTGTTTATCACTCACAGAGCTGTGCAAGTAAGATGTGCACATTCAAAGGAAAAATTCGTACTGTTCACTTTCACAACAATGGCCTTGATTTTGCTCTCCAAGTAGAATTCTTCTGCAGTAAGAATGGGGAAACAGCTTTCCATTATCTGTAGATGGACTATCCAGGCTGCCGATTAACCGTGCTCCAGGTACAGAGATACTCACGCTGGCTCTGCCTAATCCATCTGAACCAGTAACCACATTCATACAAGTTTGTGCTTTAAAGAGTTATTGTCTCAGGACAGGGCCAATTCAGTAATCTCTGTACTCCCCAGACAACGGTCTTACTAACCGTTTGCTTTTCCATTGTACACTCACTGCCTATTCTCTCAGCCTCGTCAACAAAGCCTCTGTACTTCCCATGGTTTGTTTTACTGACATTCTCAATACAGTCCTTTGCCTTGGAAAAAAAGAGCGAGCTGTTTCTAACATATAAAGATATACGTGAAAGCAGGATCAGACCTTTTACTTTAGCACCTAAAACACACCCATATTCAGTTACCTCATTACCATAACAGTCACGGAGGCTATTTAAGATCAGGTGTCTAAGACCAAATTTGCCCATTGCTTTCAGTGGTCACAGTCTGCCATCCAGATTTGGTGCTGTAGTACCAGAGAGTGGATTTTCTCTCTTAAAAATCCCAAAGATACTGCAGACGGTTGCAGTCCCACTCCTTTGCTACCGCTGAACAGCTATCACACAGACAGAACACGCAAGTACAGTATTTATAAAATACTGTTACAAGACTTGTATTTCTGGAGAGAACTTTTTGAAGTACACAGGGAACTGACCATACATTACAACAACGCAAATATGACAAACTGTTTGCTTATTTTCTTTAGCCACAGGAAAATAAATACAAAAAGCACTGCCTTTCCATACACAGTTCACTGTGGCACATGCACCTCTACCAAGCGTTCCAGAACAGGAAATCAGAATTCCTTGTTCTTATCATTTTCAGCTGCTGTCAGGGAAATACAGCATCTCTCTTTCGGCAATTAAAAAAAGTGCTCGTTCTGTGTATTACATACAAAGTACACAAAATAAATTTTTGAAGCACAGAGGGTTATACTGAGAAGGCAGCCTGAAAATGTAGGCACGTTACAGTAATTAAGGTAACTGTACTGTAGTAATCACATTCTTGAATTTCTGGGTGGACTAAACAAGCATTGTACGCTTTCATCCCAGCCAGCTGATAAATCATTCGGAGCGGAAGCGCTTCTGTTCATAGCATCATGGAATTGGCCTGAAAGTACAAAATAGAAACATTAAGCATTGAAATACTCTGTAACATGAACAGCGTTGTCAAAAAGAGAGCTGTATCATTGCTAATTGAAGTTAAAAGCACACGACAACATACCGATAATGAAAAGTATTTCCCGCCTAACTCAAATGCCATGACTGATTCCCTGTGCTCTCTACCAGTCAAAGCAGCTACCAGGTCCCCACAGCAGGAGAGCTTCCCGAATAGAGCTCGGAAGCGGCAGCCAGGGAAGGAAAGCCATTCCTCAGGTGCTCCGGTAGGGTATTTCTGATGTGATTCTCCACAGGTGACTAATTTATTCACTGGTCAGGGAAATTACTGGTTTTGTGCTCGAGACTTGGCAAAAGAGGAGGTAAATTATAGCCTGCGCCAAGCAATTCATAATCCACACAAAATTGTTTTAAACTTCCATATTTAAAATGAAGCTATGAAAACTCATTAGAGAAAGAGCACAAGGCACCATTTAGTTACCCATCACCTCATACGCTTAGCTACTTGGCATAAACAAGTACTTCACAGAGAAAACCCCTGAGCTTGCAGTAAAGCACTATTTGTTCCAGACAAAGCAAAGCCCAATTCGAGTTTCAAAATTATATGTGGAATGTTCAGATTTTTTTTTTTTACATGCTTTGTTTATATTTTAAAATCAACAAAGATGGAAAATTCATCAAAACTAGTCTCTTGATGACAGGTCAGGTCAAATCAATACATCCTACGTCAGAACCATACAGTTTATTTACAATAAAGTGTAACATGAAAGCAAGCACTTGAACATCAGGCGCAGGTACAGAAGAGTTAGGAAATACAATTCTTAATTCTATCTTTTCATATGTTTTAGGGAGGCAGGAAAAAAATTACAAACCAATTTCAATCTGGTTTGGACATGATGTAGAACTGTGGGAATCTAAAGTCCTTTTGACTTTTAGGAAGATTTAGGGCCCATTCTCTCTCACCTGCTTATTCCTCTCTATGCCTGCTCCTGTTGTCCTGCCTCTTCACTTTTGCCTGCCCCACAGCTCGTCTGACCCTTTGCTAATATTTGGATTTTACAAACGTGCAGGTTCTAGCATATACCTTTTTGAAACACTGTATTGTTTCAAATATTTTAATTTAACCAAAATGCCAACTCCAGGGAAACATCTCGGAGTCCTGCACAATATTCTAACGCTCTGCAATTCACAAGAGACCTCAGCTACATCTAGAGAGATGCACTCCATCAAAGTGAAATCCATTTCCAGGACATTGCGGGAAAAACCCTGTCTATGTGTTTTTGACAGCTGAAAACCTCCCGTTTGTGCATTCTGCACCACCTGCAAATTGTCCTAGAAACCTGCAGTCTTTGATGACTTGCAGCAGAACCAAGTCAGCTAGCAAGAACATTCTCGCCCTAAGGAGCAGCAGTCTGATCTGTCAAAAATGCAGCATTTACACAAACAAAAAATATGTTTTCAAAAATAATCAGAGAAGCAATAAGAGATGTGCATACATTTCATAAAGATGCTGCTTCTTTGAAATTCAAATAGAAAATATATTAATTATTAACACATTCCCAATACCCTAAAAAAGATAAACCTCATCAGGAAGAGGAAGAAAAATAGTTGTTTTAGCTAACTCACTGACAATTCAGGTCTGAAAAAGCTACACGAAATTCCTTTTTCAGCTTAGAATTCAGTATGGGAGAGAAAGTAAGAAATCTAAATGAACTCCACTGATTAAAAGCTACAGAATGGTCAGAAAATTGGTACCATAACATAGATTCTAATCTTGCTCTGATGAATGCCATCTCTTTTATAGGAGGGTTACCTTCACAGTAACAGAAACATAAAATCAAAGCTTTAGTGTAGTATTTTAACTTTTTAATTTATAGATAATTATGCTACTGAGATTTCACATTTAAAATCCAAATTCACAAAAGTAAAGTGGTTGCCTGTAACTTACAGGAGTCTTCAGAAGCTTCCTGAAAAGCATTTTTGTAAATAATGAAATAATCACTGTATCTGAAAATATCACATATTAAAATTCCCACCTGTCCTTATGTTTGAAAAGAAAATTCCAAATCAACGCTATATGAAACTTCCTGTTTTATTCAGTCACATATCAAAGACAGCGGGGTACGATTTGAGCAACCAGAATTCAACAGAAAATATGACGGTGATCCAATTCCTCTACGGTTGATGCTTTTAAACGACAGCAAAACAAATACTTGCCAGGTTAAGATTTTAACTTTCACGGTTTTCATTAAGAAAGTAATTATGATGATAAACGACAATGAACGGTAATTTTAGCATATTTAAAATGCACATGATGAAATACACGCATTGGCTTCCTTTGGGACCAGAGAGGTTACCTTTTATAATGGTGTTTCCTTCTTGTAGTTGAAACTTGGGTCGCTACCTTCAATCTGAAGTTTTAAGGCTTGCTTAAGGCTGAGTTCTGTCTCTGCGGGAGGATAGCCTTCCAGTACTTCCTGATGCCCTCTATCCTGTACTGTTCGTGGGACAGAAACCCTACCGAGAAAAACCTGATTGCTCTGAAGATGGTAATTTGGATTCGTCATAATTCCATTCCTCCTCTTCTGTTCTCCACTCTGTTGGTGAATTAGGAACTGTTGCTGAGATCGACCAACTTCTTGCTGAGCTGGCGGGACCAAAATTTTGCACTGGGGCTCTGCCGGCATTGATTTAAGTGGCACGCTTGTCCCAGATTTGGCAATAGGTACTCGTTTATCAAACTGAGTCATTTCATACTCTAACACTTTTGGCTGGGAGGAACTACTTTGTTTTATTTTTTTTCCAGCTGACCCAGATTTGCTGGAGCTGTCCGTTTTCCCCCCTTTGTTAGCTTTAGTTGATTTCAAACTAGGTTTTACTTGGCTCCATTCAAATTCACTGCTTGGTGAATTATGATTTTGACTTAGGGAATGAGTTGTGGAAGAAGGAGAAACAATAGACTGCCTACTTCTGCTGCGAGGCAGGGAATGCTGCTGTATTTGCTCTGTGAATGACAGGCTGTGGAAACTATCTATGGGCACTGTCTGAGCAGTCGCAGTCGACGACGTGGTGCGGAGAGAAGAGTTTTTGGAACTTTTCAGGGAATTATTTGATAAAGATGACTTCTGACGGTCAACCGTAGAATCAGGCGACTCTGAAGGAGAACTGAAGGCATGAGCGGGTCCATTAGATAAGCCACGCATACTAGGCTGCATATCTCCACCAGTACTCCCTGAACTATTTGACTTCATTGTTAATGACTGCATTTTAGAGGAGACTGACTGTAAGGGTTTTTGCTCCATTGTGTGGACTGGAGATGGAGTGCAACCATTCAGAGTAGATGCACCATATTTTTCCAGTAATTTAATAATCTGAGAGTGTCCATTTTTAGCTGCAACACGCATAGCAGTGCGCCCGAACTGGTCGGCGTGATTTGGATCAGCACCATGCTCCAGTAATATTTGGACAACGTCAATGTGCCCTTCTTGGGCTGCAATGCAGAGTCCAGTAGCACCTTGATTACATGTATGGTCAACCAGAGCTCCATGCTCAATGAGAAGCTGCACTACCTTCACATGACCCTGCCATGCAGCAGACTGCAAAGCAGATCTCTTCTCATTATCTGCAGCATTCACATCAGCATGGTACGTTATCAGCACCTGCACCATCTCCAAATGGCCCTGCCAGCAGGAAACATGGAGTGCTGTTCTTCCTTCAGCATCACTTGCTTCTACGTTTGCACCATTTTCTAAAAAATACTCAGCCATCGTAAGCTGGTTTTCTAACGCTAAGATATAAAGTGTTGGGCGGCCATCAGCATCTTTGTAGTTTACATCTGCTCCGTGGCTGAGCAGTAGTTCAACTATATCTCTGTGACCTTCTAAAGCAGCAACCCGGAGAGCATTTCTCCCATCATAGCCTCTCTGATCAATGTTGGATTTATTTTCCAGTAATATCTGCACACAATCATAGTGACCTTCTTGTGCAGCTAATATGAAAGGTATGCGTCCATCATTATCAATTTCATTTGTTCTAGCACCTTGTTCTATAAGAGCTTCACATATCAACCTGTGACCTTCAAAAGCTGCCATATGCAAAGGTGTCCAGCCTGCATCATCTCTATGATTTTCATCTAGCCCCCTGTCCAGCAGAGTCCGTACTACTTCAACATTGCCCTGTGCAGAGGCTATGCTCAGAACTGTTCTCCCTTCACTATCAATGCTATCAACAGCTGCACCCCAAAATAAGAGAGTATTTACAACTGAAGCGTGGCCCATGGAGGCTGCCGCCAGAAGTGGTGTACGACCGTTGTTGTCTGTGTGATCAACATCAGCTCCTCCTTCTAAAAGCAGATCAACAACATCTACGTGTCCTTCGTAAGCAGCTACCAGCAGCGGAGTCATGCCGTCTTTATCGCAATGGTCAACTTCAGCACCACGGTCAATCAGAAGACTAACCACCGAGGCGTGTCCCTTACTGGCTGGGACACAAAGCGCAGCTACAGACAGCGCAGTCCTTCCATCCACATCCTCATGGTTTACCTCTGCACCATGATCCAGCAGGTGCTCCACGATCTCTTTATGCCCCATGTATGCGGCTGCAATCAAAGCTGTTCTGCCCTCGTTATCAGCTTTATTAACTTCAGCACCATGTTGAAGCAGATTCAGCACAATATCTTCATGTCCTCCCCAAGCTGCTGCTCTCAGCGCCGTTCGACTATCAGCATCTGCACAGTCCACTTTGACTCCAGCATAAAGCAGCGCAGAAACCACCTCTGTGTGCCCACCCCACGCTGCAGATCGCAATGCTGTCCAGCCATCATGATCAGTGTGATTAACGTTAGCCCCACATCCGATCAAGCAATTGACAACCTTGGTATGTCCCTGCCGAGCAGCTAAGGTAAGTGCCGTTTGCCCATGAGTATCTTCTATCTCTAAGTCTGCTCCCCTGGAAACCAGTAAGTTAACAACATCGAGGTTGCCGCTGTACGCTGCATTGGCCAAGAGCGTTCTCCCATTGGAATCGCACTGGTTTACTGACGCTCCGTTGTCTAACAAGGTGCGAATGGAATCTTCTCTCTCCAGAGCCTGCCGAACAATGCAAGACGTGCGGTCATCTTCGCTGTTAACGTGAGCACCAGCTTTTACCAGTAGCTGTAATACTTCTTGTTCTTTAGGAATTAAGGTTGACAGGGAGTCTTTGACAGGTGTGCCATTCCATATCATCCATAAAGCCAGCTCTGAAGTCTCTAACTGTAAATTTGAATTAATTAGATGCAATGCAAACTCTTGAGCTTCCAATGGTGTTAAATCCTTTGCTCTGCAAGTGTAATTCATTGCCAGCATTCTGTGTCCCTCTGCTGCGTTACACAAGTATTTCTGCGTACAGTGCTTTACATCTAGCAACCATTCTGCAAAACTGTAATGAAACAAGATTTTTGTATTTCCAAGTCCATCAATAAGGACTTTTGACAGGACATCCAATTTGCGTTGAAAGTCTTCCATTGTCAACATCATATTTTTGGTCCACACTGCATGATACAATTCCGTTGTGGTTAACGGCCTGCAGGCTGCGAGAATTACATTAAGAATAGGCTGGACCTTTGCAAATTGTTTTCTCACAAAAAGTCTCTGACAGAGCCAAAGGTATAGGCCATTTAACGTTCCCGGAATATCACGGATCTCTCGTAACATAATAAAATTCTCCACAACTCCATCTAGGACACGTTCCAGATACAAAAAGCAACCACTGCTTTTGATGTGAAGCTGATTCAGCATTTCTGCAGTTTCTTTTGTGAGATGTTGCCTCAGTGCTTCTTCCTGATCTAAACGATGCAGAATATATTGTTGCACATCTTTCACAATATAAGCCTTTCGTAGATCATCCAGACTTATTTTTCGAAAACCTATTAAAAGGGAAGAAAGTTGTTATTATTTCTGATCTAGTTTCACTTAACTCAATGTTAAAACAAAACAAAACGAACAAAAAAAAAAGACAGACATTTCTGGGTAAGAAACACCCACAATAATATATTTTGTGTGTACACGTAGTGAAAGTAAATTAATCATAATAGCAGAGACCTTTGATAATAGAGACATCTTTATCATCATCTACTATATGGAGAAATACATGCTACTAATGAAGAAAATTTAAAACATTACTTTGAATCAGGCATTGTGTGTCTACCTTGGACAATGCTAAACGCCTAAGCAAAACCACCAGAACTGCAACCAAAATAAGATTATTAAGTATTATTATATTATTAAAGGAATAACCCCTTCTCCAATGTGGTTAACAATGGAATTCCAAATAACTTTCAGCTATTTAGATTAAGACAGCTATTACATTAATATAATCATAGAAGAGGTTATTCACACCTGGTGCATAAGTGTGATGAAATATACATAAATCACTTCAATCTGATCACCTTACTTACTTTCAAAAGCTTTTGTGATATAGGAGAGACNTCTCATAGTCGTATGATCTCATTGTTTTTCCAACCTGCTTACTATCACTATTTAGAGGAAAAAGGGAAATTATTTCATACGTGCATACTGTGTACATCTCCCCCCTACACATGTACACATACACCCCCCCGGCCAAAGCCAAGAACGCTATTCTTAGCGGCACGTGAGAAGTCCCTAGGGCAACCTCAGTGGCCTTAAGGCTCTCAAGAATGAGATGGAATTAAAGATACAGTTGCATGGACTACACGGCTATCTCTGTCATTTGAAATATTTGCTTTGGTAGTGCCAAGGTAAGCATTTGATGAAGACCTACCCTCTTTGAATAATGATACATTACATTCCTTGAACGTTACTTTTCCGGAAGGTATGAGAAAACTGCAGAGGTCACAGACACAGCAGCTTAAGCGACTGTGTTTTAGGCCAGAACTGTACCCCACTTCTCCAGGGACAGGTTGTAATCTCTTCCTCCAGTGTAGCAGCTTGCACACGTTTCCTTACAGTCAGCTCAGCTAGTCACACCACACCCCCCGCCCCAACTTTGCTTTTCAAACCAAAGCAGTTACTAACCTCCAACTTATACTGAAGGAAAAGCAACCATAGAGCAACGCATTCGATGCAATTTTGGCCCCATCTCCACAGAGCAATTAATTTTAAGTGAGACTCTGAAGAATGTTATTTTCAGATCTATGTTTTTATTGTATTTAAACATTCTGTGGATCAAACTGCTTAGTCTGTGAGCTTGTTCTGATTCAAAATTCAGCCTGATAACAGAGCTGTGTTTTTTGTTCCCGAGTGTCTTCAGCAGAGGTTCTGAATGTCACATTAAGCTCACTCTGTTAATTGTTTAGTCTACATAAGCATTGTACAAGCACAACGGATTAGAACTGAGAGGCAAACTATGGTAGCATTACTAAGATATTTCTGCTTCCCTTATAAATTATGGTAGCATTACAAATCTAACAGGACTAAATCAATAGAATACCTAAAACAAAATCATGCTTCTCCCCAAAATAAAATCACTGGATAGGACACTTTTGCACAGTCACTTCTCAGGCTAAGACTACACTAATAAGATTGTCTACTTGAAGATTTTTGAATGAGGAGGCCAGGAGGCAGAAAATAATTATTTTGGGGGATCTTTCTCCATTCCACAGAAGCAATTTTTTTTGCTCTCAAAAGAAACACAGAAACATCTTTATCCACCATAGTTTGTCACAACTTCAAGTAATGTCCTAACCTGACCTGCAGAATGGCGTAATTCATCGATTTACTATGTATTTGATTAAAATATTCTGTATGTAACTTTGTAAAGACCTTAATTCTTGCACATAAGCCAAAAAAGAAACTTTGCTGAGTAAGAACAGACAGTGCCCTGCGGTTCTGCAGATCCCAAGCTTCCATTTCAAGTGAAAGGCTGTTGCAGGTTACGATCCTTCACGAGATGCAGAAGTGAAAACAGAGGCGTTAAAAACAGGGCATTGCTTGGTGCATGCATTCAGTTGTATGCATACACAGAGCTCTCATTAAACACAGGTGTCCCTTTGGTTGTCTCATGTGTGCAGCGAACAGCTGTTTTGCTCAATTCAAAGCAAATGCCACTGCATTCACTCACCTTCCAGTTCTTTGAACCTCTCTGCTTCTCCTAGTACAGATTTGTACCTGTCACTTGGCTGAATGAGAATAGGTACAGAGCTCTGCAAACTCCTTCTCTATGTGCTTAGTCTTAAGTGACTCTGCTCACAACATCCCCAATCTCTCTCATTAATCCCATGCCCACATTCTTCCTTCCAATATCTATCTGCATACGTAAGTTATTTTTATTTTTAAATTACTCAAGTGTTTTTTTCAGTTTTTACAGTAGTTGATTTCATTTCCCCCCACGAGAAAACCCGATTGACTCACATGACAGCAATCCTGAGATTTCAGCTCATGTTCAGTGTTGACTAATGACTACACCTCACCTCCCTTGACTCCCAGCCTTCACATGAAAACTTGCAGAGTGATAACTGTTTTAAGCGTCTCAGTCCCTGTACGTGCGCTTCAAAAGCAAAAGACTCTTGCTTACCTTGCAGCGTTCTTTGAACACCAATTTTCATTTTGCTTCCCAAAATGCGTGGAAAAGTGAACAAAACCATTTTGGATGTGATAAAAAAGAAAAACCCCAAACCCTCCAAAAAAAGTAAAAAAGGAAGGGTTCGCGGTGGGTTTTTTCTTCCCCTTTAAATGAGGCTGTATCATTACTTTGTTCCATATTAGGGTTAAAAATATTGCCCTACTCTGTACTTACCTGAGACATACCAAATGTCTAAGCACTTCAGCCAAGCAAATAAATTTCAGATGACTTCCCAGCAGTGAATATTCCAGAAGTCAGTAATTTAAACAATTTGATTGGCTGTATGTTCACGGAAGCTAAAAATGGTTTCTTTTCCTTAGCAATATTTCCAAATATTCCTTGTTAATGAGATTCTATATATCTGAAGACAAGTTTGTATAGCAAGAAGCACAATACACTCATACAGATCGTCACGCATCCCAGGGATGATATGCTCTTTAAGGGCTGGGATGAAAAAACTGCCATTGTAACAGACTTTAGAAGAGAAAGAGGTTGTTAATTTTAACTACTGCACCATGCCATACTATAATAAGCAAATAATTCAAAAAAGGCCTTATAGATAGAATTTTTTTTTTTTTTTTAAATCTCAGATTCTTGTTGCTAGCTTGAAGGAGGAAAACAAAGCCCTGTTTTTTTTCCCAAACATCTATCTAAATGAGGTCATTTTACATCTCCAAACAAAGATCCTGCAAACTTGCTTTTCAACCCTACCAGATACAATAAGTCACTTTCATGGACAAGAAGCACCAAAACATTAAGAGAGAGCTCATTTTGTTTCAGATGCATTCCCATGAACTACTTAAGCTCAGCAAAACAGGAGTGCAGTAGACAGAACTTGCAGTCCCACGACCCTGCTTTTTGCATTGTTAAAATTATTCTTACAACACATCACTTTCAACCCAATGGGAGCTCCAATATGGATTTTCCTGATTTATTAAATTCCTGGCAGTTCTGTAAACAAATCAGTTCCAAATGTATTTCTTGGCAAGACCTAGAGTCATTCAAAGGAGGGGGGAAAAAAACAAAAAAGATATCTTGGCTATACAAGTACTTTTACAGTATGTCAACCTTTTCAAACTTTAATAATAAAAAATAAGCTATTAACTAGCAGGTTCCAGTAAATACTTAAACAATATCCTACTTTCATATCTTGCAATACATTTACATAAGTAAATTACAGAAGTTTTCAATACATTTTAATACATTTCATTTAACTGAATTATTAACTTTAAAGTCATCTAAGCGATTACAAACATGGCAATGTTTTGGCCTTAGTAATTTACACTGCTGACCTAAGCATATATTAAATCAGGTATTTCTATGGCCATTTATGCACACCTGCTCAAAAAGCGTAAGGTATCCAGCAGAGTAAAATGCACCTGAAAACTCAAGCAGCACACTTAGCTTTTAGTGCATTTGCAGTACACTATGCGTTACAGATTTCACTGCATCTACCCCAGAGGCTAAGAGACACTGAGGCTGAAATCTGCTGCTCTCACTTGTCCGTGTCACTGCACAGAAGGGTCTTTAGTTAGATTTACAGGTAACAGTCCATTTAAAACAACGGAGCCTTCCCTCTTTAATTACAAAGCAAACAAATTCAAAATTTACACACAACTTTTTACTAGGAAATATGAAATTCCCTAGTATCATGTTTTTAAAGTGGTAATCAGAAGAAAGGGGTAATGAGAAGAAAGGAAACAGTAATTAAAAGCTCCCAGTTTATTTCCCAAGCCTTCTAAATATTTTTTTTCCAAAAACCAACCAAAAAACCCAAATAAACTTTTTCAAAGATTTAATACTATAGAAGTAAATTTTACAGCTACATAAATATATAAAAATTATCTTTTATAGTAAAAATCCAACTCCCATAACGACTTTAAAGTAACATGAAACCACCCAAATAAATTCCAACCTACAATGAAAAATTTGAGGACAACTTAGATTTTCTTTTTTGAAGCAATCTCTCCTGAAGTGGTCTCGTGCCATTTATTTTCTGCAATGGCAGCTAATGGGAAAAGGTTCAGTTCCAAATCAGGCAACTGATTTGATTTGGGGATTCAGCAATACGACTACCTGAGCAGCTTCAATTACCAAACAGTATGAGTTTCCCGGGTGCAGAGAAGCTGGGTTGTGATTTTTACTATATCTCTCTACAGTTTTCACATTTTTGCTTATTTTTTAATTTTAGGAAAGGCTACAAGAAAAACAACCCACCACACCTATTCAGACCAGAACCAGCAAATAGCAGAAATACGAGAAAGACTTATGCTCCCAAGATTTCTAATCCAGAATAAGTTTGGATAAATATCAGCTCTTAATCACATCTGGCTGTCTGGAACTGAAGGATAGATAAAAGGAAAGAGTGAAAAATGAATGACAGACTGTCTGCTTTTGCCTATGGATAAGTGGGTGAATGGAGCTTAAGCTGCCTCTGAGGCTAAACTGAACCCTTTCGTGTCCACTTTTAGCTTCTTTTTATTGTAGTTGCCAGTATCTTTCCAGTATCTAACATTAACTTTATGGAAACTACGGTTCCCTGAGATGTGACATTTGCGTGGGTTGTACCACACTAGTGCACTCCAGCCTCACACGTGAGAAGGGATTCTTTGGATGAAGAATGTCAGTGTTTAATTGAGAGGTATAATCAAGCCAGATGCCACAGATATTTGATTTATGTGTGTAGCAAAAAAGGAGAAATTAAGTAAATGCCTATTAAAAAACGTCCCTTTAAACCAATAAATAGAGCATTTGTACCTATGCACTTTTGTCTATTTACCTTTATGCTGTTAATGAGAAATTATCTGCTTTTCACTCAAACTTATCTAAATAAAACTGCCTGATTTTAAAATGCCTAAAGTTTTTAAACTAATTTGATGGATCTTTAAAAAAGGCATTTAGTTTTGCAAGAACAGCTGCTTTGCTTTCAGTATGTAGCCTCATTTCAGAAGAAGCATTTTTCTTAGCTAATTAGCTAAAGCATTAAAAAAAAATTGTTCTGTGCCACTCTCAGGTTAGAGGGCTTTTTCAGTTGTTTAGAAATACAAGGAAACCTTTTCTGACATTATAATACAAAGATTGGAAAGACTGTCTTTAATGTAGCTGCTTGACTGTCCATACTTGTAGCCAAATGATAGCAAACGATGATGTGGGAGATAATGTGGATAATTACGGGAGCAAGAAAGAGAATTGTTAAATTTAGGGAAAAAGTCCATAAGAAAAACAAACAGGCATGATGTGGCAATTGGTGACAGTTGGTGACAGGGCACATGCAAGAGAAGGCAGAAGGACACGCATTATCTGTTCCCCTCCTTTTTTCCTCAGTTGGCCGGCTTTTGCTCACTGTGGAGGGTGACCGCAGACTCATGCAGGCATCATTTTACATTTGGTTCATATTTTTGAGGTTGTCTCTGCAGCCACAAGAGGCAAAACCTTTTTTTTTTTTTTTTTTAAATTAATGAAAGCTGAGAATCTGAGTAAGGGGAAAAATCTGTAGCACATTGTGCTACTACAAAATCTGGGAATACAGAAGGGCCCAGAACACAAGCCGCAGCAGATGCAGGCACAACTATTCAACTTTCATAAATAAGTCACCAACAAAAGTGAAGGAACAAAGGGGACCAGAATAAATACCCCTTCTCCTTTTCTCATTCTTGGAGTGGTAGGGATGATGTATTTACCACGGGCAGCAGCAAGATGACAGTGGATGAGAAAGACTGGACTCCTTCTTCCACATCATCACTATTTTTGGCTAGGGAGATGCTTACAGAACTCTCCTCTGTACTGGACACCCAAAGAAGAGCATCATCAGGACCAGGCCGCTGCAGCAATCCTGATCCCAGTCATTGGCAACACTTTCTGACAAACAGGTTTAGTTCTCATTTCAGCAGATTTCTGGAGGAAGTTTTCACTGCATGAAAATTTTAAGTGAAAACTGCTATAAACTGATTGTAAACAAATGAATATTGGTTAGTATGTATTTCATATTGTACTCTAAAATTTTTACCAGAAAAAACTACAGATGGGACACATTTTCCTAAAATAATCCTAAAAGGATTCCAATCTATCTTACTAGGTTACAGTGAAACTGATTTATTTTGGTTCCAAATTAAAGAAACACATTTGAAGAAAAGGTACAGTGATTATTTTATTGTTACGGTTGCAAACATTTATTTGCTGGGAAACTGGCAGTATTAGAAATTCAGTACACTAGTGTCCCAGAGTGCAGCGCACATTATACACCATTTATTTCTTCCGTCATGAGTGCAAAAAATACTCATCGTTGATCTTGAATTCTGCCTGCCCACCAATTCAATAGCTTTATAAATTGGCTCAGCTAAAAGTAAACATTCAAATACCACAAAGGAGAAGAGTTTGCCCCAGCAGAAGCGTTAATGACAGCCTATCCTTTTCAGGCTAGAACCAGAAAAGAAATGACCATTATCTCAAGTTTTACAACACGAAGTTGCAATGTGTCTGAAGTTAACAGAAGCTTCAGCCATGCTCCTCACATCCTCACTATACCTCTCACAAACTTCAATACTGGCTGTAAAAAGGAAAATAATCCAGCAGTGTATTAAGCAGGCAACTGTCACATTGGCTGTAATGTCACAGTTTTCTTTCATAGTGGAAAAAACCCCACCACTTCCTCCACACAGACCCTAAAATTTCTTCTCAATTTGCATCCAATTATTTTGGGATTCATTCTTTCTTTGCTGTACCTTTTCCACAGAAAACGGGATTATAGTATCACAAGCCAACTTCCTTTATGCTATTCATCAAGTCATTCTCTGTGGAAATGAGAAATTAACTCATTTAAATGAAATTTATTTTAAAGGCCTGTCCATTAGTTCTGCTGATTTTTCCTGTCAGGAATTCTATCTGGAAACATACTTAGAAGACAGCAGCAATTTTTTAGGACAAGTCTGAAACATTAAATGATTCAACAGAAAGGAAATAAAACTGCTCTGAAGAAAGTTTTGTCTGGTTTTTTGGCAATGACAACGTATCTAATCAGCCAAGCTTTGACAAAACTATTCCCATATGAACGTCCAAAGGAGCCCTGTGAAGCCACCCCAACGTTTCCTTTAGTTCTCACATACTCCCAAATACCAATGTTCGTGTCTGCCACTGATTAATACAGTACTTCGTTCCAAAATGCAATTATCCCGTTGACCTTTTGCCACTGTGGAAACGAGCAAGCCTATGGGTCTATGTTCTATAATCACATTTTTGTCCCAGTTGTTGCCTTAATACACACAGGCTTTATACATAGGCCTGGAATCCAGTCTAGATATTGCCCTTTATTAAATTTCAGAGAACTTGCAGTAACAATGTCATTATAGTGAAGAAATGTTCTCATGACACAGTAAAGCCTGGATGAAGAAGCTGTAAAGAATTTTTTTAGTGTGCAACCTTTGCCAAAAGCATACCCCAAGAATCCACATCTACATTGTTCCCTGCCCAAGTTCCACCTTCAAAGGTTATTCCCCACTTTCTGAAAGTAAGGGGAGAGATTTTAATGGGAGGTGAGAAAAAAAAAAAACCCCCAAACCTTTTGAGGTTGTAAGAAACGGGTGTATGCAGCCGACATACTTACGTACTTACACATCACCTACGCTGTTTCAAAGCTTTTTAAAACTAGCAAAGCAAGAGGAAAACTCAAAGCAGCCATATTCTTTGCAGATGTATTGCAAAGGCATAATTTACCTCTAAAATGCTGCTTTAAGCTTCCTATAGTCCTCAGTAAACTCGAATGTGTGTTTTTTAGAATTACCATTTTTGTGATTGTCATTTTCTAGAACTAAGCATGCATCCGTGCTTTCAACCATCACCGAGGGTTTTGTAAATACTACATCCTAGTTACAGGCACCGATAACAAACGCTTCCTATGCTCTGTTCTCACCTGTAAACATTTTTGTAACAGCTTTACTCTGCTTGCGGGCAGAACACAGGAGGAGCAGCCAGGGAGGAAAGAACTCAAAGTGGCCAGCTAAAAGCTCCGCTATTGTTCCAGATAAACTTGTAGAAGTCTGTTCACCCTCGGAAACATTACAGCCCTCGTCAACCGAATCTATGAGCAGGAAGAGGCTCTGCTGAGGGGGCTTCATTCCCAAGAGAGGGAGCAGAATGCACCTGTAAGGAACATGAAACAAAATCAGCATTTTAAATACATTCAACAATACATTGACGACCATACAGTCATTCAAGTTGAAGCTATGATCAATTTAAAATGCAAAGTTATTTTTTAAACAGTCTAAGGAATTTTTTAAAATAGTTACCACAGAAAATACTAAAGTAGACTGAACTAACAGAAATAGAGACAGTTTGAACAGTCAGTGATGTAATTCTTGCTTAGGCAATATTACTTTTTAATGAACTTATATAATTTATAACAATACTTCAAAATGATGTAATGTTGTTCAATGCTCATTAGAAGACTTGGAAAAATGTTGCTTCACTAAAAAAAGAAGTTACTTGGCCTAAAGTTCAAGAACTTCATTACTGTTTTCTCTGCCAGAGTTGTTGTTATTGCTTATCAGAAACTAACAGCGAACAACAGTTGGTCATGAAACAAAAGTCTAAATAAAGGACACATGAAGTATGATAACTCAAAGAGTTCAAGTCTGAATTAATACCAGTTTTACAAAGAACCATACCTTCACAAATGAAATGCAAAATAACTTAATAGCAGACTGAGGCATCTGGTAGTGCCTTTGACGCATTAGATTTCATTTATATTGAAGTTGCCAGGTTCCTATTACTGGAAAAGGATTATCTGCATCCTCAGGATGCTAGCATCTATACCAACGTATCTCGTCGCGGAGCTGAAGATCTCAAATTTGCATGTATTGTTGCCACCCTTAACGGTACTCCACTCTGCACTTACATGTATCTTTACATAGCTACTACGTAACTGTCACCTGTCTATCCAGTATTTCCACGTTATGCTACTATTTTTTGGGAAGCTTCATAATGATTTAGGCCCGTAAGTCTCACTGGCTAAATTATCTTTAAATACATTTGGCAAGTAAACTTTGACTTTATAGTAAAAACATGCAGAAAATGAAACGAGGTGAGAAAAACCATGTATCTAACAGTTTACTTTCTTCTGTAGATTTGTTATTTGCATGTGTCCAGAAGGCATGCCTGTCATAAGTATTTTTTGTTTTACTCAAGACCATAATAACCTTTTTTAATTTGTTTTACTGAACAAATTTATTTTCAGAAGACTTTGGTCAACACATTACTACCTGCCAAGCATTTAAACTGGAATATAGGCAAATCTTGCCTGTTAATGGAAGAACGCAACCCACTTCAGAAATGATTCCTGAACACTGTTAGTGGAACGTTTGTTATTTTCTGGGTTTTCTGACTGAGAAAAATGCAAAATGGAAGCAGAGTGGTGCACCTGTGACGTCCGACAGTAACAGCAGAATCTAGCTGAGCAGACTAGGTGATCACACTTGGAGAAATTTCCCCACAGGTATAAAAAGGAAGTACAAAATACTTGTGTTCTGAAAGTATTCAGCATTAAATGGATTTTAAATCCCCAACACTGCCCTCCCCCTTTTTTTTCAGATGGACAAGACTACTGAGAACTCTTTGCTGCTTCCGCAGCTAGTTAGTCTTTCAGAAGATGCCTGAAGTACAACTAAAATCACTATTCACTAAGCTGGGAAGTTAAGCAGCTACCAATTTACAGAACAGGAAATTAAAGTAGCCATAAGGTTAAAATTACTTTCCTAAGTGATGCCAATCCCACAATGAAAGGAGGCAGTTGGAAATGACCACATTTTCCAGCCCTTCCCCCACCAGAATGCTGCCTTGTCCCCTCAGCTATTTATGTCAAGGCATTTTCCCTGCAACATTTCTTTTTCTGTCAAAACCAATTTTCTTTTCACATAGTTCTCCGTATGAAATTACTTTTCGAGTATGAATGTTACTGCGAGATATGAAGAAATGGTAATGGTATCTTAAATTAAAATCTCACTTGAAATCTGTGCGACCCTAACGAAATGCCTCCAAAATATCTTAGGAGCATCCGACAACGTTCTTGTGTCAGTATTTACCTGTTGGGAATACCACCAAGAACGGCTAACCGTCATGTCTGGGAAAGAGTCCCAAATCATTCTGCTTAATTCCCGCAGTACACAGCAGTTGGCTGTAGCAGGTCACATCAAAAGGTTCAGCCTGTCTCCAGACAGGGTTGAAAGCAGATGTCTAAGGAATAATGTAAGCGCCGGGCAAGCACTAAACCACATTTTCCCAGAACTCCCAGGGACCGCAGGAAGCAGTGCCTCCAGGGACTTTCTGAACCAGAGGTTCAGTCTTTGCATTTAACTTCCCTCAACTGACCACGCTTCCACAGGCTTCTCCAAGTCTTCTATGAACCGGTTTAAGCCTCCGGCATCCGCAACATCCCACGGCAAGGCGTTCTGCAGCTTAGTTACACGCTGCGTGGAAAAAAATCACTTCCTTTTGTAGTTTTAAATCCAAAACATCCTTGTTTCATTCGATACCTTTTTGCTTCTGTGCTGCAACAGACAGTAGGCAATTATGCCATATTCACCTTCTCCATGCCATTTGTAATCTTCTGACTTTATGACAGCCTCACCGAGCCATTTCTTTCCAGGCAGAAGAGTCCTAGCATATTGGTGGTGCTTCATAAAAAGCTATTCCACAGACCCTTGTCTACCTGTGCTCTGCTTTCTTCCACTTCACAATACTTGTATTTCTGAATCTTAACATAACTTAAATTCCATTAGGAAAAATATATGCATGTATACATATATATACATGCATATAAGAAGTGAGGCACAATGACTTCTCCCAGCTTACAGCAGTATTATTAGAAGTGTGGCATTGACAAGACATTTATAAGGCTTTCTCATAAAGTGCCCTTAGAAACCGTTTGATAAACTTCTGTTCTTCCTAGACATTTTATATCCCTTGAGTTCAGAGTAGATGCCAAGTAACATAACAGCGAAACCTTTCAGAGACGGTAAGTGCTGTGCTAATTTACCAGAAGTCACGTCATGTTTACCTCCATAGCGTGACTTAGTAATTCCACTCCCCTACAATTCTCACTTGCATAGGAAAATTACATAAATCAACACGGAATTAACAATGTCTTAAAGTACTTCCGTAAATGGTGATTCATCTACAGACTGTTGTAACAGATTCCTTAATTTGCAGAGTGCCTCTCAAAAGATTAGACGTTGATTTTCTTTACCTTCTGAAAGGATAACAGCTTTATAACTTTTATATTCAATACAGATATAAACATGGTTATCATTACAGAAAATTTCTGAAACAGAAATCGTGATTTAAAATGACAAAATTAATTACTGAGTAAAAATACAAAATCTCTAGAGAAAACAGCACAATTAGGTATTTCAAATCATGGAATTCATTTTAATGGCAATGTAATGACTTATTTATGCAGAGTGAAGATGTTTTACATGCTCTCTAGCAAATAACGAGTCCTCAGAACAATGAACCATCCCACAGAATTCTTCAGGATTGCTACTGAGTTGACTGAACCCACGCAAACATGATTTTCCACATATGGAAGGAATATGCAGGCTGTGCTGAAGTTCTGCTTATGATTATCCTTGAGATTTTTAGATTGGATCCACAAAAATACCAAGACACAACAGAACAAAGTCGAAAGATAGCAGCGTTGTCCGCAAAGGCTGAAAACAGAGTCACAGTGGAATGCTCATACTTGCTAAAAAAAAAAAAAGTAAAAGGCAAACACACATATGCCATGCAACAAT
Source organism: Fregata magnificens (assembly GCA_013389945.1). NCBI lineage: Eukaryota > Metazoa > Chordata > Aves > Suliformes > Fregatidae > Fregata > Fregata magnificens. The sequence continues at coordinate 223,630 of WAAD01001159.1, forward strand.
TAATGAGTGGTTCTAGGAGCAAAAGAAGTTATAAATCCTAGTTTCTTACTAATGTGTTCCTCATATTTGATTTTCTCTGGTGTATAGGAAATTCAGTTATGTCCCCACTTAAATTGTTTGATGCCTGTTACAGCGTGAACGTAGCTTACTCCTAAAAAGGCTCCCTTTTCTCTACCCAGCTGCTAGCATTCGCTACTGACAAACAGACAGAACAAGTGCATAAAACTCATCTCCTAAGCAAGCCAGGAGAAGGGGGGTGGGGGGGAACAAGACACCCCACCCCTCCATTTGTCAGACTCCAAGTGCTGCTACTTTTAGCCAGACATGAAATACTTCAAATTTCATGACAGAAAGGACTGATTTGGAAATCTGCTTAACTACTACTACAGCTCTCATATTTCTTTTTCTACAACAGTATGACAATTGTTTAACAAACTGCCTTTTGAGTCATCTTCTCACCAATAGGTTATAGTTTAGCACTTGTATTTCAGTTACAGCCGCCGATGCCAAGAAGCAGCATCCCAGAGGTCTACGTCGGGAATTTACAAACTGCTCATTTCGAAGAAAGTTTGTAAAAAAGCAGACAATATCATTACCCCACACATAGCCGCCTTTGCTTTCTCCTCCTGCTTTTTTGCAAATGCTTCTACACCAGATTCCTTGAGCAACTTCACCAACTATTTGTCGTACTCCTAATCCCTGCATATTAAATTAGCCTCTTCCCCCCTCCCCCTTCCTTCCTTCCTTAATTACTGAGGGGTTAACTTTTCCTCCTCACTTTAAACTATTAGATGCCTCCAAACATTTTTATTCAGAGGAAACAATCTCCGTAAGCAACGGTTAGGGAGCCAGCTTCAGGATTAATTCTGAAAGTGGGCACGCACCCTGCACCCTCGCAAAGGTGGAACGCCAAACTGATTTTGCATCCGCAGAGCAAAACCATAACATTTTCACCAGTGTTACGGAGCAAAGCCTACTGTCCTCTTCCAAGCTTCGCTGCTACCTTCACCAAGCCTGCGGTGAGCCTCCGAAACGGTGTAAATGCAATCAGAGCGGTATGGCGGTCCAAACAGCCCATGGAGCAGGTCCCCCAGCCCAGCAGAAGACACTCTTTTCTACACCAGGCCAACGCTATCAAACGGGTCAAGGATACACTTCTGCCTACACACCAACTCCTTCAGGCTGGCTAGCAAGAAAGGACCCATATCACCCCCAAGAACACAAGCAGCACATTTCAGCTGCAGCTAATTTATGCTCAGACTTTGCACGTATTGTCCTCTACTCCCACTCTGCCTGCCTAAGTTTTTCTTATGTACCAAGAGAATAGCACTGTGCTGTGTGCTTGTTCTGGTTCGGACCGCGTGCAACATTATCGCTCTGAATGTGGCTGAATCCGTTGTTTGGGTTGTATATTTTACCGTTGCATTTTGTCAGGTTGGAAAGCACAATCTCTCATTGGCAGTGCTGCAAGTTAAACATCACCACTACAGGACATGAGCACAAGAAAAGCAAGGCAAACATCCCAAATGGATTTTTAAAAATGGTGCTAAGTGCTCGGAGTGATGCTTATTGCTGTCAGGTAAGGTTGCCCTTATGCATTACACTTCAGCTTATCTGTCTCCCCCACTCTGTTTTTGGGAGTTCTAAAACGTTAGGAAGTTGGCATTCTCCTGCTTGAGTTCACCAGCACCTCCCTGCCGAGATCCTGGCGGAACATCTTCTTTCCTAAAGACTATTTGCATTTCAAAAAGGAAAGAAATATTCATTGTCGGTGAGACAGTTAATATGTGGTATTTACAATTAAGTTAATATTAATGCCACTATTTTGAGTCATAAGAAACAGTAGTGCCAGTAGGCAATCACACAGAATAACAGAAAATAGCTGCAAACTCCGTGAGGATTGTAATTCCTTGGAATGGAAGTAATTCCTTGAGGATTGTAAACACATACTGAAAAAATATATTCATAATACCTTGGATGAATAGGTTTGGCTATTACTAGCAACATGGTGGAGCTGATCAGCTGACATCAGCAATCGAGGTTACATCGAATTTTACCTGAATTTATTATTCTATTGGCAAATTTTTGCCAGTAGAACCTCATAAAACAGTCAGCTTACATGAGAGACAACACCGTGCCATCCTCTGTATGAGATCTGAATGCCTCGTGGAGTTTACAAGGAAATTGCTCATTTGCACGTTTGATCTACAGGATTATTGAAGATTAAAGTAATGGAGGAATATGCCTATATATATTGGATGGGTATCTCTACATATATATATTTTTATACAGAGAGTTTAACAGTACACAGTGTATAACAAAAGAGACAATTCTTCAAATGCTAGTCTCAATCTTCAGAAAAAGCAAACAAGCATCTTCCTTCTTATGCGTGGTTTACAACATATCACAGCAGTTTACCGTGTAATTTTTAAGACACTCATCTCCATTTATGTTGTATCAGAAAGTACAGAAAATGAAGTACATAGTGAAACTGTAAATAGGCCAACTATATTTACACCATGTTGTAGTAATTTTTGCCAGTGACATAAGAAGTAGTGGGATTTTTGCCTAAAAATCACACACAGAGACCTAGCAAAAATCTTAACCAGTAAGTGGAAACCCGATGCTGCCTCTGCCAGCTCTGACTCAGCTGTAGCAGAAGCTCCATCTTCCCCAGCCCACTGCTGGGGGACACGCAGGGAAGGAGAAGGCTCTCTAGGGCAGTTAAGAGCTGGAGGTGCTGCGTGACAGCAAAAGGGGAAGGAACTATCTTATACAGGCATTACAGAGGGGAGCCCAGGCCATTGCAAGATACCTAAGGACATAGGTAGCTACGGGCACAAATCTATACACAATGAGGTTTTCACTACTTCCGCTGCTCAGGGAATAAACATAAAATCTTTAAAATGTATAAGAATAGAAAACGAAATGCAAAACTCCACATTTTTTTAATCATCTGTATTTAAAAAATTCTCACAAGTGACAGCAAATGCCCCACCTCACTCTCCACTGCCTCATGAGCTTACAGACACACGTTCATTTGTACGTTACAGTGATCCAGGGGTTGGTTAGCAGAATATAATTCCGTTAAGGATGCGTGTGTGTGTCCGTGTGTGTCCCCCAGTTTCCAATTTGCATTTAAAAGCATGAAGCCAGTGAAGATAAAGCTGTTAAAGACTGTTAGAAGCTTCCGCAAAGACAGACGGATACCAGTAGCTGAATTTTTCTCTTTTGTTTTCCAAACTGCATAGGGGGCATAGGTCACAATAAAAGAAGAAAAGGTAAATTTCACTTCTCATAAAATTGACAGTTCCTGCTGCTCAGTTGATGAAATATTACTCTCTTTTCCAGAAGACTTTCAGCAGCTGTATTCACACAGAAAGAAAAACCAGAGCATCTTTACAAATTACTTGCAGTCCTTTTTGTAGATTAGTGAGTTTTACTTTGTCCTATGACAAGGCATTTATGTCTTATGGATGACTGACAGTAAACAGTTTATTTACCTGCCTCGTAATGCATTCTGGCTAATGATTAAAAGGGAAATTCTAATGGTCAGGTCCAACAGCTGCTTTCTGTATAATATCACCCCAATTCTTGGCACTATATACATGCGTAATACAGGCCTTTGCTTCTTACTAATCGCCCAGCTGCTCATACTGGTAATAACGTCCTGAAAAACATACACACAGGACCCTTAACAGTGGAAACATTCGAGAAGTACAAGGGCTGTGAAGCACAGAATGCTTCTACACATAAAAAGTTGCAAAATAAAACATATGGCTAAGCACGGCGAAAGTGAACTGACCCAGTTTGATGTGCGCACACCTGCGTACATACCGACGGATTTGATCAGGTTATTGAGGTACGTGGTCTGTAATTTTTCAACATGATAAAGTGTACTGCAACCGATTATGACTTTCTGACAAAGTGCAATATTGGAATTATCCACACTCATGTGGATATCTATCACACTATCCACACTACAGTATAATATAATTATTGTTTCTAGTAAATTATTTATTTACAGGCTGTACAGAAAGACAAACTGGCTGTAGCAGTTCTACCCAACTACAGTTAGTCTTAGGAAGGAAGAGGCAGAAAGCAGAAAAGAAAAAAAAAACCCTGAGAATCACCTATTTGGAGAGCTCTAGGTACAGTACAAGGATGCAAATCTAGGGTCTGGTCTTTTCAGAAGTGGTGAATTAGAAACAGCAGGCAAGTCTTTGTGCAATTCAGTACCTGATTTTGCAATGTCTTGTAGCAACCTGAGTTTCATCCGTAATTGTAAAGCAGACCTGCAGTCCCACAAGGACAGCACAAAAGCCAGCTCCAAGGCATCACGCCAGGCAACGGTAGAGTTTATCGTAGAACCAGCACCATCGGTCACACATAAACAGAGCATGCTGGACCCCTGTGTATTGATTAGAGACCTCCTACTGTCTCATACAAATACATAGGTGATTTTTGTTTATAAAGCATTGCCAAGGGATCTACTGGTGGATTTACTCAAAATCTCAGAAAATAGAAACCTTAAGAGCAAATATTTTGGTGTAATAGTTGGATTGCCTAGAACAGTTGGCAAACAACCCAGCTATTATAAAGGACAGACAACTGTAGCTGAAAACCGTTCACACCTGCTACCATGAGCAGGTTGAATCTCTCTCTATATTTTTAAATGGAACATATTTGCCGTATGTGCTAACAAATACAGTATGTTCTAAACTACTTAGAGTCTGACACACAAAAATCTGCGTCCCCACCAAAGGCAAAGAGGAGGAGAGTACAGGAAACAATGCAAACATTTTCCTGGACACGTAACAGAAAACAGTAATTTATTCTACACAAACTCTCCCCGTTGTTTTTTAGCGATGGAGAGGTCATCTAGTCCACTTCCCCGCCTACAGCCCGATCAGCTCTACATCTGTCAGCCCTGAGAGATACTAGTCTAGGCATTCCTAAAGACTTCCACTGATCAATACTCTGTCTCCCCAAGCAATCTATTCCAGTGCTTCAATATTCTTATAATTGGGAAGTTTTCCCCTTCTCCCCTAACCTTAACCTGTTTTCCTGCAATTTAAACCTCGTACTTCTTGCCCTATTACTTGTGTCCCATGGATAACACAAGGGTCATTACAAGGAAGCCAGCAGTATCCAAAATTTATAACCATTTCCCTCGACTCAGCCAGCCAGGCCATTAAGGAGCACATTGAGATGAGACAGACCTCTATGAAACCCAACATGATGTGCTGTGTCAGTATGAAAATGAACTACTGATAATTACTCTCTAAGTTCAGTGACTCAACTCTTCTCGCATGTAGCCAAATATGGTTCTACCTTGCACACAGCCTGTTTGCACGAGTCTCACGTAAGCATCAAAGCCTTCCTGGAGTAAAAATTGACATTTACGGTTATCCCTTATCCACAAGGACTATTACTCTGTCTCTTACAAAAAAAGGTTAATTAGATTTGTCAAAACCAAACCATGTCATACCATATTAGCTGTTTTTCAACTCTTATCTTCCAGCTACTTGCAAATAGTTCGTCTGATTATTTGTTCCGGCATTTTTATTTCCATTGACGTGTTTCTAATTCCCCAATGCCTTTTTTCCCCCCCTTTTTAAAGCAAAGCACTAAATATACATCTTTTTCTTTCAAGTCTGAATTTTCAGCCATCCTGATAAAGACAACCTGCCCTTTGATGATAATTGGTAAGAGTTCATTGACTGAAAACATCCCACCTATTCTATGGTGATGTTTGTTTTTTTTTTTGTCTGGGCTATGTTTTTCTGTAATCTTGCTTCTTTGTTGCTAGTTTTAATTATGTCAGCTGACTGCAAAATGACTGTTTTTAAGAATGGGCAATATACACAAGCACTGAACATTTTAGCTTTCACTATGCTATCAGTTTTTCCTCCCCAGTGAATAGCAGACCAACACTTGGTGGATATTGTCTTCCTTCTGCTAACGTATGTATGGAATTATTTATTACTAAACAAAATGCACCTTGCACGAAACATGAACAACGCACCTTGAACTTTCAGTTTTGCCCTCATTTTCACATTACTCTTTTACTTTCATATTCAGTAGCTGACATACTTTCTTTCTGCAGTCTTCCTTCTAATGTTTAACGCATGAATGATGAGGAGCTCAGTTTCACTAAATTGGACATTTAATACACTGCTTTGAGACTTCAGTGTTCTTTCCAGCTAATTCCTTTCCTTCATTATACTTGTCTTCATGAGCTCTTACCCACAAATTATCTGAGGTCACCAATACCTCCAAGTCCACTCCTTTTAGTTTGTCCTTCTTCCTCCTCCTCTTCTAAACATCATACCTTTAAGGTCATTTCATAGTCACTATCTCCAAAAGTTGCCTTTCCTTTTCTCAGCTAGCTCTTTCCAATCCGATTGAAGCAAATTTATGTCTTCCCACTAGCTATTTTCTCCTCTTTGACATTAGAAATATGGTCACTGATTGACTCCTGCTTATATCACGCTTTCCCAGCTGATGTTCATCTCCTATTTGTTTTGTTATTAAAGTTTTTCAACTATATAGACATTATCATGTAAATACCATGCCTTGGATAATTCCATCTGATATCCTAAAGAAGCTTAACTTACTTGATCTTGCTGGTTTGGTAGAGTAAAACATTCATATTTTAGGAAAGACATGGTTTAAGGGTGTGGGAATCTCTCCTAGTTACTGATAACTACTGTACTTTGCCAAAGCAGGTAAACTGTTAGATGCACAAGATCTACAACTAATAGGGTAGTTGGTAGGTAGTTTTATTTACAGTCCATAAAATAGAACACTTTTACCACAAACCTTTAAGTAGATATCACACATGTAAAACTATCACCACGTGTAGTATATATCTTTTATTCACAGATTTTTCACTGGCTTTAACTTCTTTAGTTTACTCTAGAACTACAAGCAAGCATACGATATACAAAGCAACTCCTAAACAAGCGACTTTTTTTTTTTTTAAAACATACCAGTTATACAAGTTATCCTGACAGATCTTTCAGAGCATTTAAATCAACCTTGACTGCGTACTAATATTTCCAGTTCTACTTGTTTACCCCACACCTTTTTTCCATTAGTATAAAGACACCTAAGGCATTTGATTAATACCTCACCCTCCTCTTTGTCCGTCCCATGACCCTATATGAATAACCCTATTCCCCCTCCTCCTCCACCCCCAGTTTTTGAGCCATTCCCTAAGTTGCTGTTATTTATATTTACCCCTGGGATTTGTCATCCACCAGGTGTCGTTTAAAAGCTCTCTTTTATTGGGGTCAAAAATCACTGCTTTTCTTTGTATTAAGCATCAATGAAATTCTCATTGTTTGTTTCCACAATTCCATCTCTTTCTTTAAAAAAAAAAAAAAAAAAGAAAAAGGTAGGGGGTGTCAAAGAAAGTACACTTTACATCAAATGCATGAGATGAAAGCATCAAATCAGACTCACTGAAAACTATTACTTGAAATGAGAGAATTACCTATACTGCACCTTATTTTCCATACCTGTAAAGTTAGGATAACAACTTACTTTGTAAATATTCAGAAGTCTGTGGTTGAAATGCAACATGTAGGAGTGGGGTACCACAATAAGAAAACTAACAAGTTTATATATGCAACAGAATGTATTAAAATTACAAAGTTAGTTTTAAATCATTTATGAAACCAAAGGTACAGCAAAGCAAAATATATAGTCTTTTCAGCTTTCCTTATTAACTACCTGGTTCCTTAGCCATATAAAAAAATTAGTATTTATTTGTTAAACAAAAATATATCTTCTTCTATGAGCAGTGTTATCTGAACACATCAGTATACAACTGAATTGAAATTCTTGTAGTTTTACAGGCATTTGAAGTTGTTGATATTATTCTATGTTTTGGAGATAGACAAAATCCCTTTCTTTCTTCTGTCTCGATTTATGCAGAGCATAAACACAACTGAAGAAACAGATATTGCTTACCATGTATACGATTGTATTTGTTGACATGAGAGAAACGCTAGCCACAAAAAAGAAAGGAAAAAAAAAAAAACCCAGATGAGACAGGTAGAAAACTGCACTGAATGCATTCAATTGTGTGGCTTTTGCCAGGCTATATTCTAGTTTACTGTCCAGCCAGCCCTATGTTCTATTATTCCATGACCATGTAAAAGACAATAGCATAATGCACATGATACAAAACTAGTCACTGTTATTACTGCAGTTCAGTCTGACAACCCCCAAATTAATTAGATTTTCCCTCTGCATTTGATTCCAAAAGAAAAAAAAAATACACTACTGATTGGGAAGCACAAAGAAGAGGTGCTGCAGTGGCTATTTCAGCAGTAAGCTGTTTCTTCAGAACAGGGGGATCTCGAATTGCCTGCCTGGAGGAACCAGGATAAAAACCAATATACATTTTGAAATCTTGATCATTCCCTAATCAAGTTGCTCTATACCTGCCTTTCGCATTTCTTGCACATCATCATAAAGCACCACACACTTCAACTGTTGAACTGATTGCAGGATTATACTGTCCAACCTCATTTTCAGAAAAGCCTCTGCACAAATACCAGATGAAAAGCTGTTAAGATTTTACCTTACTAGTCAAGCACTTAAGACGGCTTTCCTGCTGTGTTTGCGTTACCACATATCCTTTTCCATCTTATTTTCTCAACTAAAAGGGACTATCCTAACATTTAATTGCATTGTCTTAGTTGAAGAGGCAACAGATGGAGCAGCTTTCGTGTGTCCCATTCAAAATTATTCTCCCATACTCCCCAAAGTAGAATCCACAGCATATGTTCCTTGTGCATCATCCTGGGCCCATATTAGTTACCTTGTGGTTGGTTGGTTGGTTGGTTTTTTCCCCTCCCCTGGCCCCAAGCAGATACAGTTTCTCTTAATTTGGCTGTAAATCTCCTATTGATCCTTTCTGTATCTTCTCTGTAATTTACTTTAAAAAACATTGTTAGGTTAGCACCTGATTCTATTACCTTACAGCAGTGATGCATTTAGCTTTGGAACCGATTCTACAGCTTTATGTTTAGTAAGATCTATTTTTAGCCTTAACTACAATAGAACAAGCGACAGAAACTACATC
>WAAD01001161.1:218-191120 GCA_013389945.1 Fregata magnificens
ACAGTACAGGACTAAGAATTTCCCATCAAGTGGATTGACAGAGTCATCCTTCAAAGAAACGTGTGTTTCTTCCTTCTCTCCTTCCTTTATTGAGACCAAAGTCAAAACTATCAATAGTTTATCTTTCAGCAATCCCTTACACTGATTAAAGAGAATGTCCATACATGGTAATCACACCTACAAAACTCAATGACAGGATTTTGTCTGTCTCCCCTAATGACAGTCATGTGAAACGAATATACTCCAATTACTACATCAAAGATACTCAAAACAGTGTTCTCCAAACTCTCTTTTCTATTATTACACAGAATTCACAGGAAGTTTGATATTTAAATATATTCATTTATATCATCAAGCTATTCTTACCAACTTCATTATCATTAAACCAGAAATACATTTAGTCCAATAAAGATAAAAACTGCACTATGGTTTTTAATACAAATATGTCTTCGTACATTTCGCAAAAGTGTCTCAGATCAATATATGACCAAAATATTTGCAAATATTTATTCTTTGAATTTTCTTCTCATTTCTAGGGTTTCAGAAGGGATTCCAAATTTTGCATATCACCGTAGCTACCTATGCACAGAAACGGAGCCAACATCTTCTTTACACCCCCGAGTCTTCAAGATACCATTTTTGTGCACACTAAGTCAGTGTACACAAAACCAAAGGATGTTTCTTAAAAAATATCTCTCAGTAATCTAAACTGGTCTTCAGTTGACCATCTGCTCAGTTAATACGGTGGAATATTTCTAGAGTATAACACAATATTAGGTAAAAGGAGTCTGAAATGCTTTAAAGAGTAAGTCCCTGAAGAAGGAGATCAGAGACATCCATGGCCTTCTAGGACAGATCCGGCTTGGCACCTGCAGCAATAGTGAATGCCTCAGATGCAACTAAAATCCAAGGGCTATTCTTCCCCTAGAAATTATCAGGGATGAAAGGATACCATAAATCATACATCAAACAGTCAATCCTGATTAACTCTCTCTGTGAAACACTTATTCCAGAACAACAGTTGCTTTTCCCAAAATAACTTAATCCAGTTCCATGCTTGAAGTGAGAAGGTCAATACATCCAGTTTACCAGGAACAGGTTATGAAAAATAATTAAGCTGCTACTTCTTCTTTGATGTAAAACTTTTGAGGAAAAGAGAATATGTGCTGGCAAAAAGCATACTTTTCTTCAGTAGAGAAATGAGAGGTAAGCAAACTTATACCTGTACAAATGATATTTAACTTTGGAGAGGACTGTGTTGATACGCATTTCCAAATATAATTCTAACTTTGAGTTCTGAAAATGCGGGATGAATTCACGGATTTCACGTTGACTTTCTACAATAACCACAGTACAAGACATGGGATATTTAAAAACATAAAATGTTATTAATCAGTATTTTTATAATACTTACGGACACCCAAAAAACCCCGTTATGTCAGCAACTGGGTCAAGGGGACAGAACACATCCTTAGCAAGTTCGTAGATGACACCAAGCTGGAGGGAGCAGCTGATGTGCTGGAGAGCAAGGATGACAGGTCCCTTCCAACCTGCGATTTTCCACAACACCATGATTTCTGTACCAGACTTGACCACTTGTGTTACAACAATTTACCGGCGACAACACTACGCACTTAGTGATAGATACTCGGCACCAGCTTTGCCGAAGATGCTCTCTCTCCTTACCCGAATAATGATTTCAACTTCAATGCCATATTCTGTGAAAACAGGATTTTATATAAAATGCAAAGAGAATGAATTGTACGTGCTAAGGAAAAGCCCGAGGACAAAAATAGGGCCACCTCATTCCTCTTTTTCTGACTTTTCTCACCATTCAAGTGATTCAAACCCAGCTTCCCTGGGTCTCTCATGCTCTCATGACACAACATTAAGCAAATACTCAGCCTGCATATTTGTTTAGTTCTTCTAAACTTTCATATTTCTCTTCTTTTTTTTTTTTTTAGGTTCATGGTATTTAAGTTTTAAATTGGTTGCAAGACTGTGTGTTCTAACAAAAAACAAGTGAGAGTATAAACCATCTTAATAAAATCAGACCAAATGGTATTTTTCAGTCCTTTTGGATGTGGTTGTGATTAACATGAAAGTACTTTATATCTCACAGTGTACATCTTAATTTAAATGACAATTTAAAAAAGGCAAAATATCTAGAAGTTACAACCATGCACAAGCTTTCTCTAGATGTTTTCAAACTCTCTAACATTCTTATCAATTTTTATTAGCTGCAGATGGTTCCTTATTTTAAAAACGACCTTTAAGCTCACACATTTCCTTTCACTGCTTTTCCTTTCTCAAAATACTTTGAGATTTTGTTCAATATAATTTTAAAGGAAGAGATGAAGAGACAGCGGAGAAAAGAAACTTCTCTCATTTTCATGTTACTTTTGTTAACTCATTTTCTTTGGTCTGTATAAGACTTGGAACTATAAAAAGTCTTAGAATGAAATGATTTCTACAGCAGGTTGCACAGCACGTAAGGGCAGGAATAGCTGGAACAGCAGCTTAATTTTCACTTATCTATAAATCTCATACGCATTGTTCTTCCAATTCTGAATGGCTGTGTAGAGTTATTTTAATAAGGTTACTTCAGAGGTTGAGGTACAATCAGCTATTCATTTATACATCGTTCGTAAAAATCTAAGACGCTTGGAACGAGTTGAATGAGAGGTACTGCATGAACGCCCACTATGCTTTTTGGAGTGCTCCATGAGGGCTGGAGTACAATCACTTGCATTTTAATGCATTTTTTTAGCTGGTGGAAGTATGTACATCCAGACAGTCTGTAATGCTGAATGCACCAACTACCCGCCCCATATAAAAATAACAGATGAAACACAGAAAGCTATAATTGAAAACATCTGACTAACGAGCTGTTTATTATTGCAACATTTCAGTCACAGTCATCAGGAGAAAAAAAAAGGAAAAAAAAAAAGATATCCTGCTTGGCCATGGGAGCATTACTTTGTTCTACCTTACCTGTTTGTGAGACATGTTTTGCTATAATTGCTTCAATCACAAAGACATATGGGATGCTTACTGGTAAAGGTTTCAATTTGCCTGATTTTAATTATTGTAAAACCCCACTATTCCCATTACCTTTAAGTATTTAATTCTAGGAAACTCATTTGCAGTATAGCAAATAAAAATAAACCATTTCAGTGATGATACAGCAACAGTCATAATTTTTTTCTTCTTGGACTGTACCAGGTACTCAGCTCCTGCAAATCAGACCACGAGCTTACAACAGACTCTTAATGGCACATCTATTTAACTACTGACTGCCAACGGCAAGTTCTTGTGCACTGTCACTTGTCACAAAACCTTCACTACATCTTATTACGTATCAGCAAAAATAATTCAGCAGCAGAACTATATTTAGACTCTTGACATTTGAAAATTGGTGCAAAATTAGCCAGCACAGATGAACTTATTTCCTGCAGATCTCTACAGAGGTGTCCCGGCTCATGGTGACTGTCCAGCTCAATGGGAATCAGAGCCAGGATACCACAAAGGCAAGGGAGCACTCATTAGCTGAATGGTGCCTTGACTCTGAAAACATAACTACATCAATAAAATCAGCTAAAAAGCCACATGGCAAAATCATACAGCAGATGCCACTGCTTCAGATGGTAAAGTTAAGAGAGAGGAAGTAATGTATAATCAAAACGAATTATTTAAGATTGCTCTTTAAAGGTTGGTCGGCTGCAATTCACTCCAGTGAGGATGATCTTCTGTAAGTAAATTTTAACTTTTTATATAAATATCTAACAGAAAAAGACTAGGAACAGATTCCTGTTTTAGAAGACAATATGACTACTGAAAAAAAGAAGTAAAATCTACAAAGAGTATGAGTAAGAACTACAAATATGTTTTTTTGGCTGAGGAGAGAGAGAAAACAATGAATAAATGTAGAAACTGGATTTGGGTGGTTGTATGATTGATTACTTTTACTACCTGTGAAAGTACGGGAAATGTGTTCAGTCATTGCTAGGAAAAGAACATCCAAACACTAATGTCTTTGGCAAGGAGCTGCAGAGAGAAGGAATTCTTCAAGGGATGCCATGGACTTTATTTTAAGCAGCTGGTTTTGTACTCGATGGTTTTGAGAAATAATCGATGAAGGGGATATAAAAAGGGTGGCTAGATCAATCTGAGATCAGACTCGAAGAAGAACATAACACATCAACTTGGAGAACAGTCCTGATGGAAATCCTAAGTCCTACGAACTTGTGAGCAGCCAAACAATGTGAGAATACCAAGATAAAGATGATGGAAAATCAGTGCAAGAAGAAAGTGATGGAAATGGTCCCAAAAGAAAATGGACTATATGAAGAAATACTCAGATGCAGACACTCTGGTGTAGTGAGCAACTTCATGCATCTGACTTATTCACATGTGTTATAGAACTAAAATTCGCTCATAAAAATATGTCTCCACCTACACATTTGCAGGTATGGAGTATTAAGACAACTACATTTAGAAGTAGTGTCAGCAAAAATTCCCAACTTGGTCCTTCAAGCGTCTCCATTTCTATTAGCTCGTCTTATGGTTCACAGGAAAACCAACAGGGGCAATAGTTGTTGCCCTTTAGAAAGCAGACGATACTCAGTGAACACCTCTTCAGTTAAAAATACAACTGCATCCTTGATATCTCTTGATTGTTTTTTCCCACAGTGGAAATAATTAAATGGTACTTTGGGAAAGTCCAAGGAGCCAAAGGATATTTGCCACCTCAAAACCTTGTAGGATTTTGAAAACTCTGAAAACCCCTGTCTAAGTACCAATACCAGCTGATGCACTGAAATTAAGAGATAACTGGAATTCTGCATTAACTCACATCCTTAACAACTCTCCTCACTTTAAAGATGCTAACCTGGATTTACAGTAGTTGAGAAAGGGTAAAAATTGGCACAGGAAGTTTAACAGTTATTAATTATTTTTAAACATGCCTTGTACAAACCATGGCAGCTTGCATAGAATTCAGTTTCTTACATTTAGAAGGTGGATCAGCTCTCCTCTTCCTAATATCACTTGCTAAGTGCCAGAGAGACTTCTAGTTATCCAAGAATTTAACGAACTACATCCAACAATTTCAGGCTGTTTCATTTAGATAAGAGGCTTTCCAACTTAAAGGATAAAACAGCCTTCAAGGCAGTGGAAAATAAAACACATTTCAGTGTGTATAAACTACCAAAGCAGTTAGTTAATTCTAAAAATCACATTTTAGCTGGGGGAAGTCGTGTAAATAGGCTTGGCACGCAGACTGCAGACCAGAAGACTGTACGGGAGGCTGGGAAGTCCTGCAAAAACTCCAGCCCACACTTTGTGCTCCCCCCTTTGCCGTTTTTCCCAAGGATCCCCAGTGGAGTATTTGACTGAGCAAAACTATGCACTCCAGGGTTTGACCAAAATACTTCTGAAAGGTTATGAAGTCCAATGCTTTCTGAAAAGGGAATTAAAAATATTTCGTGCACATAAGATTATGGCACTGAGGGTACACTTTATCCAGTTGGATCCTTTCCAGTACATCCTTAGAGAAACAAATAGTTACAATGCACGCAATTTGGAAAAGAATATTCTGCAAATATGAGAATATCCTCCATTTCACTTCCCCAAAACAACATCATTTGACATTATGGGTTTTAAAGTACAGTTTGCATCAAGTTGTATCTTAAGTGGACACCATTCAAGACAGAATTTAAGAGCTTCTCTAAAATATTTCTGTTGTTGGAGCTAGATTTTCAGCTATTTTAAAACAGTAGCCTGGTGCTTATGCAGTAATTCATATTTTTTTTTTCATTCAGTCTTATCAGACAAACCGAATTGTGTAGAGCATTTGCCCGCAGAAAACATTACTGAAAGATAACGGTCCTTTTGACATGACGAACCAGTGAGGTGTAATATAAAGACCACACTCGCTCACGACATGAATGCTAGTCTGCAGATGATTTAACACGATATTTAAACATAATAAATCATGTAAGATGTGGCCTTTGCTCTGGAAGACCTCTGTGTTTCTGAAACACTCTTTTATCTCTCCAGCTAAGGTGGGGAACTGTTGTATTAGCCGTGCAAAGCCAATTTCAACAATGATCAACCGCCAGCAAGGTGCAGGCCACAGGAAGATCAGCCGAAAGTGCAGCAATTGTAGGAAGATTGATGAAGCCAGGGTTTAGGCTAAAGCTGAAAGGATTTAAGGGTTTTGGATCAGACCGTCAGGGAATGAGATGCACGGTTAAATCCCTGATTCTGCAACTTGCTAAAATTGGTTATCCAGAAACACACACAACTCTTTCCCTCTGCAACAGGCTGTAAGATCAAGCAAAGACAACTTGACCCTGACCTCCAACAGTAATTGTAATTTGGCTCTACCACACAGTTCTCACGTTTCACAGCACACATTATTATGTGTTAGTACTTGCATTTCTTGAGTTCTTTTTTTTCCTCCTTTTTTCCCCATCCTTTAACAGGAAATAAGGAAACAAACACAAAACCTGGACATCTCTTGTGATAACAGAGGTCAAAAATACTGAATTTCAGTGTCTTCATTTTCTCCTTCTGTAAATCGAGTTTTTCTCTCTTTTGCTGCTCTTAAAGTCTACTGAATTTCATTTTCCTTATATTCCCATCAACACCTCTTGCCTCACTGAAAGTGTTAACACAGCAGAAGTCTTTTTTTCTTTAACTCATTTTTAGAAAGAGAAATAAAGGTATGCTTCATACTTACACATCTAAATAGACTCTGAAGTGATGAAGCATATATTAATAGGAATAGAGTTAAGACTTTCCCTTTCTTGTATGATTATGTAGCCGAGGATGCTACTTTGAAAAGCCAGAAGAACTCAGCCCCATACTGGCTTACAGTAGGAGTATATCTTGCAATAGAAAATGGCACAATGCCCTCTATGTATTTATACTTCCTGGAATTTAAAAGCATCAAGATACAGCTGGCTAAGAATTCTGTCAGCATGGTAGTGCTTCCCACTGACCATGTCCGAGGCCCCCTGGTCATGCAAGGAGTTTGGGAGGGGATGCTGCAGTTTAGCCATCTCCCACCAAGCAGCTGGGGGTTGTGCGTGTGTCATGTCATATATGTGTGTGCATATATATATTTATTTCTTTACTGCCTCCTCCCCCAGTGCAGCCTTTCCTTCCAGTGTCATCACTGTTTTCTCCTCTCCGGTGGTGGAGGCGTTACTATACTATTTTTCTTTCTAGCTTTCAATGCATAATGTCTCCAAAGTTGACACAGAGGTGACATCTGTATGCCTCTGCTATGACGCAGAAGTAACATGTCTTAGGTCTGCTAAACATTTAAGTACTCTTGGAAGATTTATGAAGGTGACAATTTCAAGTCTGTGGAGATGTATGCGACTGCTGAACGCGGATGTATAGAAAACTATGGAGCAAATGCTCCGCTGGTGTGAAATAATGGCATCTGTTTGCCCCAGGTCAGGGCCTCACTTCAATATTGAATTGCACACTTGGACTGCTCTGGTCTGGCCTTATTATTGTACATAAATAGATCCTAAGAGCTAACGCAGTGCACTGCATTTCTATTCTTTGCAATGCGTATGCAATATACAATATTACCCTGTTGTTTTACAGCATGTAAGAAAAAGCTTGGTGGTTTGGTGTGGGGTTTTTTTTTTTTTTTTATAGCTACAAAATGTCTGTGGAAGCTTTCTGTAATTTTCTGTTACATTTAACTTTTCAAGGGAGACTTATTATAGAAAACTGAATCCCAATACTACTTTGAAAAACTATTCTAAATCTGTGAAATCGGATCTTTACGGCAGCCTTGCTAACAAGGCTATCTGAAATGACAGTGACTCCCAACCACTAACACGTGCAAAACGGGTGACTTACCCCACAAACAAAACAAACCCCCTACAGATAAAAATGTTGTGTGTAATGCATTGATATTAGAGAGGTCAACAGTGCCTGGAGTCAGCCTGAATGCTTAAATTAATGACTCCCCAAAATAGCAGTAATACAAGGCCATGTGGCACATGCTGGCACCTACCTGAGACTACAGAGCACGAGCAATACAGGGCCAAAGTCATCTAGGGACCTTTTTTCCCTTTTCCATATACTCCATATGATTTAGATACTGAAATAGGTTCGGGTTTGTTTCATTTGTTTGGCTGGCTGTTTTGAAAAAAGGACCTAAATTCATTTCTTTGGCAATCTGGAATCCTTTGAGAATATTGCATGTTATTTATATTTCTAGAATAAAAATATACATATTTATATTTATATAATATAATTTATATTGGCACCATGATCTTTATACGCTGTAGTGGTGCTCATGGCATCTGCCCCTTTCTGGACTGTCTGAAAGTGGCTACTCACTGTAACAACAGGAAGTAAATTCTCAGTATATTTTGATTTTGTTTTTAATCCTGTCTCAGAACTAAGCTAATAGAGGAAGGGAACAACAATACGTTTTAAAAGAGGGCTAAATGTAACACTGGGAAACTTACTATCTGGGCAGGAAAAGAAGTACAGCCTTACACCTTTCCTTGGAAAAATACCGTGCCCGATAAAACAAATGGTGAATGGAAGTATGATTGAGCAAAGTTCTGGGCAGAATTCCCAGAAGAAATTTATTTTTGGCTTATCAAGTTTCTAATCTGTTTTTTAAACCAGGCTACTGAATAGGTATAAATCTGCTGAATGGTATGAAACTTACTATAGAAACTTTTAGACAACAGTGGATGTCATCTACCCCGATATCTGACCTACTGAGTCCTTTAACTGCAATTCTAATGAGATACTACAGCAGCTTGTCCAAAATCAGAACAGTACTAATGTTTCAGATGGATTTTTAAAATTTTTTAAAAACCCCAGCCTACCACTGCTGGTATTTTCAGTATTAATACAAAAGAACAGAGAAATTTATATTATAATGGAGAAAATTTAAATTATAGCAAGTTAGGACGATTGACACAACTAAACTTGCTACTGCCCCCAAACCAGTTTGCTGTAGCCTACTATTTTGCTGGAACCTTTAGCAGACACATCTTAATGTCACAGATTCAGTTTCTTGATGTTTTCCGTCATTTAGCACCATCAGGCAGGTTACAGCCTAATCTGATACAGCTTTTCTCTGCCAGCCCTAAATAAAATGGAATTTCCATATCTTTGCTCAGCCTTCAAACTCTGGAAACTTCATCTTTATTTTTTTGATACCATGCCTGGCTTGTCATTCTCTGAAAAGAAGTGTAGTACAGAGAGTCTGAGTCAGCTGTCTAAAGAACAACTGCTTGCAATACCAATGTCACTCCTCACAGCAACTGCAGCATCAACTCTCCCTAAAATCTGTAGAGCCGCTCTATTGCCTCATTGGATGGTCTCACAGAATAAAGAGTGATACACAGAAAAAAATTAGATCAAAATTGATAGTATGTTGGAATAAATAAGAAAAATTGTTTGAAATTTTTTTTAACGCATCCATTTCCTTTTGAAAAAAAGCACTTGCAAATGGCAAGTCTACAGCAATCCAAGATGACATTTTTGAGAAGAGTATTGGGTCAGGTTTTACCTCGGTGCCTGACACTTTTCTGCTGCCATTTTGCAAGCCATTTGAATTTTTGTTTGCTTTTTCTATCTGTAAAATACATCTAATGATACCCATGTCTTCTGCCAAGGGTTCTGTGATCTATAAAGCTGGAAAGTGCTATCTAAGCTCCTGATTTGTTTGTAACCTTCCAATGAAAAGCTCCACTCTTCCTGACAGATCTAAAGTGCATAATATCTAACAATACCCTCCTCCACCTTCCTGACAGTGCCTCTTCTCAAACTCTCTTTTCATTTCTTTATGTTTTGTTCTTTGGATCTCACTCAGCCTTTGATTTGTTATCTCAAACTTCATAATCTACATCATTCTTAAAAGTCAAGGGAAACCATGGCCAAATTCTTAGCTGTTGGCCACGCTTGCTCTAAGACTGCGAGGGGAATACTCATACTACCTACACTAGGCATGTAATCCCAGAGAGGTTACCAGAGAGACGGTTCTCCCAGATCAGCTATTTAGTGTTATATGATAATACTTGAATGCCCTCAATTCCCTGGACATCCCATTGGGGTCAGGAGGCTTGGCTCAGGTCAGACCCTCGTGGTGCCACACATGGAGACTTTGCACCTTCTTTCAGAAACCTATAAATGTAACAAGCAAGTTCGTGCTCTAGTGAAAGGAATGAAATAGATGGATAAGGAAAGCACGGAGCACAACAAATTTACTTGCTTTTTACTGCACTCGGTACAACCTCTACCAATATGCAAGCCAGTGCGTTTGAGATGAGCAAGCTGCTCTGGAAGGATGCCCGCTGACTTCATGAACTAGGAAGAGAAACTAATGAACTGAACAGATCTCAGCTAATTTTTTGATAAGGAGAAAATTGAAACCTCTCACCTTAAAAAATAAGGAGAAGAAGAAGACTTTCCTAGACACATCGGCATGAGTTTTCTGCTGCTTCTCTTGACACCTCCTCCAAGATCCTTTCCAGACAATGAAGTATGCTCGCTGTTTCAATGGAAAACAAATGTCTATCGAAAAACAAGTTCCTATTTTTTAAAAGCTCAGAGCAGCTCAACACGCTTTTTCCCCTCAGATCAAGTGTCAGCAGCAGTTGAGCCAATACCTGACCATAGCATATTTTATTAGATCAACTGTCAGGCAAATTCTCTTTTGCCTTTAAAAAAGCCACAGCCACACACAAAAAAGGGAAAAAAAGAAAAGCAAAAAAGGAAGGACTCTTCTAGGTGGATTTCTATGAAGATTGCTTAAAAAAGCTTCCAAATACTAAATTAATGCCATTAATGAAAGCACAATGCAAGTGGACTTAAGAGATGCTGAATATAACATACAAATATAGCCTAGGGACTGGCTGACCGCCTGCAGTGTGAGCATCCCACGCTGTGAATCATATCCGTCTACCTTCCGGTTCATTTTGCTGTGTCTAGATGGAAGCGGTATAAAACATTTACAAGGTAACGCAGCAAAATTACAGAATACAATGCGAATTTAAAGCTTTGTTCAAAAAGTAACTCAAATATTAGTGTACTGTGTGGCTGAAGTATCAATATATGTTCAGCATGCACTAAAGAACAGCCCTGGGGTTCACCTTGTCCTCCAAACCTCCAAGCCATCAGGACAGAGGAGCTGCTGGAGCCTACCACAGCTCCCCCCTTGCCTACAGGTTCAGTCTGCTTTCAAAGCAAGGATACGCTCTTAAATTTCACCTTGTAACTACAGGGAACATAGCTGCAGGGTGCCCAGCTGTCCTGCAAAACAAGTATGGCTTTAAGACACCAGTTCTAGTGACATCCAGGTATTGTACATGCAAATGTGGTGCCATCCTACCCAGTGAACGGGAAGGGCTGTGTTCAGGACTTCAGTGGAATGACTGATGGACTTTGAGAACAAAAGAGCGTTTGGGATGAACTATGCCGGTACTCTTTCAGAAACGAAGCTGTACCATGGGGAACAAACTGTATTAACACTTGCTTTTGTGAATAATCCCATTGATTTTAACATGAAAGCCTGAATGAGTAAGTCCCACATTCACATGACAACAAAGAAAAGCAGATGCCCACAGAATACAGGAAGAGTTAGGTAGGTGTGGGCTGCTTTAATGTGATGTTCTTAGAATATAATAGTCATGGTGCGATGGCTTCCCACCAATGCAAGAGTAATTAGGCAATACTGAATCGAGCCATGAAGAAGCAAAGTGTCTGCCTCTTCCTCCTCTTGCTTTAATGGCTCTGATTTCTCTCGTGAGCTTTAGTGGGAGATTTGCAGAAGAGGAGAATGAGTCCAGAACAAGGCGAGAGATGAGTATTATGAGTTGCAGTTTATCCCTAAATTTCTGGTCTAACTCCTGTTGATGATGGGAGCTGTGCACACACGCAGGGTGTAACCGGGCTGTCCATTTCAGCAAAACACTGAAGCAGATGCTTAACTGAAGCACCTGAGTAGTCCCATTAAAATCAGCGTACTGCAGATTCACAAGTAAAGTGCCCAGAAATTTCACTTTGGGTTTGTTTTTTTTTTTTTTTTTAAAGGACTTTGATTATATTTACATTTACTTTAAGAACTCTTTACATTTCCAGCATGGCTTGAATGGGCTTTTGTGTAAAGAAAACAATTTTTTTTCCTTGTTTTCATATACCCGTTTCTGACATATTTCTTTTTCAAAGGTGTGACATTTTAACATGGGCTTATGAAAAAAGAAATGCTATTTAGAGAAGGGTATACATTTTTGCAAGAGCTCCCATTTAAAAGGAGCTGAAAATAAGCCCTTAAAATCTTTGAAGAATTATATTGCTCAGGTACAGAATACTGAGTAAACTGATTATTTTTCAGGCAGTAGAAGACATGAGTAAGTGGCTTTGATATTTGTAAGACAATGTCCCTTGCTTTTTCCTTTCCAAGACTTATTTTAAATATTCATATCTGAAAGTAGCAAGAAGCCTCTCCATGTTATTAGACACAAAGAATGAAGTATTTCATAGGAGAAGCAGAAAGGTTTTCTGTTAACCCACATGCTGTCTGGGAAGAAAGCAGCAGAAAAGGGGATGGGGAGGATGGCTCACACGCCTGAGACAGTTTTTCCAATTAAGACATTTTCCACGTATAATTTTTTAATAGACTTTTAACCTGACTCAGATAAACTCAAGACCCAGACCTGCCTCACCAGGGGTTTGTTCTCGGAATTAATACAGGCCATTTTCTAGAATGAGAGAAATAATGTTTAAGAAAGATGAATTCTTAGAGAAGAACTAATTTCTGCACTAAGATTCAAGAATTTGGCCAGTATACTTTGTGGACAGTAAGGAAATGCTGAACATATAAGATTCCCATCGAGATACCAGTAAGTATAAGGAATGCTCTCAGAAGGTTCTTCAGAAAATAAGGGTTGTGGGTCTGAACCTATGTCCCTAATTCACTCCCTTTTATTCTCAGTACTGCAAGATACAAATATTAGCTCTGACTCCTTGGTAAAAATTGAGTTTAATAGGGCAGGACCCGTCTCCGTGGACTTCTACTGACCCTCAGCCTCACTGAGATCATGTGGAAGCAAAAGGGAACCCTTGCTCTGCAATCAGTGCGGTTTCATCAGGGTTTTAGCACCTACCCTGAGCAGCAGCAGCTGCCACTCACTCACCTGAAAGTCTTTCCCACCTGGTTCCCCAATCTTGCCTGGACCTTTTCTGCCCATTATTCTTTCTGTATCACTACTTGTTGGCATATGCTTTGCTATCTCAAGTGATCAGCTTACAATATACGTGAGTCTCATTTAGGCTTTTGTATTGCTGATTTCATGTCTGTGTATCTTAACCGATACTCTCCGCATACTCGGGGAAAGCTGTAACAGGAAAATCCAGGTAGGCTGGCCCATGTCAAATACAGTTACACCTGTATCTGTGCACTTTCAAAATGAAGGAACTACGCCTGCCATGCAGTTGGATGCAGACTTTGGTCACTAGCTCTGGCACTGGTTTATTCCCAGGTACACCAGCGTTTATACACACAATGAGAGTGCAGATGACTATATATGCTATGACATAGTTGCAATTTAAAAAGCCAACATTTGCTGAAAGGTGTCAATTTAAAAATTCATTTTATGAGAGAAAACGGTAGCATCTTACATAACATCACCATCTACAATACCAGAGCCATAAACATTAGAAAGTTAGAGCTTTCAGGGTGGTATTTCTCCTATTTTTTACCAAGAATTTCCTACTTGATGCTGTATTTCAGTTCTTTTTTCAAATTTCTTTTAAGAGCCATCATATACTTAATTTGCCTGGATCATTGTTTCAGCCCATGTGGCTTCTGCTACATTCTGTGTTCTGTGAATTTCAGCAGCTGACATCCTTGACTTTCTTTGGTTGAAAGGAAAATTAAATATACACCATTGAATCAGCCTACAGATGCTACAGTTTTCCTTTACGCTAACTGTTAGGGTATAATAGCTTGGCCTTTATTTGCAGCTAACAGTCTCGTAATTGTTTTTGATAAAATAATGCAGTGTTTGTTCAGCTCTGCAAAATAGAAATACATAAAAATGCAAGCCAAAGGAGTTATGCGGACAGCTATTAAGTGGAATCGAGAAGGGTTCAGCGGCTGAGTGCTTCTAGTCACTATCAGATTAAATTAGTATATTTATTGAAGTTCTAACAGTAGAATATGAATTTTAAAGTACTTCATCGAAGTATACCAAGTTATTAGAAAGTCATTTACTATTATTTATGCACATGTTACCGCACCTCAGTCTTTGTTTAATACTATTTCAGTTCCATATTCACAACACTGTCAACCCCAAGCATTCAAAAGCCATGAGTCACCTCCCTTTCAATGAAAGAAGCTAGTTAAAATCCAGGAGATACATTATTATTGTTATTGCTGTTATTAAAAGAGCCTGGATGATTACCCTGGGCTCAATATTTAGCTGCTGGATAGCTAAAATTATGGGAAACGAACTTAATTTCATGAAACAGGATGGCTAACAATTGAGGTTCTTAAATGTTTAATGACCTCAGGAATGGGAACCTGAAGACACAAAATAGCTCTTGACTCAGTAGGACCAATTTGCAGATCAGAAATATGCAAATACCTGTACAATTTTGCCCCTACTTACTGAAAACGCTGAACAGGAAAGCCAAACATGAACATCAAACAAGAAAAAGTCAGGTAATAAATACTTCGAGGAGAACACAGCAATCATTTTTTGCAGCAATTTTACTGCAATTACTTGCTGTTCAGATTCTGCCTAGAGACATTTGGGGATCTGTCCCAATATTCTGTCCATTTTGTGGTTGCTTTTGACATCTTACAGAAATGCTACTTTTTCTATATGTGCAACAGCAAATATATAGTAAATAACAGAAGTGTGTAATTTAGTCTCTCAAAGGGAATTCAAAGGTCTCTCCAGTGTAAGAAACAGCATTAAAACTAAGCAGTGGAATTCCTCATTAGACAACCCATAACATAAGCACAAGAAGAGAAAACTTTTCATTCAGTAAACCATATGTCCCTAAAAATGTCTGGCCTACCACCAAATTATACAAGGTGCAGTTCTCATGCTTTCTTACACAGCATAACAATTATACCTCCATTGTACTCTAATCTCATATTTTTAGCAATGAATGCATCCATACAAAAAGCTGATTAATTTCTCATCAGCATCTGGCACAGCACAGGTTATTCTTTTACAGGTAGGCAAAAGCTGACTTCGAATTTTTTTGCCAGCAAAAATGCTCCAGTGAGCAGTACAGGAATATTTATCCCAGACACAATATTGTTCTCATGTTAACATGCTGCCGTATCTTGAGATCAAACTGTACAAATACATTTAAACTACCGAATGGTGAAAAGGTTTTCTGTAGACCCTGCACACTGCCTCCCTTCCTTTGGCACGATGCCTTTGCATTTGATTGCTATTTTATAAATACTGAAAAATCTGTCCTGCTACTGCTAAACACATTCCTGAGGCAAATGAGAAACAGAAAATAAAATATTCCAGAGTTAAACTGAAGTATTTAAAATCTCACTTTTGTTAGAAAATAGAAATATGTTATGAAAGCCTATGGAAATCTGATTACATTATTTTCTTTTGTTGTTGGTTTGGTTTTTTCCCCTCTGAAAATCTTAGCAATGATGACCCTCATGACTATTTTATCAAACAATTCAGAACTCATGAGCATTTCCCACACGAAGCCTGTATAACATCTCATAAATTCTAAAATTGCGGTCTTTGCCTCACTAAATCAGCGGGATGGCAATGTTTCTCCTATCATCTAAAGGGTTACAGTGCCCTCTTTACAAGGTTTCCATACTGGACTGGTCATGCTGATTCCAATGCAAATGCAGAGGTGGTTACGGCTCCTCAAACTGCTGCTCTGTCTGCTTCTGCTCCCCTTTATGGATTTCTGCAGACGCAGGAGAGTACCCCAGCGTGTCAAGTAACCCTAAAAGGCATACTGCTGCTGCTGTGCTGGCAGCTCATCTGGCGCTCTCTAATTCCCATTTGACTATTTCTAATTTCTGTGTAGCGCACTGTAACTTCACAATAACAACTCTGTTGGGGTTTTTTTTTTTGTTTGGTGTTTGTTTTGTTTTGGTTTTTTTTAATAAGTCCATGGCTTCCCTGTTGAAAATCCTGTTTAGTGTTTAAATCTGCACTATTTCTATGTTCCTGATCTCTGCAGCCTCCCATGGCATCACGCTTGAGCTATCTGGCAGGTCTGACAGCATGGGTAAAATTGCTACAGAGTCCCACTGGATGGAGAAGAATGACGAAAGGAGTATCTGGGTCATTACATCTGGATCGTTTTACCAACACTTCTCATCCCGCAGGCTCTACTTGTCAAAGTTTTCATCACTGATGAGGAAGGTTTGATCAAAATGTTTGCCTTTGTTAATGCCACCCTCTTAGCAACGTCTGGATATTTAACGCAAATTTCTAAACCACAAAAAGCTAAAAAAAAAAAAATTAATTCATTTGTCCAAACAGAATTGCAGAAGAAGTAACTATTGTAAATAAATAATACACAGCAGAGCTGCAGCTAGGGTTAAAACCAGAAAGATCAAGCAAATTCCCTTAGTTAAGGAAATTAAGACAGACTTTGATTGCTATTTCTCTGAAATACATTTCCAACACAGGCAGGAGAAGCTTTATACAATGGAGTGCTTTCTTTAAGTACCTGGCAGTATTTACAAAATAACTTGCTAAAGTAGTTCAGCGGATTACTTAATTTCCATTTTATTTATTTTTTTTTTTAAGTAGTGGATGTTTTAGATTTCCGTTGGAATATTTTGGGGTTTATTTTCAAGGCACTTCCATCCCACTGAATTTCTGCGCTGAAATGGCAACAAACTAACCCACTGCCTAGGTTGTCTGGAGAGTTTTCAAATACCATCTCATGACGGAGATTTGACTGCAGAGTTTTCACGCATTTTAAGAGCCGAAAAAATAGTACAAGATCCTAAGCAAGGCTTCCTGTTGAATTCAGGCCAAAAGTCAGTAATCCAAGACAGTTCAACACTGTGTTAAGTCTAGTTTAACTCCATCATCCATAGTAATGTCTAATTCAAGCCATCACACTTTTGACATGGCTCTTTATTGCTCTTATGGTTTAATCTTCCTACAGCTGTGCAGGCTTGAGAAGGTCCATCTTGCCCCTGTCGGTGCCGGTAATTCAACAGCTTTCACTGACAGCAAGTAAGATAAATCAGGTTGCTGTAGCTAAGTAGGTTGGTGTCTATATAGTCAAAATAATATGAAGCTATTTACATATCAGTTAGTGCCTATACTGACACTTGTTTCATACTTTGTGAAAAATAAAACCTGGATTCTCTTGGCATCACGCCTAACCAACTACAAGGAAAAGTATTAAAAAGAAGATGAAAGGAAAAGAAAACTTCTCAAGTAGGCTGATACAATTTGTCCCCAAAAGTGCCCAAAGGAAGCTAGGAAAAGTGTGGTTACTGCTGTATTGATATGGCTGGTTTTCCCTTTTCAGCGTGAATGTTGGTCAAGAGATAATTCTGCCTGTTGGCAATTGTGTGGATGGCTTGTGTGCTTCTGCCAACATGCCTGCAGGCCTGCTACTCAGAAGATCTTCAGGAGCTCAATACGTACCTCTGCTACTGAAAGGCTTCTCCTGGCTTTACGTTCAGACCAAGCTGCCTGCTAAGGAGGCTCTGACCAACACCCCTGAAAAATCTCCACCCAAATCATCAGCT
Organism: Fregata magnificens; assembly: GCA_013389945.1. Lineage (NCBI taxonomy): Eukaryota > Metazoa > Chordata > Aves > Suliformes > Fregatidae > Fregata > Fregata magnificens. The sequence goes on from WAAD01001161.1 coordinate 17,992, forward strand.
TTGTGATCCATGGAGTCACAAATGCCCCAACTAAGATTTTTCCCCAACTTCTAGCTTACAAAATCCTTGTTATCAGAAGAAGATGTCTTCCTGCCACAAAACCCCCAACTAAACCCAAACAAAAAAAACCCCAAAGACACCCCATTTCCTGAAAGAAATCACAATTTTTTAAAACATTTCAGTAGGTCATGGCTTGGGAGATCACTTTTCTTAGCATCTTGCAAAGTCTCTCATACACACATAGAGCTAAAGGACAGCGATATTTCTGCCTGCGGAGATGTGATAAATATTTGTAAATTATGAGCAGTGCAAATGATACATAATGAAAAACCTAAGCCATCAGGAGTCACGATGAGATTACTAGCATGGAAAACTAATATCTGATGATCAAATCTGTACTTGTAAAAGTGCACTGTTTATATACAACTTGCTGTCAGTAATGTACCCCTGTTGCCTGCAGTTGCTAAGCCATCCCCTACAGCTTCATCCCAAACACCCCAGTTCTGGCAATCCTGTCCCCACAGAGGGGTGCCTCCCCTGTGAGATAACCCACAATTCATGGCTGGTTAGCAACTTTCCGGAGACAGGAAAAAACTAGACAATACTTCNAAAAGTTTTTGATCTGAGTGAAAATGAACGCAAATTTGCAATATCTGTTTTGCAAGTTTTTATTAATTCAGAATGTCTTTAGTGGTTTTGTTTATTTTAAAAAGTCATGTGATACTCTTATTGTATGATCGCATCCTAATCCATGATTATTAATCACATTTTAAATGACAAGGACATCTATGATCAAATAATCTCATCTTTTTTGAATCACAGTATCTCCTGAAAAAACCTGACACTGATCTAGACAAGAGGAGGCTTCAGTGTTAAAATCAGATTCACTATTAGGCTACAGTAACTTTCCTTTCTTGTTAATAATTTCATTTACCTATTAAATTATGCTGAATACATCAGGCAGATTCTCAGCAAGCGGCACCTGTAAAGTGTTCTGGTCTAATCCATGTTCAATCCATCCAGGAATCCCAGAGACAACCTGCAACTCCCTACATACTGGTTCTGTCCCTGGAGGATCATTTCACATCCCCATGGTATGCAAAATAACAGGTATTTTGCTCTTCCAAGTATCCTCCTAATAACCCATTTTTAAAAATGATTTTAAAATCTATGTGGCATTTCACAGCCATGCAGATCGATGCGACAATCCTGACATCACCTCTGCTTCTGACTGGAGTTTATTTCATTTCTACTTTTTCCAAGTTCACAAATCCACTTCTTATTTCAACTTTATAACTTAACTCACATTTTGGTAATCTTGTGCTCATTTCACTTAAATGGTACATGCTGTAAAATGCAATAAAACATATTGGCATCTTAACTGACTGCAGAAATTGCCTCGTGGGGATTTTTATATCCAAGGCTTTGTCCTTGGATTTAGCAGTAGCATGATGTTCCCATGATACGTGAAGCTCAGGGCTCCACACTTACTGCTTCACCAGATTTCCAAGCTGTTTTTTTATCCCGCTGGGTTTACTAATTGTGAGCCCAGCTAGCTCAGCCCAGGATATAAAATCCAAGCTAATTAAAGCTACTAGAGAAAAGGTGTGGCACGATAATTTCTCAGTGTCTCGATCCTCAGGTATGACGAGCAGCAGTACTGGGTCTGCTCCCTGTGCAATTACAGTAGCTGATTGCACTAAAGTAATTCATTTAAATTCTAAACATGGTCTAATGAGGTGTATTGTAAATAGCAAAGATTCACAGAGAATGACCCCTACTTAAGGTGCTTTCCAGCAGATAAAAAGGCCCCTTGATAATCATGATGTTTCAACATAAAAATAACAGAGGTAGGAGAAGGCTAGATGCAAAAGACCTCCCCCCACTGTGCCATCAACATTTTGCTCTTACATTTCTACAGCCAATTCCTTCCAACACTCAACATTAAGCAACTGCCCAGGGAAAATGACACATGGATTAAATGCTAACACACTTGCATGTACCAGGTACATAGCCAGCAAATGTGTATTTTTACTGCAACTTGCACCCAATGCTATTGCACCACTACAACAAGCGCATGAAGAGATACCTCTTAAATCAAAATGGGCTTGCAAATGACAGAGGCTTAAATGGACTTTAAGAAACTTTCCAGATTCACTTTTCACAGTAACCAGTGCGTGGTTCCTCTAGGTGTCACACACAAAAGATGACCTTTTCCTTTACTATAAACGCCTGGGCTTCCTGGGTAGGTTGGAGTAGGGAAGGTCTAGCTCGAGTAGGAACTCTTCAAAAGTAATGAGGTCGGAGCAAAAAGACAGAGGAACGAACTTGCCTGGCTTAACAGAAGGATTAAAGTCTGTTTAACTAGTGATTTGATTGTGAAAAACAAAAGAGCAAGGGAACAATAACTGGGACATAGCATGGACAACCATCATGAAAGTTTACTGTGGGGCTTCAATTCACCAAACCAGCACAAAACCAAAAGTTAGGCATTTTGTCCAAACTCATTGTCTAAATCCTCTCTTGGTCAATGGAGATGGGCACTTCCAGAGGGAGATGGCTGCTACTGGAGCTGTGCCGAGACACATCCTGGCTAGCTGTCTAGGGTTAAGTAAGTGAAATGAGAATTAATGCAGAGGAACAACAATTGGGCATGACCCATGCAATACCTCACTAATCCCTGGTCTTGGATCACTTTAAAACTCACCTTTTCCCAACAGTTTGGCTGTCAGTTAATTGTGGAGATTCTACAGCCTGATGGAGACCCACACTGGAGCACTGAAAGCATCTGGAACTACCAAGAAAAAGCTCTTTGTGCCTTTAGTGACTCCACATGTAAAGTTGAAGTGAGAAAGGCAAAAAAAAGCTAATAACCTTTTGGGCAATATCACACTTACTTATGAGCTCCCTAGAGTCTGAATGCCTTTAATGGTTTCAGATCTGAGTTGCAATTTTCCCGGCATGGCACTGACCGGTGGCCCAAGTCCCTGGGCACTCCTGTGCCCCGTGGTATGGGATGAACACGCCCACAAGCCACAAAACCTTAAACGTCAAGAGATAAGAGTCTTGTGATTTTTTAAAGGATTGTTTTCTTTTAGTGGGACAATATCCAAGGGAGGTTCTTCCCCCAAATCAACAGTATCCATTAAATAACAAAACCACACTGCCTCAGAAACAAAGCTCATGGAAGGCAATAAAACTGTCCACTGGTCACAAATCAGGCACTTTAAAGCAATACAAACAGCAGTAAAAATGTTAGAATGTTATTTCTGAAAACTTTGCAGCTAAACCAGTATGACAGTTGTGCCTTAGTGTACAGATCAAGTAGGGAATTTTTTTTTTATTAATACTTTTTTAAGAAGGAGCAAATTGTTTCATTCTAGAGACTGACAGGACGAGGCAGGCAGTCCAAACAGGACCCCCAAGGTGTAATGGGAGTTGCAATGTCCCCAGTGACTTAAGGATTATAGCAGGACCCAGCCCTCCTGTCTAACCTGGCACCTGAGCCCAGACAGCCCATGCAGCACCCAGCACCCTCCTCCCCTGAGATTACAGCTCATGCAGCCCAGGGACCTGTTCTCTACAGCACGAATCTGCCTACACCCCCCCCGAGCGGTCCCAGGGATAACAATGTTCAGCACTGGGATCAGAAGTTGCTTCATGTGATATAACAGCGCACACAACCAACGCACAACAAACCCAAACCAAACGCTTCCCAGCATATAAAGAGAGTCTCGGTGCTGGGCTGCAGAGATTAGGGCTCCGCATCAGTGAGCTGAAAGCAAGTAAACAGTTTCTCAGAAGCTTTTAATCATGGTGGTTAAAGGAAACCCTCCAAAGCAAGACAGCATTTGTTCCTATAAATAAAGGCTTTAATTTGTAAAGCACAAATGTCAGCAGGGACCAGACTTTTGCACGCAGTGGGCCTGATCCCGCTGTCAAAACTCTCTCCGGGTTGTTGATGCTCCAGCCATTCACCAGGCTCTCAAAGCCACTGCTGTGCGACTCGGCATTCGGCGGAGCCAGCTAAGCAGCGAGCATGGCCATCTGGAAGACTCGCTCAATAAGGACATTTTTCACAGAGACTTATTTCCCACACAGAGAATAAGGTTTATTTGTCTTTGCAGTGGTTAATGTTCTGTTCTGCTTCCCTTCCCTCCCAGTGAATAAATCCCAATTCAGATGCAGTTGCCCCCATGGTTACAAAACAGATTGTCAGCTCCCCAAGGAATGATTGCTGAGGGCAAGGACAAAGAAGTTCAAAAAAAAAAAAAAAAAAAAAAAAAAAAAAAGGAAAATGTATAGAAAAAAATACAGTATTACTGCTTTCTGCAAGCAGAAGCAGCTTCTCTCAAATACTCTATGGGTACCGAAGTTTAATAGCATTTTTGCAATGTTATGGCATGTCAGAATTCACAGATACCAAAGAAATTAAGGCTCAATTGTGGAAGTGCTCGGCATGCAGGACTACTGAATGGATGCTTGACAGAGAAAATAGTTGCTAGTTAAAGCATTAGTGCTTTGGAAGCTTCTCACTGAGAGACGTTTCTAAATATTAAAAATGTACTGGCTTTGAAAATTTGCAGATCTTTAAACCTCTGAATTCCTTCTAAAATGTATATTATATTTTTATTTGGGAAAAAAGATTTGCAACTCGAACTGATGACTGGGAACAGAAACTTCTTTGGATTGGAAGAGGAATCAAACAGAACTTAAGGAGATATTGTCAGATTAAATGGAGGCAGTAACAACCGCAGATATCAATATTTGATGTCAATGGAAGCAATTTTAAGCACAACCAAACAGACAGGCTTTAGCAGCTCCTATGACCTGTGCGCTACAACCTTGTGCCACCGAACTGAACTGCTCCTGGGGAAAGTTTGCAAAAAGTGGTAATGCCAATCAAAAGTATTACAAAACAAACACACTGGCTTAGCAAGTATCACGAACTTCAAGATTCAGAAGAAATCCAGAAGAGCTGGCAGCATGAAGAAAATAAGCGTGATTTATTTCTTTTCAAGGAAAAACTTTGAGAAATCCAAGAAGCGAGTGGCATGGCAAATCACTACAAACAGGACTAAACACACATCTCTAATGAGGTTGTCTTTGAGCCCTTATAAATAAACATCTCGTTAGGCCCAGGAAAGAGTAGGATGAGTCCTACAAGTATCTGTAAAGAAACTTAAACCCAACCAGAACCAACTACCTAAACACTGTATGTCAGAAAGGTGAATTACGTGAACCAATCTCACTTTCAGATCTCATTGCTGCTACCTTTTTAATTACAGAGAAAGGTTAATAAAATCCAGCAGAAATACATTTATTACACTTTGACTTTGCTAAATTTATCTCCAGTTCTATCCTGCAGTGAGTGCCTAAGACAGAAATAATAACCTGTAACTTAAGAATCCTTTTTTTTTTTAGTAATCGAGAAAGGTATTGCACAGAAATTCTCCCCTGGGAACTACAAATTTGTACTGCAATGGCTAAAGTCAACAACAGCAACAAAGCTTTCACAGCTTTCCAAAATCCTGTTGATTCTTTCAGGCAAAGCCCTCGAAGTAATAAAAGCAAACCAAGTTATCCTCCTGTGGGGCAACACCGGGCTGGATTGCTACAAATAACATGAACAAACCCCAAGTTGCTGAAGTAGAGTCCTTGGATGTCCTCTGCAGATCTCCATGCATTTCTTCCTTCTTATTTGCTCTAATTTATTTTGCTTCAGCTCTTCCCAAAGATAAATGTTTAGGCAGCAGTTGAATTCCAGACTGGACTGGGGACCAGTGCAAGTTCCAGGCTCCAATCTAAAACTCAGGAGTTTTTTTAGCCTTGGGTAGTTTCCTTCTTTCATTGAGGTAGAATGGAGAGACAAAATCAGCAGCAAAAAGGCAAGTCTACCATCTCTGTGAAGCTTTCTCAGGACTGATTTTTTCACTGACACAGTGTCATAAGAGATCAATACAGAGCTGCAGCCATAGCGAATGATCTCCCATCTAAACCCAGACTAGCAAAAGTGGCTCAACAGGTTTTTTTTTTGGCTTAGAAATGTCTAGCAAAGTGGCAATGAGACTCAGCAACCATGCCTTGATTGTATTTCTCTCTGCAACCTCATGATCATCTAATTGCTCCCCAAGATAATGTCAAAAGACAAAGATACATAAACTGGTATCTATGTTATGGAGGGCTGGGTCTTTTCTTCAGCTTGCAGCATACTTGCTCTACACTCCTCTGTACTCAGATGACAGGTCCCTACAGCCACAAAGGCTCCTTAAAGTTGGAAAAGCAGAATATTTTCCAAGTGGCTACAGATGGGACTTGCCCAGTACTCAGCAATGCCTCCTCCTGTGCAGAAATGCCAAGAGGGGGATGATTGGGCTGTTCTTCACTTGAGGACCTGATACCACCACTCGTTTTGTACCACAGGCCAGGAAAGGCTTTGCTTTCCCCAGCAGCTGCAGCTACGCTGGATGGGCTGCTGCATGAGCTCTCCCTGGTGGCCATGGCCGTCTCATGGTCTGCTGCTCAGCACTGCAGCAGAAGCCACAGAGACGCGTGCCCTGGCCCCAGCCATCGCTTTCACTGGTAGTGAGACTGAACTAGGCAACTCCAGGGTTGGCCGCACCGAAAACCAAGCTCCTCTCCCGGGCTGACCGTTATCTTGTGTGCATCCGCCCCAAGAGGAAACACACACCACAGCCTGTGCCCATGGTCAGCCTTGTGAAGGCACACAGTCTCCGAATGACTTGACTTTGGGGAACAAGTGCTGCCCCCAAAGCCAGTTAACCCTGACCTCGACTTTGGCTGCAATCACCATCTAAAGTGTCTCTTATCATCATGACCTCCCAGAACACGTTGCACAAGCTGCAAAGCCCAAAAGATTGAGCAAAAGCATGCTCAGTCACAGCGGATCAGGAATAAGACTGGAATGAGGATTTATCGGTGTATAACACTGTCCAGCAAAGGCCTGTGGTTGAAGCACACTGCGAAGAAAATGCTGTTGGATAAAAAATGACAACATCTTGGGGGGGGAGCAAAAGGGCACATACACCAAATGACAGGGCTCAGGAAAAGACACACCACAGACTGCTGGCAACTGCAAGGAGAATAATTTGAACATAGTTATGTTTTCAGGTCTGAATTAATCCAGACTTTCAAGTCTAGCTTGGGGAAACCAAATGGTGGGTTTGGGGTCATTTGTCCTTCATCTGCTTACAGTACCTCTAATTATTAACAACATACCCAAACCACATGGATGTATTTATTTGTTGCTGCACAGAAGACCCCTGTACAGCAGCCAGCTGCACATGACAAGCACAATAGTGACATTACATCACCAAAAGAATTCAAAGGAAATTCAATAAACTCCAATTTAATAAATTCAATATCCTGAGCACCTACTTCCCAAGCCTGACAAAGCCTTAATATATGCAGCTGATTATAAATGCCTAAAAAGTACACAACAGTAAAATGATGTTTATTTCGTGATGTTTAAATTATGACCCTAATCTTATTCCCGCTCTCCCTCCTTAAAAGAAGCAAATGTGCTGCTTTTCATGTCCCGGCCGCAGTCCACCAGAACTGCGTCAGTGGCACATCTGTATGCACTCGACAGAGGTTCTGCTGGTTGTTTCTCTCTCTCCTGAGTGCTGACAACAGTCACGCCGCTTCTATGCACCTGACACCAGGGAACCCATCAAAGCTGGGCATTTTTACTTCCTCTGCCTAAACTTCACCGGACTGTATTAAAATGGATTACAATATAATAAAGGAAGTGAATATACTATGCACTTACGTAAACAGAGGGAGAAAAATTATGAAGCTCAGAGAAACAAGGAAAACATAAATTAAGAAGCTTGTGCACTACAGCAATCCTGCTACTGCAATACCCTGCTCCAAGACACCCCAAACCACCTCATACAATGAAGGCGTAAACCACCTCCAGCAGCAGTTACGAAATAATTTACTGAAACATGTGCTCCTAACCTCCACAAACACATATTTATAGCCTATTTGATACCTTCCCCACTTTTGTAATCCTACACACCTACAGAATTCAGGTCAGCACTTTGAACCTCAGATGCTTTTTAGATTCCTGTTTAGTTCACAATGTCAATCATCTCTTCTGGAAACCCATTTCTTTACCTATGGCTTAATGCAAAGCGTGTACTGACCTGCAGCTGTCAGATCAGATTTCTTCTTATTCACGGTGGCAGAAAAAAGCAGACCCATGATAGTCTAATCCACTTTGGTAATCCACCCACGGTAAGTGATACCCTTTCTTACTGAAAGCCCAAGGGAAAGCAGGTGAAAGCCAATCATTGATCTGACAAGTAATTTGTGGCTTCACTTGACAAAGATTAATTAATATTGGAGGAGAAATGGGAGCAGGAACGATAAGCAGCAGAGATCCCCCGGGGAACCTATAAACCGGAGAGATGTGTTTCGCAGCTACCGGGCGCATCAACAAACCACTGAATTTCAAAGACTCTAAAATCAGGACGGTGCTTAAGACTGCAGCTCCAGCACTGCGTCCGCAACAGCAGTTGCTGACGGACCCCTCTGGAGGGATGTTGAGTTCAGAGCAAACCATCCCAGAAGCAGCAGGCACCCAGCGCTGCTGCCCACGGCCCTTCACACGTTGGGTGCCCGGGCAACTGTGGCTGGGGGAACAGGACACCAAGGGGAGCTGGGTGGCCAGCCAGGCTGTCCCCAAACCGCAGGACATGACTGCAGTCATGACTTTCCAACATCACAGAGCAACGGGCAGCTCCCTCCCTGTACACACACCTTGGTTTCTGGTCAGCAAAAATCAGGACGTGAAGACGGTATACCTCTGGTCTTCTCCGGAGAGCCGTGACATCCTCCTGACTCCCACACGTTAGGTTTGGCTACAGAAAGGCTTTTGCTTTTTGAGTCCAACCAGAAGTAAGGCTCAAAGATGAAATATCTGATCTGTCAAGTCCCTCGCCACTTCTTTCTCAAAACTTAGCCTTACTTAGAATATAACTACATATATAACTATTAAAAAGCATAATAATGTGGCTTTCTATACAAACTGCTACCACTCGAAGCTGGCAGGTAGACTGGGGAGGGTGCTGTAAATCTACCAGTGGCATTCTGAAGAAAATGGGCTTTTTTTCATCCCTTAAAACACATCTGCAGGGTCTGTAGACACACCCAGAGCTTCTCACAGAAATTCAAATTACAGCATAACTATAAACAGAGGATTGTGCTGGACACGTTACATATCTGGCAACAGCACCCTCCCCACTTTTCCTAGGAAAGGGAAGAGACAGCAAAAGGAGGCTGGTATCCAAGCTGCGATTTGGAGCAACTATCTGAGTGAAAGTGCTACTTAATTACAGAAATGAGTTTTCATACAATTAGATTAGAATTATTTACCTGGCTTCATCACCGTAAATCAGTGAAGACTTCTGAATGTCAGCCCTGAATTAGGCCAATATTAATATTTGATGGAAGTTCACAAGTATGTATAAACAACAATACAATAATGACACTGAATTATTTTGTAACATTTAAAATGAGCTTTTACTCCTAATGAACTTTCTGCATACCTAAATTATTTTAAATTATTTGTTCTACCTACAATTTTTCTGGTATATGAGATTACTAATGAGGTGTAATTCTAATGCATAGCGACTTGTAGTGGTGTGTAAAATATCAGTTCAATATTTAGTCATATTAAAGGCATAAATATCAAGCAATCCTGAAGTTTACGGTCAAGTAAAATCCCACTGCTGACTGGAAATCAAACTCATAAGGAACCACTCCAAGGTTAGCAGCAATGCCTGAAGATTTCAGTGGGAGGAGAATTCAGCCACATTGCAGGTGTAACGCTGACCCCGTGCATCACTACTTGGACACCATGAGATGTACGGAGCTATTAGCATGTTTTAAGCAAGCTGAGGACAGAGTCAAGACCTTCTCTACTGGTAGCAGCACTGAAACATGAGCCTAATTTATGTCAGGTGCTAAACTGAACTGCCACCAGGCTTCAGGAGGCATGAGATCCCAGAGCACAGACTGCCAGCTGTGGAACCTCAGCACCCGTGAAGCTGGGAGAAGGCATCAAGACCTGAAAGTCTAGCTTAACTAAATATTCAGGATTAGATGTTCAGGGAACAGGAGGAAGTAGCTACCATCTCCAGGAGAACTGAGTGGGAATTGTTCCAAGGCAGGAAAAATACCATTTCATCAGTCAGGCAGCCATAGTAACTTTTCACAGAATTTGTACTTTTCTGAAGAAAATTTCGGCTGAAGCTGAAACCAGACGCATCAGTAAATGCAACACAAAAGCAACGTAATTTTTCCTTTTTCCAAAATGGATCCGTCTTAATGAGTTTGCTCTTGTACATCTCCTCCGAACAGCAGTCGCATCCGCCTCTGCTTTGGAAATGTTGAGCCGCTGGATACAGGCTTTACATTTGTGTTTCTCACTTGGGATACAGTGCTTCGGTTTAATCCTACACAGCAACCATTTCTTGCACTGTGTACTTGACTTTAAGAACACTAGTCAGTGCTATTAATTGGCTGCCTCAATCATTAATTAATCTTGTTGGTAAAACACCTTCATCCTGTGTAACACGCATTTGAATTTCCAGGAGTTAATGAAAGTGGGATATCAATTAAGAGACAGAAAAGGAGCAACCTGGGGAAAACCAAACCAAAACAAAAACCAAACAAAAACCAACCAGAAGAACAAAATCTAGCTTTTTTCCCCCACCTTTTTATCAAATACTTTTATTTACCACTTTTTGCTATTATTTTTTTTAAATTCAGGAGGGTTCCTGCACCAAAATTCAGATGACAGTTCAGGTGCAGATTTCATATACAGATGTTTCTTTCTAATTTATAAAATAATTAATAGACATTTTCTAAGGTGACTTTTGGTCACTTTTCAAAAATACATATCTGCCCACAGGTGCCCCCTGGGACTCTTGCAAGCCCCCGCTCCCTTTGCCACCTAAATACCTTTACAGATCTACTCTTCAATCTCTAAGTCACGCAGAAGCTGGAAGGTGGTTTCCAGGGTCACGTCTACCCTGTACATTTGGATTAGTCCCTTTTACGTGGCTCCATTTAATTTTGGTACTGGGACTTCTGACACTTTGGAAAACTTTGAGGCTCTGATCATCTGATTCAGATGCAACCCCAGACTTGTAGACACCTACGTTGTGGGGGTGGCTGGATTCTCAACTCTACTTCAACCTTCTCTCTTATTTTAGCATTATATAATGCATCTATTTCAGTCTGTACGATCAAACAGTAAAATTAAGAAAAGCCACACTTCATAACTGAATATAAAGTAACTTCTTGATGCTCATGTTCCCAGCATGTCCTATCCCAGGGACATTTAACCATACCCAGTCACCTACCACAGGCACACCTGCAAATGCCGTGGAGCAAATCTACCTTCGCACGCTTGCTCTTGTTTGTATGCATTTCTAGGAGTAATCTGGATGCAGGTGGACCTTATCCCTGCACATCCAGAGATTGCTGATGCCAGATGTACTCACTGACTCGATCCTGGAACCTACAGCAGTGAACACGAACTTTGCCCACATTGGTCCTGCTAATGCCCTTTTTTTTTGCACTGGCTTCAACTAGTGTTTTTGATATCACTTTCTAGAAGCAAAATAAAATCTACTAATATGGTTCAGTGACGAGGTGGGAGCCAGCTAAGATTTTTAGCTCCCACCTTTCTCGTAATTACAGTTTTGAGAACAAGTACCTGATTTTCTTTGTGTGCAAGTACAAGTCATTCCTTCAATAAAAATTGCAGATACACATTAATATTTTAATGGACGAACTCCAGAGAGTATAAGGTATGCCATTACTAAGACTTGCCCTATATGTCCACAGTATTTCTTAAACTTCTTAAGGTTTTATATCTATTCTTTTATTTCCAGATGACAATCTGTGAGATTTCTGATAATAAAATATAATAAAAAAAAGCTTAACACTAAAATTTAAATGCTTAATAAAACAGTAACTGGAAATTACATTAAAAACACAGTCCTTTCATATTTTATTCACAGTTTGGCTTTGAGCAGGGAAAGCTTGCCAATTACTTTTCTGGATAACCTATTGTAATGTTACTGACTTTGAAAGAAAAGGCATAATTTTACAGAGCAGTTGCAAGCAGGGAAAAGTAGACAATCCCCACCAGCAAAGACAAAAATAAAGTGCTCTCTCCTCTGGCTCTTAACAGAGGTGAATGTTATTTGTTTTAATGAAGAATGGCTCATAGAAATGCTCTTTGGAACTGTTTTTTTGGAAAGACTTTTGTCAGATAATGTTTTAAAGTTTTCTCAAATGTTTTATATTATGCAGCCTACCCAATCCATTGTCTAATACGTAATGAAAACATGAAGACTCATCTGTAGAGTAGAAAATACTTCTAAAGTTAATGGCATTTGATAAATGACACCTCCTTCTCCAACTACCCTTAACCTGACGTGGTTATCACACATCTGTCTCCCTTCCCAGTGGAATATTCATTTCTGCTACCTCCAAGCCCTGAAAGCTCTCACCTGCCAGTTGATATTAAGCAACAGCCTGACAGCAGAGGAAACAAAATAAAACAAATCTGTGCAATTCAAGAGTAACTGGAAATATTCCTAGAGAGGGACAGATTAGCACAAGAATGACTGCTGGTCATTAAACACTGTTGAAAACATTTTGCAATGTAGGTCCCTCATATTTTGCTTGTGTCTATGCTAGGAAAATGTGCTATGCTTGCAGAGCTGTATCTATTTTTATACTATATGAGAGAAGGGATTCAATGGATTTCACACTGCTTTAACACACTGTACCTGGGATAATTTTGTCTAATAGTATGTAGTAAAGTTACAACAAAAGAAAAACGGTGCCACACATTTCCCTGAGAACCAGGCCGGACTTTTGCTAACATTAAGCAGCAATGCCTGATACTGGATGCAGCTGGAAACAGAGTCACCCACACCACTGTACTGAAAACAGAGAAAAATATCCAAACTTACACCCAGTACAACTAGTTTGCAGAAGAGGGAGGTTGTTCACCATGTCAAAAGCTACAATTTTGGGAGATAAGAAATGCTCTCGGATCCCGTGTCCCTGTGGTCAGTATGAACATTTCTATGTACTTGCACGAACCGTCTCCCAGAATCAAGTAGCAAAGAGCCTCAAGGGTTTGGGACATTCAGCCCAATTAATTTCTCTGCCAGCAAAACGGTGCTGAGAATTGTGTATGGAAAATCCAAGAGACATCACAGAATTCAGACCAGGAACAATAGGCTGACTGACCTCCCTAGTCCTCAACCTAGCGTCAGCTTTCCTATGGGGTTTGCCATAAAACTTGGCCATAAGGAGAACATAGCTGCATTCAGCAGGGTGGAACCTATCTTCTCCCAGTAGGGAAGGAATGGGGGCTAAGCAGGACCTCAGCTTCTTCAGATATTGCCTCCTGGGGATCAGCTCATTCATACATACAGCTGTGTACACAGCCCCACCTGGGAACGCTTACCCACTGCAGGGTGCGGATGGGGCGCAGCACTAGCTGCAGCTCCTCAGCCAAGACTGCAGGACAGAGAGGAGTGCTGTAGTGCTCCGCTCCTGGGGTTTGAGCACCTGAACGTCATTCCCTTGCATCTGCACTTACTCCTGATTTCATGCTTCGTAAAGGCCTGTTGGATTTCTCTGTTGTGAGTTACAGCTACAGCATGCCTTTATTCAGTTGACCTAGAAACTCTCAGTCTATAAATCCAGGCACAGCTTCTCCTTCCTGTGACCCTGCAGTTAATAACCTTTGCAGATACACCCCAGAGGTCTCCCAGCCTTCATGGTGGGACTTCCAGCACAGCCCAACGGGGGTAATCTTGACCACTGACTTCCTCATGGCATTAGACCACTTGCGAGCGCTCAAGAAACTCCCATCACAAACTGGATGTGGAGAAGACACCACATGCCTTGCTGTTTCAAAGCAAACAAGCCCTGGCCCTTTCTAGGGAGCAGCCAACCTCTCCTGTTCCTGTACTGCAGCTTGTGCTCAAACCACTTGCTCTGCAGCAGCAGCTGTTAAACGATGCTGTTTCCTGAGTCCCGGCACTACCAGGCAACAGTGCTGGTAGACATCTGTTCTGGCGTGATAAGGAGGCATAAAAGTTAGTTGGTATCCCATGAAATGAGCCACTTCACCTAGCACCATTCAAAATACAGGAAAAAGGCAATGGGTGGAGAATGAAACAAATGAGGAGAGGAAAGAACCTGTCTGAGACTCCCAGCAACATATAGAGAAACAACGTGGAGGCTCAGAAACCCTCTCATAAGAAAGAATATGACACTTGAGGCAGCCAGTGCCTCCCCTGTAGCCAGGCTGCTCGAGAGCTGGCTCAGCAATCACTCCTCGGCATGGGAAGGTACACAGGTCCCTCCAAGCAGCAAGGCGCATGTGCCATGGCCAGACACACCGGGATCGCTGCAGCCCAGATGCTTTCCTGGCGGTATGGCACGTCGCGCTGGTTGGCAGCAAATGCTTAGCGTGAACACAGGGATTTTATCACTGCCCTCTTTGTTTGACAAACTTTTGTTAAAATTTTGTCTAATTGTCATAAAGCATATGTATTCATTTAAAAACACATCAGTCAAACAACCATTCAGCACACTTGGAAATACATATTCAACAGGAGATGGGGAACTCAGCTTTCTTAAAAAGCCTGAGACAACTTTCCTCATGGAAACAAATTTAATGTTTTCTGAACATTTGCTATTAAGTACCCAATTAAGCATAAAAGCAGTAAATATCAAAACTGATGATTTATATCAAGGGAAGAGTACACCGAATGCCAAGGAATTTTCCCCTCCTCCAAAGATTAGACATGTAAAACCCATTGGAAGAAATGCTACAGTGAAGGCAGGACTCAGTAACCAAGGAAGTCGTAGAATAACTAAACTCCATATCCTTTAAGAATACTCTTTTCTGGTCAAAATGAACTAATAATTTGCCCTATTCCTTTCAAAGGGATTACTTAAGTGCAAAGTTACGCAGGTACCTAAAAATATTTATGGGAATGGAAGTCTTTATGCAAATTGAAAATAAATTAATCAGTTCAGCCAGACAGTGTTTCACACAGGCCCCCGGTGAAGACAGAATATATGACACTGTCCGAATAAAAGATGAGGTCATTCCATAATCTCCATGAATGTAATCCTTGATGAGGTTATGAATAATATCAGCTCTCATTATATCTTGTGGTTGTTTGAAGTCATTCTACATCTCAGTATGCGCAAGTCAAATATCGCTGCATCTGGAAATACATTCCTTAAAGGAAGCAATTTTGTTCATGTAGAAAGCCTAATCCTACAAAGTCCCCAGGAAAAGATTCTGCCAACTTCAAAGCAGACCGTACTTCATGCAAAATATGGTAATAGTTAACTAGCCCTTCTGCACATTAAAGATATTAATTTCATCAAGGTCATGCAATGAAATACACTTGAAGGACTTTGCTTGCTCATTTTAAAACCTGATTTCTATATATTGCTCCACAAGTCTGCGTTTAGTGCAAAAACAAAGAACATGGTAAAACTCCCAGGTTGTTAGGTATGAAAACTACACTTGAACCCATTAGACTCATTTCAGGGGCTTTTCTTCTCTGTTTTTTACATTAAAACACACTTTTCACCAAGCAGATACAGTTAATTTGAAGCTCATGCATATAGGGAGATTCATTATTAAAGACGCCAAAGAGAAAAATTAAATACAAAACCAATTGATTGTGTTTCTTAATTGCTTTTATCTCATCTAGGGTCAAAGAGATCTGTGTGTCTTCATCACAACCATATACCTAATGCGTGACATCCTTAGGCAGCACATTCAGAGTTGCTCAGATGCTTTGGACGCACACCTACAAAACATGCAATCCTGTATAATACTTCGGGTTTTAATATTTCTACACTTTAAGCTATATCCTCAACGTTGCCTGAATCTCAGCGTGGGTTCTGGTCTGGGAGATGGCTAATGAAAACAAGTTGCTAGTGGAAGACTTTTGATGGAGGAGTAGAGGATCTCTCCTCCCAAGCCAGGCGAGGACATCCCATTCCCTACAGCCCTCAGGAAAACCAACTGCAGGTCGATACCACACTGGGGAAGGGGAAAGCGCAGACCAGGCTGTACATATACGTGACCACCAATAGAACATACCCTATCCGAAACAGATGCCAATTTCCTTTTATTTTTAAAATGTCTCAACCTTATCTTTCCAGCATATGGTATCTTCAAAGGCTTATCAAGTAGCAGGATTAAGCAGCCGTGCCGACATACAGCGAGGTTAACGCCATTGCTAACAAATAACTGCAAAAATAAAGTCGCAGCAGAATTGTGTTTGTTACAATAACAACAGTCCTGTGGGGGTAAGGAGGGTAGAGGGTTCCTTGTGAGTTTTTTGCAGCTTTTCTAGCAGGAAACTTTTAAAAATGAGACATCCCTGCCTAAACAGAAAGATAAGTGGAGGCAATCAACATACTCTTTAATTGTCTTTCCCATGGCTCACTGCAAAAAAAAGCCCACACCTTTATTCTGCAGGTACTAATTTCAGAGCACTGTATTTTTAGGCAAAAGAAAAAAAAAAGCTGTATGACTGACATATATTAATTAAACCCTGCTGTGATGTTTATTAGTTTGGGAATAATTATTTAATCAAGAAATAGCTGCCAAGCTTTTGATTCTATGCTGATGAATAGATATGCTCAAAAAGATATCTGAAGCCAACCAAAGTAGGAAAAAAATCCAGAATAATTCATAGGAATTTGAAAGCAGTGGATCAACGTAAGAACATTGACCCTGCATTTATTCATGTTCTGAGACCTTTAGCTTCCTTCCTGAATAAACACCATTTTGATCTGCAAATGTTTATTGGCATAACTGAGCCAAACATAAAAAAAACCCCTACCTGAAGGAAACTGGATAAACAACTTGGCAGCTCCCTGACAACTTGTGCAACATGCATTCATTCTTTCCACTGTTCCTACATAAACACATCTAGTAAGGAAAACAAATTATGTCAAGTGCATGTCCACTTGCTTTTCCTTTAAAGAAGTGGATAAGCTTTGACTTCTTGACTAGTGTTAAGGCCAAGTGTGAAACACATTACACAGCTCTCCACTGTGCTTTTGGAAGAAAATTCAGTTTTCCTTTTTCAATAAATAAATGATATATTGGAGGTCTCCTGCCCTGGTTGTATTCACAGTGCAAACTCAAGCAATAATCCAGTGGAGGAACTGTCAGCGAGAAGAGCTCTAAAAATATATTCTATATTAAAAATAACAGACGTAGCTGGTTGCCCACTGACTGAAATAAAAATGTCCTGCACATAATTCATTGAATTTTTAGGTCTGTAATCAACATCACAATGCAGTCTCGTGTATTACTGCTATTACAGATAAAACCAGTCGTGCTGCATCTTCTTGCAAAACAAGATATACCCCAAACCAGAAAGCCTGCAAACTAATGCTCTCATTCCTGCAAGAAGTGGCTACAGAAAGACTACTGCACAGTCAGATGCAAAATGAGAATTAAAAATTCAAAATTAGAATTAAAGACTCATGTAATGGAAGAACAAGG
Organism: Fregata magnificens; assembly: GCA_013389945.1. NCBI lineage: Eukaryota > Metazoa > Chordata > Aves > Suliformes > Fregatidae > Fregata > Fregata magnificens. The sequence continues at coordinate 35,609 of WAAD01001161.1, forward strand.
AAATCCAGAAAGTTAATAAGGAGAAGGAGGAAGAACAGCCCTAATACAAAACTTATATGATTTCTCTGCAGTCAAGCCAATGTCATGGTGGATTAAAAAACAGTTAAAACTCTACACGCACACATATATACATATGTGCGTGCATATATACACACACACACACATACATATAATAAACCAAACACATGGCTTAGAAAGCAAAAGTCAATTGCTTTGGCAGACATGTTTCTAAGGGATCTGAATCAGGGAACTGGATGGAAAGGAAAGATCTTCCTTTCTGGACAAGTTTTTCTCTGTCTTTCTGAAAGCAGAATAATAAACTGCGGAAGGGATTGTCAAATCAGCAATTCATTTATGCTTCTCTAAAAATGATAAAACCTTCAGAGGATTGACCTTATGCCAGTAATGTCTGTTAAACCAGCACCGATTTTCTCTGGAGTGCCAGGACGGACTGAGGAAGAAACTGTACCTGAACATGAAACCAGGGACTACACAAGTATCTTGATGCTGACAGAGGGGTCGCTGGTGGTTTAACGACAGACTTGTCTTTCTGCTATTGAGGTAACAGTCTTCTAATTTTAGAAAGAGTGGGAGATTTTGCAAGCCTGAACTTCAACAAAGGTTTTGTCTGTCAGAGTGAGGAGGTGTAATGGGAACTAAGGTAGGAGGAAGGCATCACGTAGCAGAAAAAGTGCCTGGACTCTCCTGAGCACAAAGCTTTTCTCCTTCTGAGGCAAACCTAAACTCAAATTTGCCATGTCTGGGGACCCTCTCAAGAATATACCATTGGTGCCATCATTTCAAACCCACTCCATTTGTTAAGTAGTGCTCGGGATTTTAGTTTTGGCCTACTTCGTTGGGGTTCACCTTCTAGCTCTTTCCATGAACATTTTATGACACCAGAGCTTTGCGAGACGGCAGTCTGCACTTGCTAACAAGGTGTGAAGAATTTTAGCAGCACTATTCCTTGAGGCTCCCTTTCTTGTTGAGCAAGCTAAGAGGTATCACACCGGCAGGGCAAGGGGCACAGCACACACCAGATCATACACGGTCCATCTCCTCCCACTTCTTGTGCCTGGATATCACAGGCAACCTTAGTTCTGCCTTTTCTACACTTCTGAGGAATTAATTTTTGAATATTAACAGTTTTCTTCTAAGATTGTTTCCTGTGTTTAACTTTCCTGTGTTTAACTTAAAATACCTAAATTAAGTAACTAATTTACTGATTCCTAGAGTAAATCATGAACAACAGCAACCTGGAATAAATATCTGCACTAAAAGGAGCACTCTTTACACAGCTAACTAATACATGGTAACTGATTTAGGATCAACGTCTAATGAAGGTGAGAAAGTTTCTATTTTTCACCTGTTTAATCTCTTCCGTAGTATAGGACAGGCTAGCTGTTTATTTTGAATAGTCAATACATGCTCAGTCTACAAACAACCTGGTCTCCACTGTGATTTTATTTCAAGCTCAAAACCCATTTACTAAAGACAAGATTTTAAGGAGCGTCTAGACTAGTTTCACCCAGTTGTCATCTGTTTAGAAATATAGAAATATGTTTATGCTGTGTAAAAGTGACCCAGTATAGGTAGGAATTACAAAATTTATATAGTTACAGAGGCCAAATAATTGTGCACAAGACCTTCAGGAGGCTAATACAATAAGAGGCCTGCACAACCTTAGAGGAAAGCCAGAAAAATTCAGATTCATGATTAGTAATATCCTGTTCCATATATTTAACATTTTTAAAGGGCAGCCCTCTCAGCAAGGATTGCACGGACAAAGGCTCAGATCTAGACCCATTTACTGCGATATACTTTTACAAATGCATGCAGGTGTGTGTTTTACCCTACATGCATAAAAAGAACTCGAGGCTAAACTGGGTCAGTGTGTTACTGTGACGGTAGTTTTTATGCTGAAGATGGGCACACACGATACACAGAAAAGACACCAGGAAGACAATAGAAAAATTACATCTCATTTTTTCTCAGACACAGCCTTGGAAGAAAGACAAGCAGAGTAAGTTGCTTGGCTATTGCCTTTTGCATTATTTTGTGTTGCTAAATGCCACAGTGAACTGTTTTGCATTATCTCTAATGGTTCTGGGTTGGAGCACAACATCACCACTGCACCAAGAAAGAGGTTATGGGTGAACAGATCAAGATGAAGTTACTATCCATCCCCTCACATCATCTCTCCCCTGCACCCCACTTCCCCGTTCCTCTCAAACTCTTTTCCTCCTGCAGGTCAGGACCACGGCACATCTCATAGACACGTAACTATGAAGGCCAACCAGATGTATGGCTCTGGTTAGGTTTTGCACCTCAACAGCCTTTCAGAACCACCCATCTCTCTCTGATTCTCCACTTGCTCTTTGAACTGCTGTGGATTCAAGGGTGCATCTAAAGCAGGGTATGATAGGTCTCCAGGCATATACAGTGCTTGGTCCTATTTGACAGTAATCCTTCTGGCCAGACAAATAACAAATATTAATACCTTTTTAAGGTGTAATCTTGCAATTGTGATCAATTGCCTGACTGCAGAGACATGATGGCATACATAGAAGAGCATTAAAAAGTCTAAAGGAATACAAGAAAATTGACCTTGGACTCTTTTAATGGCTTAACATCTCAGGGGAAGAAAGAAGGAAGCATGCTGTGAACACAGCAGCATTTTGGTTTAAAAAGACAATGCATGGTTTATTAATTTTGATGAAGCTTCTTGTAGCAAATGTTATGTCTGTCTAATTTAAGAGAATAAAACATATTTAATCCTGATCAGTCTTGCTGAATTTGCAAGCTGAGCTCTCCACCATGTAGCTGAACCACACTTTTGTGCACAGAATATTTTTAAGGAAATGGCTGCGCCTTACTGCATTGAAAAGTGCAAGCAGCTGTAGAACAGATTCAGCACAACCTGTCTTCTAAAGAGAGCTGAAAGCTTAGCCTTCTGCTGGTTCTGCTGTAGATGGCATTATTGTTTCCTATGGACTTAGTCAAATGAAGTCACATTAAAACCAGGTTATTCTTCAAAGCCTGTACCACCTCTCATATTATACATACCACTACAACAAATTTATCTTAGCACTGCTTTGACTCCTACCTAAGCTACACTTCAGAAAACCTCAGAAAATGTGTAACAATGTACTAAACAACAATCACATGAGATCCACATTTTGGTTTTATCACCAAAGGGATTGTGGAAACAATTTGTGGGCAATAGAACTGAAATAATCAAGACAGAGATAGACTTCGCTCTACTTTACACGTGAAAACAGCTCTTACAATGAATTAAAGCTGAGCATTATTTTATGGTAATAAATGATGCTTTCTCTTCTTCTCTACGCCCAAACTGTCTTCAATGTAGAATTTCATTCTTCCTAATACTTTACAAGCAGTTACTACAGCTATACATTTCGGAAAGAGCTGAGTCTTGGGAAATATGAGAAATTAAATTCTAACGCTGTATGAACATACTGCAGTTTTGTCAGGAGTAACCAACAGTGATGAATCTTCACCTCTCAAGAGCTGCTGTCTGGTGCTACGGTCCTATATCACTTGCTCCTATCACTATTATTCTCAACATCAAACTCTCCCTAGTTTAAATAAGGAAGAGTGATGCAAGTTGGAAAGTAGCCTGCATTACTTAGGTAGTAATACAGTAGGTAACCGGGATTGAGAGATTAGGGTTTATATGCACCTCTGCCCAGACAACCTAGATAATAGTACTGTATTACTTGATCCCCCCCCGCCCCCAAATGCTATGAAATTCTCAAAGGGAAACCAAGAAAGCATCTGTAATGCACAAATACGTGGAAAAAAAAGGAAGAAAAACCCCAGCCTTGTGTCCCTCCACAAAATGAAAGACTTTTCCTCATGCCTGCTCCATATATTTGCAGGGCTACGGTCAGGACCAGGTAAGGATAAAGCAGCACAATTTCCCCGCGGCACAATTCTTTCTAAACATCCACTTGTCCTTGTTAACATCTTAAACTCAAGTGGCCTTTCCTAGAATTAGCTTAAATCCAGGGAAGGTGACTATACCCGTAGTGTATGGTGATCATATTAGCTGCTGCTGAACTCAGATGCATCTGAATGTGCCTGTAAGCCTCCATAATGAAGCAGGCAATTCAGTTTTGCACAGGTTATCTCAGGCTTTGCCCTCCCGAGTTAAGTATTTTTATGCACAAGTAGGAGCTGAGCGAGGGCCAAAGCACAAAATCATAACGTGAGTTAATCCCCGCAGCTACGGCCTTGGGAAACACAGAGAAATCAGCCAAATATTCTCCCAGTAAAAGGGAAGTCGGCTGATTTCAGCTTAATGTTTATATCGCTGAGGGACTTGGCTCCGGTATTCTAATTGGCATGCAGACCCATGAAAAGCTTTATCTCTCTTTCCAAAAACGTTATTTTAACCTTAGAAAGAATGGGACTCTTACATGAGTAAAGGCTACAGGCTTGGATGTCTTGACGTTTCTAGGCACATTCCAGACTTTTAAGAGAAATTGCAGGCAAAACCTTTTAATGTCTTTTGCAAAGGCAGCCTTTGTCTGGTCTCCAGTGAGATAAAGTCCCGGGCGCTCTGCGGTGCATGGCCCACAGCCGAGACCATCCCTGCGATGGCTGCGGAGATGCGTAAGCAGCACATGCTTTGGAGCAGGACTCGGGAGCCTACCAGCTAAATCCAGACTTTCCAAATATTCACAGCCTCAAAAGGTCTTCCGACGGTAACACTGTGTGGAGCGCTCAAGGCTTTACTTCTGTTAAAAACTGAAAGAAATACTGTCCTTCTCAGGAGCGGACAGGGAAGCCAGGATCTGTTAAAATTAGTGTCCCAATAAAGAAAATTTATTCAAGTTATAAAAGCTGCAGCTTTTTAAAAGAAGGCTTCCTGTTCTTCCTTAACTCCTCATTCATGTTTATTGCGTATTTCACACAGATTTTGGCTTAGCTGACAAAGTATACTCAGAAAGTGTACATCTGACACTGGCTGGTCAAATAAAATGGCAGGCAAGTAGCCCGATGAGGTAAAATCCCAGTCCTGCGTATGCCAACAAAATGCTGCTGTTGCCATCAGTGAGACCCAGATTTCACTTTTCATTCCCCGCATATACAATTTCTGATTATAAACAAGTGAAATGTAATGGAGGCATGGTCATACCTTAAAATGTAAGAGTAATAAGAGTGAAAATAAGAGAAAAATAAGATAATAAGAGAAAATAAGGAATATTATTACTGTAATATATATTCCATTCTGAACAACAGATTTCTCTTCCAGAGCAGTACATAGGATGTCAGTGAGCTACATCCTTTAGTAACTACACAGCATATCTTATAAATTCATCAGAAAGAGTCAAAGTTTAAAAAATATAATAATAACAAAGAGATGGAGAATAAGCACAAGCTTGCAATGACAAATGCAAGCAACTGATGTTAAAAGATAATTTTGAGCTAGTTTAATTCAGCCTATCACCATAAATGTCAGGGAAACCATCGTGATGTGACCAGAAAAATCAACCGTAGCTCTCCATGCTGTACCAAAACCAGGGGAGACAGAAGAAAAGGTAAACTCAGTTTAAATAAGCGCTCACATTTAATTACACAGTTGCTACAATTTGATCTCTCTGATCTGGACTAGAGTGAGGAAAGAGAAGTTTTTGTTACAACGTTACATACAATAATGCATACGAAGTAGCCTGCAGTATTTATAACTCGGGACACTCGAGTATTTCCAGAGCACACCACATCGACAGTCAGGCAGATGTATCCCCCACTGCACAACTAGCATGGTTTTTTATCCTTAAATGAGGATCTTGCCACAACAAACTCCAGAGAGTAAATATCTGGTTTTATTTAAAATTATTTTAGTAGAATTTTAGCAAAAGAATTTACTCAGACTGTTCCTGCTACAGTAACAGCCATTGACTTTTCATCCGGATTTTATTAGCGCTGTTGGGGGAAATGAAACCAACATTTCATGATAATTCTAAGCAGGAAAGCTCAGTCCTTTTATTTTCTCCTCCCTTGTTAAAATATTCTTCCCTTTACAGAAGAACAATAAAATGGCCGCCTTCTCAGTATAGTACTATATATGAACAGATTTCTCCGATCACCCATTATACCCCAGAAATATTACCTGATCAGTTCAGTGATGCACATACACTGAAAGGGCAGGCCCTAAAGCCCAGAGGGAACCAAAGAGTTTCATTTTATACGTCACACGTACAAGCTGACAGAACAATTTCAAAAGCTTTAGACAATATTAGAGTAGCATGCTAGCATTTTGTCCTAATTTTTGCCTTTTCTTCAACATCTATATGAAAAACTGACAGGTATGGACAGTGGTTTTATAGTTCTCAATAGCTGTTATTTCAGAATAAGTAGAGTTTCTTTACATGTAATACTGGCAACATCCTTCCCCTCCACCAAAAAAAAAAAAAAAAAGGGGGCAAGGAAGCAGTGCAAGTGAAAACGTGATATCCCTCCCCAAATTAGAGGGCCCTAGAATGAGTCGAGCTGCCCCTGGCACAGCTCTCCACCCCCATTAACCAACTATCAGCATTGCACTCACACAGGATCTCAGTGTCTGCTTGCACCCACTGTACTAGCAGAGACACATTCCCAAATTAACAACTCCCTTAAGTGAGACCCCCGTCAGGAAGGTTAGTTAAACGACTTCAAAGGAACTTTCAATATAACCTCTGCTTCTTTTAAATAAATTGAAAGGTGCACGGCCTTCACTCTTGGAAACCCAGACTTTTGTCCTCTCTGCTACCACTGTTTTCTCTTGAATCTCTGCAGAATTTGTTTGCATCAATCATGAAGAAATAGAGATGATGGCTCTACTTTTTTTTTTTTAAGTTCTTTAAGTGATGCAAAAATAAAAATTCCAGAGCTAAAAATAAGGAAACGCTTAATTTGATTTTTTTAATGACCCCTTCCGACAGCAGCACTGATCCAGCTGTACTGTACTACTGTACACTTCTGCACACAATTTCTCTAGTTCCAAGGAGAAAATGTAAATCTCCTATATTTAGCTGGGAGACATTATCTTGATTAAATTTATGGAGAGAAAGAAGGAATTTTCCTTACACAAAAATACAGAAAACATTGAAGGGAAAATTAGAACTCATGGGGGCAAAAATCACTTGCAAGCTGTGCAGGGGTTAGTTAAATATAAAAGCACGCTTAGAAACCAGCACTCGGCCAAGCAGGTGCCTAGCAACAAAATGCTACATGCGATGTGTTTTTAAATAGGAGAGAAACTCTGCAGTTGTGTTGTTGGTAAGCGAAACAAGAATTCCTGTTTGAAACATCATCTTGCTACTGGTCTATCAAATGCCAGAAGGCCAAGGGATGCTCTCGCGACATCAAACTGAATTGCTAAATTCTCCGTTTCCTGCTACATTTTGATAGCAGCTGTATCTTCTCCATAGCCAGATGTAAGTTTTCATTTTCTTCACTGGTTTTGTCCATAAAATCAGAAAAATATTGAAAGGAACTGACGTTATAAATTTGTGATGCCTAAGTAGCTGCAACACTTCAAACCTTACACGTACGATGAACAGATGAAGATGGCACTCAAGACACACGCTGTATTTCAGTGCTCCATGGAAAAATCCCCTTGAAATGTAAGCCAAGAACGTCTCCACAGTTAAACATGTCCCTGGGATAACTTCACGTCAGTGCCCGCAACTTGGGGGAGCGTAGCAGAGGCTTGATTGGTCCTTTCCTTATTTTTCAACTTGATGTCCTGAAGAAAGATGCACGACTGAACCTGCAGTTAATCACTGTAATTATGGACACTTTATAGTTCTGTATAGTTAATAGGCATAAAACTATTCGCACGCTGACAAAATCATGTATAGCTTCATATATGTGTAATAGAGCTTACATCTACATTAAGAGACATATAGCCATTAAAACACATAAAACAATGGAAATAAAATATGAAAAAGAACACAGGAAATATTCTGTGGGAAAGGCTATAATGCACTTGTTAGTAATAAATGCCGATTCACATACAGTTGTTCCCCTAAAAAAAAAAAAAAAAAAGTGAGAACTTGCCAAATGTGAAAGACTGTGCCATGAAATCCCAACAGAAACAAAGAGCAATGTAAGAAATTCTTCTGACGTACGAGACGGAATTAAGCTATCAGGGTACAAAACCTGCCACAATTTAATAAATATAAAATGAAAATAAATGTTTGAAATTGTCTAAAAATATAGCAATGTCAGTATTACTGAAAATGGAAAATAAAAATGGGAAGGGAAAAAAAAAAGCACCAACCCACCAAGTAAGATATGGGTCCAAAACAACATCTTGCAACTGAAGCTATCTAACAGTAGTGTATAAATACCACCTGCGAAGCCCTTCTTTTCCACTTTCATGTTATAAAAGCATATTTATCAATTTCTCATATGATTTGGGGAATATTTTGCCTAGCATAACTGTTAAGACTGTTGGGTTTTCTCACGGATGGATTCTCCAATGCCATCAATTCCAATGTCATTGGGAGAGATCTGGAGAAGTCACTTAGCAAGTGGAGTGCTTTTAGCTACAACTTTTGCAGCTCTCCTGTAAATGCTGTATTCAAGCAGGAATGGAAAAGCAATCTTTATCTGGACCACAGCAATAAACCACATTCTCTGAATCCCATTCTGAAACCCCTGTCCTTGTAGCAGAGTACTTAGAGAAGCCGAACACGCATTAGACCACTTCACAGGTATGTGCAGCAGCCTACAGAGGAAGCACATCAAGAATGGATTTAAAAGCAGCCCAGGTCTTCTTTAAAGTTGCAAAGAAGGCAGTATGTTTACAGGGAATGAAAATCTGGCTACCAAGATGAAAAATGGAATGATCATTTTCTAAAAGAATGAGTTCTGGTTGCGCCAGCTTGACACTCATATGGGCAGCTTTTTAGTGCACAATTTTATTGTATTTTATTAAAATGATTGAAAAATGTACTTTTTCTGCATAAAAAGAAAAGTTTATCCAAAATATAACTGCTACAGCAGTTCTAACTCCACTTAACCCCTTTCTGATAGAGATTTCAAGCCATAACAACTATTATACCAATTAATTTTGTGTGTGCACATGCACTGAGGATGTCTAACCTACTGTTTATGCAGAGACAGATACACAGACATTCACACGTGGGGCTTGCTCACACCACTGACATTCTGTCTACAGAACATTATATTTCTCCTGGATAATGTTATTACGTATTTTATTGACGTCAATAACATTGTTTTTCATGGACAGTAATATCTTTTGGCTATTTTTACCTACTATCAGGAATTTGCAAATATTAATTGAGGTGTGTGATCCTTTAGCGTAATAGTTACCAGAACATACAGAAAGGAACATTGCAACTTCTCCTGTAAATAACGTCAGGCCGAGAACAAACATGAATTTAAGTTAGTATTTCAGTTGCTCTTACCATGTTTTTTTACTCCACAGATTAGTAAAAGAAGAAGCTATAATAAAACAATTCTACTTCACCCTTTTTCATGTGATCAACCTTATTTGAGCTGGAAGAGCATAAGAAGTGTTTTGGGAAACATGCAGGAAAGCAAAAATGATTAAACGATATTTTCTCGTCTTTCAAAATGCAATGTTTGAAGGTAGCAAATTGGGTAAGGAAAGCAAACTTTCTTATTCTCTCCTCTCTGCCCCCGCGCGGCTCAACTCTCTGCTTTCATACCCTGACAAAGATGGACAGTGGTGGTGCAAAATGTAAACCCCTGTACTATACCCGCTGTATCAAGAGACAGTGTGTGCACTGCTGTTATGAAGCTGTTCTCCTGTTTTCAGGTATTCCATGTCAAAAAAAAAGAAAAAAAAAAAGGTATTTATTTATTTATTTTGCTGTGGGCCATTCTAAAACATCCCAGACTTTTCCAAAACACCTTGTTTCACTCTCACTTCCCTCTACTACTTCATTTATCTCTTTTCCTGTTGCTTACATGTTCTGCTGATCCCCCTCTTACAAGATATCTAGGTAGATCACCTCCTGCATCCAACCCACACAATCAGTTTTTCTCTTTTCTTTTTGGACACCTCCCAGTGAACTTCCTTTTCTCCTTGGTTTCTTTTCCTTCTTTCCATTCTTCAGACAGTGAAACCCATCGGACGCTACAGAAACCTGTTGCAGCAAAGGAAGCCACTGCTGAGGCTTCATCAGATACAGCACCTCTGGTGGCTGGAGGAGCTGATGAGGAACTGAGTCATTCATTCAGGTCCTACAAAAATCAATGAAGGCCTTTATACCAGCCTGAACAGGAACAAAACATAACCCATCTCCTCCTCCTTCCCTAATGTCTTGCTTAAACTAGCAGGTTGTTTTACCCCAGGGCTCCATTTAACTGGAACTCCCTGCCGCCAGCCGCCAGCCTAACCTGTCCATGTAAATGATGCATTTATGATAACATCTGAAACATAAGAGTGACCAATAACTTTTTAATGAGCAGTCAAACAAGAACAGCAAAACCCCATCGTATCATAGACGAAGAGCTCTTTTGTACAGTGATAACTGGAGTTTTTCTTGTCAATACAGTCATTTGTTCAGTTTAATGTTCACCCAATGAGCTTAATGCATTTATAATTGAATCTTTGACTGCTTGCCTATGAATAAAGGATTAGGCCTGATGCAAAAGGTCACGCTGACCTTGAGAGCTATCAAGTTACAAGACATTTTAGCAACAGAGTAAACAATTTAGATATGTCTTGGGAAGTAAAACAGGTCCTAATGATGGAGCCAACCAGACAATCAAATGATATTTTGTTCTACTAATAAAAAGTTTATCTTGTCTCTTACAGCTACGTTAACACAGTGATTTTCGTGTACTCTCTGTCAACTTGGCAACTCAGTTTATCAATTATAGCTATTTCTTCCCAGCAGTTTCCATCATGTAAAGTTTGTAAACCCAAAACCACAAATCTTCAGCAACACATATAAAGAATACTCGCCTCATTATTAAATGACATCACCTACAATAATCTTTGTACAAACATGATCATACTTTTTACTTCCAGGTCTTCTGTAAATTAAAAGGCAAATAAAAAACCATTTAGAAATCGCAGTTTCTAAGAATTTTTTTGAGGGGGAAATATGTCTCAAACATATGTCTCAAAGCTGATTCCAGCCGGAGAATTGGGCCCTATACTTACCTAGAGATTGTTTTGTGACATATTTCTGAATGTAATAGGGAAAGAACTCCAGAAGCAATGAGAAGGTCAGCTTTTGGTAAATTCTGCAAATACTACAAGTTACAAAATATCACAGCTCCACTCCTACATAAAATTACTACTTCTTTTTTTTCCCTTCAGACTACTTTCTGGCAGCTGTTGACAACAACTGACTTTTTAATGGCCTGCATAAGCTTTGCTGACAAAATTCACAATAGATATAACACCTGTGTAATACACATCACTGACAAATGAAAATGCCCTCCGAGTTAAGATCCCTGCTCCAATAAGCCTGTATGCTCTTCATGACACCATCAAAATACATTTATTTATTCATGAGTTTCAGATGAAGATTAACATTATCCAAATGAAGTTTGAAGATGGAAGATGTCTGTTTCCTTACCATTTTCAAGATAAACCCAAACAACAAATCACAACACTAAGTGCTGATCACAGCCATGCTCTTGCGGTAGGCTTCGTCTGACTTAAATGGATATTTAGAAAGTTTAATCTCAGAAGTCACACGAAATTACAACCCCACAAATCACAAGCAACTGAAGGACAGCCAAAATAAAATACTGAAATGAAACCATTCTGGCCTGTCGAATCAAATGATTGGAAACATAACAAGGATGGCATCTGATAAAGACATTTAAGGAAGCTCTGCCAAAGTGTGCTGGGACTCTGTTTGGCAAACAGGTGCTTTGTACCTGCCCCTGGGTGACTCGAGAAGCTTTGAGTATATCTACACAGCTACTGCAGTAGCAGGCTATTCAGTAGCTTCTATTCAGTACTGCAGGCTACCCAACACCAGATTAACAGCCAGTCTTGGCATGGTCAGCAGCAATGTCTTCTGAAATCAGGGCAGATTTATCGACCTCTCGATTTATTGAAGGAAAGAGATATAATGATCTCTTAAAAGAGACAAACTAGGAAAAAAGTAATATAACAACAGAACTTCTCTGACAAGTGCTGTTGGTAGGTCTACAGCCTTTCAATTCCTGCCAGGGATTTTCTCAAAGGCATCCTATTTTTATTTTTTCAGAAAGAAGAAAAGAAGAAAGACATGTGAAATGATTTCACACACTCCCCCTGTGATACCGGACATGGCAAGGTAGGAGGAGGGAACCGCAGCAAGCGGCATGTGTTTGTCTGGAGGGCAAGGCAGCAAAGAGGTGATATGAGAAAAGCCTACTCGTATCTAAACAAAAAGCAACAACTTTTACAATGCTGTGAGATACAGGAACATCATCTTAGTGTGAGATAGCAAAAAGCAGCACAGAAGCAGCTTGCATGCAGTAACACACTGCAGCACAGCTGCCTCAGAGTAGGTAGTGATGGCTTGGCTTAAGCATCATTGGTAGCAGTGGGATTTATAAAACCATGAGACAGCAGATGTGCACACTTGGCTGTATCATGGTACCTCTGATTTCTAAAATCTGGGAAGTAAACGCAAATTTGAACTTGTTTTCTACTTCCCTTACTTAATCTGTCAAGAATACTGACATACACTTTAAACCACATGACAAGGTTGGCCAAAGTAGTAATTTCTAAGAGAGTATTGAAGACTTGATATCAAACCCTATTCTGTTTACCTACCTGAGTAATTCCATGGACCTCCATAGAACTATTCAGGTAAGCTGAATATAATTTTGCCATGAAAATCTAAATCCTACTGCTTTCTGGTGTTTATGACCAGGAAATTTGTAATAATTTTCTTCAATACTAGTAGACTTATTCAGAACGTGACTTATAAAAGCAATTTTCAATAACGTACCGGGTGTGTGAACAAGTCTTTTCCATAATAACACCACTTATTTAAGAGGGATGATACTTCAGAGAACACAATCACATTTGAAGAGTTCTTATTATAGTAACTCCTCTATAACTGGAGCATTAAATAAGTTCTACTGTGTTATTAAAAAGTCTTGAAAATACTCTTTGAAATTACTTAAAGTTACATTATGGCTCTGTCACTTCTTCTAGAAGAAATGAGACCTGGGAATCAGGGAGAGGCACAGAATTACATCGGCCTGACAGCTCCACTGCAGGCAACTGTGCTGCTGCAAGCAAACACCAAAACCCCTTCGTGTCTAATGCCCTCTCCCATGGGCAAAGCATCTCCAAAGACGTAGGAAACCTGACTTATCTCCTTCCAGGACTATTCAAACCCCTTTTGACCATGCAATACGAGACTCATCCTTTGTGCATATTGTTGCACTGCTTTCTGCTGCCTTCGGGTGAGTCTTCTGCTTGTGAAGCAAAACAGGGAGGCCAGAGGAAGCCTGGGAGAGGTTCCTCCCTAAAACTGTCTGGTCTTTGATGTATAATAACCTTTTGTTATTAACTACATTTTTCATATTGCTTTTGATATTGCTGAGGAGAGACTGATGACATTTTTTGTCTTAAATCTTATCATCTGCTGAAATGTCATGCTGCGCATCAGAGTTCAGATGGCAAGATGAAGAACACTGACCCAAACTGCTCCATTAAATATATATCAATCACAGAAAGTTGACTTCTGCCCTTCAAATTTAAGTTCTTTAGAAAACCAATCACATTAAGTATCATTCATGACATTACCTACAAGGAAGTAGCTAAACCCACTAAACGAAATCTCTGCATTCTGCTCACTTGCGTCCTACCAACTTCTCCAAGGATTTACTTCACATGGAGTTAAAAAACCAACAAAGTCAAACTGAGGTAGGAACAGTATCGTAGATGACTCAAGGTTTAACAAAAATTCAGTTGGTGATAAATGTGCAGCAGTGTTATGCAGATACGTTCATAAACAAACGAAGTGAGAGGGTTATTTTCCACTGAAGAGCAACGGGAGGTGGCCAGATTTCAGCATGCTAAGGGAGTTTTTCAAACTGCACATAGTACTTGCGATTTGTGTTCCTACTGACTGTGCAACTCCCCCACATGCTCTAATGGAGAACCTCTCCTCAACTAATTGCCATCATTTAAACCCTCAAGAGTGAAAGCCTGGTTGTAACAGAGTTGTGTAATTCTTCCCAGTGGAATTTTTCAGCTTTGGTCTCTCTATACATCATCTAAAGACCATGAATCTGTTGTTTGAAACCCTGTGGCCCCATTAAGAAATCTCAAGCGTTGTTCAGAAAGTTGAGAGCATGTAGAACCTTGGAAATTCAGACAAAAGATATTTTATGTTCTCAGTTTTCTCATCTGGAGTGGGAAGTAGGCCTATTTTTCTGCTTCACCGGATAATGCTGGTAAGTTTAAGTCTCCAGTCTCTGTGGATACATGAATCAATAACTTTATTTCAAACTTGCAAGCACGCATCAGTAAGTTTTAATATCAAATTCTTCTTTACATCTGGCTTCCTAACAGTGGCAATGCATCACATGTCCCTCTGCTATGCGCAGACAGTGAATATTCAAGTGAAAAATTTGTCCCAGGATAGCCTGGACAAGGCACTAACTGCAATATTCTATTCTGTGGGTAAAGCTTCACGATTTCAGTGTTCACAGATTTCTCTATGCGTAAGCACACGACAGCTTTGCAAAATAAACTCATGTCAATTTTCCACCAAATACAATGATTAGTCAACACAAATGGCAACATTTACATCCTTTACATCCTAAATCTAGCAGATGAAGGTCAGCAAGACTGGCACACTTCGCAATTACAACTGAAAAGTTCTAATTCGTGAAATGTAACTTTACCCAAAATTATGGCCAGCCAACTCCAAAATAAACTGCATGCAAGATACAAAGATACCTCATTTTAGTATGTTTTTGATGTACACAAGCATTAACTTTAATATCTACATGGGCCAGAAACAATTTAACACATTTACTGGCTGCTTAGAAGGAGGGAAATTGAAAGTATAGTTCAGAAGTGAAAAACATTACTACATAATCTGGCAAACTATATTGTATAATCTGTTATTAAACAAAGAAAAGTTTTGCCAAGATAATTACAATTATCACTAATGGAAAGCATTCCCACTGCTTGTTCTTATACTGTCAAATCAGCAAAATAAACAATCTACTTAGAGGAACGTATGAAACACTCAAGGCCCTTCGCAAGTGGGAAAGTAGTCAGTGGGGGGACATAGTGCCAAATGAGAAGAGTATTTCTCTCGCCTCGGTTTGTGGGCAACAGGCATACCAGCTTCCCCAGCACATCGCAGCTCCCCGCACAGTGAGCAATTAATTGCAAGCCTGCTCTTGCTCAGAGCTCTTGCTCCCTTGCAACCCTTGCTCTTGCAGTAATCAGTATACAAACTAGTCATTAACTATTCCATAATCCGTATCATACCGTCAAAATGAAAGCAATGTGTCCACGGGTTCACAGGAAACAAAGCAGATGGTGGCACCTTCCCAGGCGCAGGCAACTCTTTAAAAGAGCTAACGCAACAACGGCATATTGTGAATTCAGCTGGAAAACAGGCAATTGCTCCTGGTTTTGCATATTGGAGGTTTTCTGCAGAACTAACCTTCCCAGTCTTAGCACTGCCAAAATAATTACTTTTCACTAGCCTCTTAGCATTTTAACGGCTCTGTTGTTGATAGTAGCTTAGATACAAAGCTGTGTTCAAGGACAGTTGCTCACCTTCCCTCTCTTATCATTTTTATTTTGAAGTCTGAATCAGAGAAATAAAAATGGGGAAAAAGAAGTGCTGGATCCAGCTTTTTCTCATCATAAACACCCATAGTCCAATAAATCTGTACTTCATTAATGGTCTCAACATTTTCAACCAGAGGCCCTACTCTCAGACTAGTTATCTCAAAAGGTATCTTTCTATTTCCTTCAGTGGACTTTGTAGGAAACCCCAAACACATAAATCCATCTGCATGGAAAAGACGGTTATACCAGTGACCTATATTTTTTTGCCTTAATAGCAGAAGAAACTCAGAATGAATACATTTTACGATATTATCTCAGAGCATGCTGGTAACCTCTAACATCACAGAAACTATGGCTCCAGAAATATTTTTTTCCTTAAGGTATAATTTAATAACAAATTAAGTTTAAACAGTTTGATTCATTTTGGCAGACCAAAACTCCATGTTCAGATCAGTCAATGGTGAAATAATCTATCTAATAAACTGAGACTGCAAAGACAAAGTAGTTCGACTTTCTATATGAAAATTTTATATATATATTCCTACCTTTTTCCTCCAGTCAGATTTGCCTAACTCCCCACAGAACAGCAATTCTGATATTTGACTAACTTCTTTTAAAAGACAATCCTAATCCAGTGTTTTCACAGTTCATCTGCCACAGGTACACCTATAGGAAATTGCTATAAATGAATGGATGGCAGATTTTTGAGAGTTATTTCCTCGAAACATTTCCCTAAACCAACACGGTTAATGACAAATCTGCAGCGATCTTTTCTGAACAGGCTGTGCCGCTTACTTCTTTTTAAATTCTCAGATGTCCTCTTCCTTCAGGGCGATGTTTTGCTACTGTTAAGAAACAACCACCTCCTAACGATGGGGATGGTGGAATACAGAGTATATGCTTATTTGATTTGCAGGTGCCATGAAGCCTGAAGGGACGGCAAGCGCCCTGAGGCATGGAGCAGACTGAAACCCATCCTTAGTACCTGGGGGTATGGTCTGGAGTGATGGGGTGCTACTCGTGGGGCACCAAAAAAGTAATGCATTTAGGCTTGACAACCACATGAATACAGGATGGGAAAAAAAAAACCCTGTGGATTAGAAGATCAGAGGTAAACATACTGCTGTGAGAAGCCAGACAATATCTATTTGTATGTATGTATACAATAATGCCTGTGCACATAAGCATGTCCTGTGAGACTGAAAGCTCCTCTGATCCCACTCAGCTCTAGTAAAAGGAGCTGGCTGGAAACCTGCATCCGCTTTTGGGCACTGCCTTCAAAGGAGATGGGGACCAAGTGGAGATAGTCCCAAGCGCAACATGAAGAATGAACCAAGGTCTGAAAGACATGGTCTGTAAAGGAAACCTGAGTTAACTGGGAGCCTGTAGCCTAAGGAACAAAGACTGAGGTGTAAGGGCACAGCAGACTTCGGCAACAGGGAAGGCTGTCACAGAGAGGAAGGAGTAGCACATTTTCCAGGTTCACTGGGGACAGAAAGGGAAGGGTGAGCTTGCAGGGCCATTGGGAAGGTCCAGATGGGGGACTAAGGAAAAAAACAGAGGAAGGACAGCAAAGCATAGGTAAAGTTCACTGAGAAATGTGGAATCTTCGTGAAAAGTTTGTTTTAGGGATATGGGAATGAGGATCTTCATTAAAAGTTCATTTTAGAGATATTCAGAGGAAGAAGAAGGGGAGAGAGGTGAAGGTAAACTGCCATATTCTGTCACAGGAGTCCAGCAGCTTCCCATCACATTGATTATACCCAAAGCAAATCCAATTACATCCAGGTTTTCCCCTGGATTTACGCCGTTACAGGACAAGTGAGAATCTGGTGGTGAAGTTAAAGATGGGCACTCACTTACAGGGTAGCTACACTAAAAAAAGAGCTACTCCAACCCACAGAATATTGTAAAAAGCCATTTTCTTGACTGCCAAATCATCTGCTAGAAAACAGTTCGTACCCTATTGTTTATATCTAATTGTCTATTTTCCTAAAATTAGCTTTCCTATAACACCCAGTTGAAGCCCTTAAAAACCCTGTTTTTCTGTCATAGCTCCATATCTGAATCTAGGAAAATACATAAAACTGTCACTGGCTGAAATGTTTTGGCCCCAAGTTATTTAAATGAAAAATGTCTTTTTATCCTTTTGGCGGTTTTTTTCCCTCTCATATATACACCTTATGTTGAATTTTCTGGATTTAATTCTTCATTAAAATCAAATAAGTAAAGCAAACTGTGTCTTGTTAAATGTTCATTTTCAAAACATACAAAACATTTTGTAAATGTTTCCAAAGAAGTCAAATAATGCTTGTTTCACATTTCTTTTTGAATTTGATAAATTAAACAAACTTCATAAATACCCCAACAAAATATATATGCAAGCATTAGTGTGTTTGGAGGGTGGGAGGCTGCACAGCTTGTGACTAGCAGAAGAGATCCCTCTGCTTGCAAGGGAACGATCCCGCTCTGGAAGCCGGAGGGAGGACGGGATGCTGCCGTTGGCAGTGCAGGGGACGCGGAGCTGACAGCTATGGCTATGTGGGAGTTGAGATGCACACAGCATGACAAGTTTTATGGGCTGGGAGTGGGAAGAAGACACAGAGAGGAGGTAGCTCATGGGTGAACGTGTGGGAAGAAATAGAGACACAACGAGGACGCTCTTCCAAGGTAACTGCTGAGAGCCTCTGTCCTGCTTTTGAATTGCAGAGGAGGTGAAAGCTTTCCCAGCTCCAAGTGTGCACGCATATACCCCCCAAACGCTAGCCTGGGCACTTCTGAATGTAACAATAACAGCAGCAATATAATAACTTGCACAAGACAAAAAAAAATGTACAAAAATCATGCTAGTTTACATGAATGAAGAGTTCGTTGCAAGAGAAAATGAGATGCAGCAAATAAAGACCGCAGAGACGGTAGGAGTTGGAAATGACAACTGTAAGGAGTCCTCAGGCCTCTCAACTCCACTGAGCCCCAAACCCTCAAATAAACTACAGCCCAGCTGTGCCGTGCCCTGCAAATAACACGGCTTTGAGATCGGCTGCCTCAGATAAAACAATAGCTTTTGTGACTCATGACAGAAGCCTTAATGCTAAAATTTCCCACAGAACTACTGAGCGTGTCTTTTCGAACAAAGTGCTTATTACCAGGGACTTGTCGTCCCAAGATCAACCGTAACCTTGACATCTGCTTATTTTCCTTTAGAAAACTACCTTGCTTAGTTATTATATATTGAAAGCATTACGGTTATCAGCGGTTAGAAGGGGTGCAAACTACTAAAGAAGTGCCACAAAGTGGTAATATTGTAGCTGCAGGATGTGATGCTGCCGAAACAAAGAATAAATACTGTTAGCATTAGAGACCTTTGAAAAGTAGAAATTCCTGATTTCCCAAAGAAAAATATAAAGCAAGCCTTGCACAACTTCACTCTACAGAAAAATTCCACTAAATACACCCTTTTGCTTTCCATATTGCTTTGGCTGTCACTTAGCGAAGGCTGGAAAGGGAACGGATGTCTCTGCCTGCTGCCAGGAAGAAGTAAGCGGCACAGTCTGGCCAGGTGAGGGTGAACTGAACTTTCCTCCCTTCTCACCAGCAACCTCTGACAGCTGGTGACAACCAGGAGAAGAGTTTTGCTGTGCACAGCCTCAATGAAATACCCTGCAGAGCTGCAGGCTGCTGAAGGCATTTCTAAAGCTTGGGCTGATACCCGTGTCTTTTTTTCCAAAAGTCTCTTTGTGCCATATATACCACTGATCCACAGAAATGCAGTCATCAGCCCATCTCTCTTCCCTGCAGCTAACGATCTCATGTTGAAAGGTCATTAAAAGTATTTAGGGCAGAAGGAAGCAGCCTACCCACCATCAGCCACTGCAGACCTGTCAGCACAGCACAAGCGTTTCTTCTCTTGCTCCTTAATTGCACAGCACAAAACCCCCACCAGCTAAGCAGTGGAGAAAATCAGATGAGGGCACGCAAGCCAAGAGGTCAGGCACCCTCACGGTCCAGTTTGCTGAGTTGTGCCTGCTGCATCTCTCCTGGGTCTGCACATCTCAGCAGAGCATTTTGGTTTCTTCTCACGTACTTACTGGATGCCCACCACGGAAGGGCTTCAGCACCTCCCAAGGACTAGTTTTAGAAATACATACGTTTTGACACCTCCCTCTCCTCTCTCTTCCCCGGTCCCTCACATCTGTGGGGGCTATATACAGTTCTCCAGGCTTTTTCTTCACGTAATGAGGTCTGGAATAGGTGCAGAGGTGGTGAAAGGAACGGTGGCTTCTTCATAATGCCATGAGGTTTATGGGGATCAAGGAAAAACTAATTTAGTCAGTGACTTATGGCTGAATTCTCTAAGGAGAGGAGCGGACTGGCTCTTTGTGTCCCAAAGGACACCAAAGTCCTGGCTGTGAGCAGCCTGGAAACCTGCTGGCAAAACAGTGGCTGTGGGAACAGAAAATATTGCACGTGCTTCCCTATGGATTTAGCAGGACCATATATGCCAAGCTGTGGAAACTTGAAGGTCACTGGACAATATCAGAGCTACTGATACTTAGATGACAATGTAAACTGAAACTAAATGTATGTGAACTGAGGGTCTTAAAAAGACATTTTAGGGCTCATTCCAGAATTGTATGATACAAAACGTCACACACAGTTTTTCAGATTTAAATTAATTTAGATAATTTTAAATACATGTGCAAATAAAGCAATACTGGGAACATCCTTGACAATTTTAATTACACTGGAATCAGACACAAAATGTATGAAGGCATAAAAAAACGTTAAGATTAGTATGAAAAAACAGGCTTTCTATAGGCATCGTTTCCATACATGGTATGCTCTGAAAGAATACCGCTATATTGCAAAGATGGTAAAAGCTCTAGCTCTGAGGTAGTAGAGACTCACCGCACTGGGAAAAGCAACGATTACAGAAGGCAAAGGGAAAAAACAGAGTGAAAGTTCTCTGACTGCGTCTATGCCATCTCAATATGGATATTTTTCTGCCATCAAGAACGCAAAGGTGAACTCAGCTTTCCTTCCTCACCCTGTTACAAAATACCAATTCTCATGTTCTTGGTTTCACACGCTGTTTCTTTCTTGTGGCACCCTGCAGCAATACCCCTCCGGCAGTCCTATCCCCAGCCCCGAATTCAGCCTCAGACCTTCATCAGCTGACTCCTTCTCGCAGTTACTCTCACAGCCAGACTCAATGTCTTTTGCCTCTTCTCCAACATCCTTTCCAAAATCCTATCAGATGAATTGGCAAAAACAATTACAAGCTCTTGCCTGGCTGCTAAACACCCCTGTAAGCCTTTCTCTTCCCTCTTCCTCCCCTTACTCAAAATGCTCTCAGCAAAACCTTCTCAGTTGCCCCTGTGCCACTGCAACCGATAATAAATAGTTTTGCTCCAAGACCCTGAACTGCTGCCCTAGCTCACAACTGTGGTCTTGGCTATTCCTATAATCTCTTTCATTTTATTTTAATTTCTTTCCTCTGTCCCTCCTCTATGCCCGCACCTCTTATTTCCTGCTTTCTCTGTGTATCACTTCAAGAGCAGAAAAGATCTGTTGTTTGCACACTGAGGAATACTGCTTCTGCAAAAAATGTTATTTATAAGGATTGGAAGGCTTTTTTCTGATTAGCATTTTTGGGGAGGTTTTGGTGTTGCTGTTTTTCCTTCCAAATAGATCTTTGAAAATTAGCTTAAAAAGACCACAAAAGCGAAGCAGTTAAACAGAAATTACTTCAGAAAAAAACCCCAAACTCTTTGGAAATATTTTTCAAATATACAGGTGTGGCAAGTTCTGTTAACCCTCCAAGCAACTAAATAACCAATGAGCAGTGAATGCATTTTCTAGCTTCTGTGTTGGAGTGGGATAATTCATCCTGCTTTGGTTTTAGGCACCTAACCTAGGTTGCCCCTAGGTTATGTGCACTCCTTAACACATGGAGAACTTACCCTTCCGGAATTAGGTACTATGAATCACACCTTTCAGGATGCATCGCTTTAAGTACAGTGTGCGAGTACCTGGAGCATCTATGGAAATATAGAGCTCCTAAAGCATCCTCCATTGGCAATGCTAAAACCAGACTGCTTGATCCTCAAGTCCCAGTCTCCATTTAGGACAGTTGTTTTGAGCCTGTCTTAATTATTTCAACAGTAAAAATGTCTCCCTCTTTTGGATAGGTTCTGGTCTTCTTTTTAGAGGTAGATACACAAAGAGCTGATGTTACCAAAGAAAAAGGTATCATTACAAGGCATTGTGCCAATGTTGCTGTTAACTGGTTACATACTGCTATGGGCTGGATGGTAATTGAGGGAAATGCTTTGGCAAGGACCTGGGGGATTAGTTTTGTGTCCTGGAAGAGCTACTGTTCTTGGAGAAGAATTTGTAAGAGAGCAAAGTCAGAGCAACACTCAGGGTCTCTGTTTTCTTCTGAATTATCAGGTCAGTTGTACGTCGTCAGCAGGTCGAGAATCTGGCCCATGCATTAGCAGGAGAGGCAGTGAAAGGCTGACTTTCCTCTGATATTTGACCCTACATAACATATAAAACTTCTGATTATTTTCCTTTGCCTAGTAAGACACTCGTGTTCTGTTTACGCAACCACAACAATAGAAATTCAAGCAAAAACACAGGTTTTGCTAACAGATAACAAACTCAGAGCTTATTCTATTGTACTGTCCAGCAGCTGGAAAACAGGCAGCAGGTAGATTTGAAAACCCACAAAGCGCTAATAAGAATTTGGCTTTTAGTCTCAAAAACACAGGGAAAGACCCGTCTCTGTTACAAACAGTGGTGCACGAGAGGATTTTCACCAGCCAGAGGGACGATAAGCTTCCCAGCCTACGGATCTGCCTTAGCATTGTTCTTCCATCGCCAGCAAGACGAAGAGTGGGCAACAATTCACCGTTTCCCTTCATTACCTAATGGGAAAGGGATGGCAGTGTAAAGGGAATAATCGTATGGCAGTGTCAGGATACGACATTTTAATTAAGGGGATGCGAGTCCCTCAAAGCAGCAGTCCCTCCCCACTGAGCATTCCTAAAATGTACCTGGTGTCAAATCCTGCCCCATCGATGGTGGGTTTGTTCATTATTTGTAGCAGCTTTTAAGGAGCTTGGAAATAAAATGCACATTTCCCTAGTAGCTGTAATTCCTTCCTCACCTGGCAAAAACTGATTTATTCTCCTACCACTTTTACTCCTAAAAGTACTATTCTAGTCAAATTTACAGACTATGCCTGTTGTGTTTTTATCGTGGGGACTGTGGGAAGTCCAGAGCTCTCAGCAACATTGTCATAACTTAAACTGAGCCCTGAGAGGTCTCTGGGCTTCCAGACAAATGCCTTATCAGGATATTATTGCCAGTGTTAAAAACAAAAGAAAACAAAATGACTTGTTAGGTTTCTGAAAAAATAGCTATGGAGCTGTAACGTGACATTTCATTAATATTACTTGTACTGTATATATTACAAGCTCATTAAAGAATCACCAAGCAAAGTGATTTTTCAGTTTGGTTTATTTTTTTTTGTTCTCTAAAGAGTACAATTAATATGACGATCGTTCTTTGCATTTCTGGACTTTTTAAAATCTTTTTTTAGTTTGTAAATATAATATCAAAGGCTGGAATGAAAATATTCTACAGTAAAGCATTTTGAAAGGAAAAGAATAGTCTACCAAATTTATTATGTGGTTAATCATAAGAACAAACTATATATTTTTTTTATGTACCCACTAATTATGTCATGTTCTTGATTCCTAAGCACCAAAGCACTGCTCTCCAAAAAGTGCTTTTAAAACCAAGATCTTAATAGTCAATCAGATGGAATAAACAACTTCATAGGGGAATTCTGCCTCATGCTCAAAACTCTGACCGCACTGGAATAAGAAAATAAATGAGAAATCAAGAGTTTTAAGGTTAACGCTAGTGGAATCCTTCTACTTGCCTCATATCAATTGACTATAATGGACTCAAGTGACATGTCCACGTTGATAAAGCTCTTAAGAGCATGATGAGCCATGGAGTAAGCAGGACCTATTTTAACAGGAGCTGACCATACTCAAATGGAAACAATTTCTAGTCCCTCCTCCACCTGCAGCATGGGTCTGACTATCAAGCAAATTCCAGAAATAAAAGAGAAATAGGGGAAAATGTCAGTGCATGCAAAATTTCAAGACATTTAAAAAACCTTTATACAATTTGAGAAACAATATTTCAAAATCTAGAGATGGACTATTAAAGTAGTAAGATCACAGCAATATTTACATCATTTTAGGTAACTCCATTTCTATGCTTTCTATGACTCGCTAATAGGAAAAAAATCCAACTATTTTATTTAGATAAAAAAGAAAGTTCTGTTTGAAACAAAAAAAAGCACTAGACTGTATTTCCCTTCTCCAGAAATGTGAATGGCAAAATAAAAGAGCTATTCTCTGAAAGATGTGTTTTCTTTCTTACTGGTGTTTGTGTGACTCAGCTAGCACTAAAGGCAGTCTCCAACATGTCTGCAAATGGTGGCCGAAAAGCAGTGCATGCCAAATACTAACTTAAGATTGAGCGGTTTCCAAAGTGCAATGCTACTCCTCCGAAAAATGTTTAGGGATCCACAAACGAGGGAAGCTGGAAATCACTGTCAAACTGAAAAGCTGGCCATTCACATGCTATCAAATCCACACCTTGGTTATCAAAGTAGTTAAGTTTCAGAAAGTCCCCTGTCCCTTTGCCTACCAGAGAGGCTTTCTGAGACACTTCACTAAGAATAAGCAGCATGTTTTATTTATTCCTTGAAAACTCCCTGTAGTTTTTGCTCCATGCTCTGAAAAACAATCAACAATTTTACGCCACGGGGCCAGGATTGAGCTAAAGCATAATACTGCAGAAAACAATATTGATGGTGCTGCACACACAGGAATAGCAGATGATGATACAGTTTAGATAGGAAGAAAATAACACAGTAGAATTGAAACCGCAGGTAGAATTTTAAGTAGGCTGAATGCAATATCCGAAACCATTTTTATGCCACTTCCATTAACACATCTCTTTAAAATATTCTTTAAGATGCGTCAGTTTCAGGTCTATACAGTAACATTTAAAACTTACTCAATGTGTGTATGAAACTGCTTTGAAGTATGTTACTTCTTTTATTGTCCCTTTTACTGCCATCCTT
Organism: Fregata magnificens; assembly: GCA_013389945.1. NCBI lineage: Eukaryota > Metazoa > Chordata > Aves > Suliformes > Fregatidae > Fregata > Fregata magnificens. The sequence goes on from WAAD01001161.1 coordinate 60,574, forward strand.
CTAAAAAGCTTGCAAAATAAATCAAACTGAAACCATTGCACAAGGAAGAAATATTTATGACGGATGATTTTCAAATATTATGATGTGAGCTTACAAGAACAATTCTGTTAATTTCTTGGGAGAAAAGATAAACTTGGTTTGGAAAAAAACATTAACTTTTTTTTTTGCACTTCGTCTAAATATAACACCTCCAGCAACACTGCCTGCAGCCCCATGCTGGCGCAAGGCTGATGTTTAAAGCTGGATCATCTATGATGATCTATATTTTATATTTTTATAGTTCAGGATTTAGCCTATGACTTAGGGCACACAAATCCATGACTGTATCTAGAGAGCCTTCATATTTGCTCTGGGAGGGGCTCTCGGGGAACAAGGGAATTATGGTTTTTTACATTGTGTGAAAATTTAATATAATTATAGCCACGATAGATATGAGGGACGCAAGATCTGCAGGGACAGTAAAATCTTTTATTAGAGTAATTGAGGCAGTTGGAAAAGATATAAATTTCTGATACACCACATTTTGCATTCTACCATCTACGTATTCCTTTAAAAACGTGTCTAGATGATTACAGCTTTCCAACAAGGGAGAAATTGCCTCATTATTGGTAAAATATTCAAAGTGATGATATACACAGCATTGTCGAATGTGGGAAATCAAAAAACGAGGGGTGAAGAAAAAAAGAGAAAATTATAGACTTCAGCTAACAGATTTTCAGTTCAAACCTCCTTGGCAGAGTAAGACAGATAAAAACTTGCACTTTTTCAATGCAATCACAAACGGCTATAAGAAAAGACAAGATAAGACCACGGCTAAACCTGTGTGTGTATGCATCAGGGGGCCAAATGCTGTTGAGCCACACCATGAAGTTGCTACAACTGGAAAACTTGCTATTATACAGACCAGCCCGTAGTTACTGGGGCGCTTCTGTGCAAACAGAGAGACACGTTCTCACCCACCGGCTCCTGCTGAAGTTGCTCACCTGGTAGAAGAGCAACCTGCTCTAGGAGAAACCGCTTCTGGCACCGGGAAATAAGCAAACCCGCCTTGCTGTTTTCTTCCTTTTCCCACACGGTAGCACGACCAATGTAATTCATGAGAAACATGTTGTGACAATGGCTCCGAGCAACAGCCTTCTCTCCAGAAGAATAAAATATTAAGAAGATCTAAATCCAGCTCATCTTCTTTGGTTATTTGGCTCTAAAATATAGAGCAATCCACATACATTCATTTTAATAATGCATAAATGCTACTTCCTAGTTGCCAGGAGTTATTTCTTCTCTCAAATGATCTCCCAAACTCGTAAGAAATTAGCTTAATTTCTTTCTGTACTAAAAGTGCAAAGATTCCCTCTTCATTACCTATATATGTCAGAAGTATTTCTATCCACACAAGATTATTCAAAGTTCTCCAACTATTCAGCCACCAGAACTTAGTTCAAAACTGAACCTTTGAACCATTTCAATCAATTAGCTTTTAATTGTTGTTTAGCAGCCCTGTAATAGCTACAAATATTTTCCTAAATTGTGGTAAAGCTGAACTGAGATGTGTAATCTGGAGTTCAGTTTCTCCACAAAGAATATTTAAGTATTGTTGGCACGTGTATATTTATAACATTATCTTCTGATCGATTCTTCAGAATTATTTTTAGACTGACAGTATTTATGGAAAGCTCCATACATCCGAGATTTGCGGACACTGAAAGTATTCACCAGTTCAATTAAATTCAAAACCACGAGGACCAGACCTTCAGCCAGAGTAACTCAGCACAGCTCTATTGATTACATGGCTGCTCATCTATCTGGCAAACAAATACAGAAAGGGCATGCTGAAGACCTCTTAATTCTGCTTTCTCGGGAACATTGGGTCATTTTGTTATCCACAAGCTTCAAATTTTCAAACATTTCAGTACAAAGGGATTAAAAAAGCAGAATTAATTTTCACATAACTTACTTGACCATACTGACAACTCACACCAATTACAACTGCATAACCTCTGCCACCTGCCCACAGCTGACGTTAAAAAAAAAAAAAAAGGGGAGGGTGGGGGGGTGGAATAAGTGACAAACTGCCCTGTTTAGATGTATCCAATATTCTCAGTAACAAAAACTGCCTGGATAAGTGGCAGCATTTTTAGTAAGGAAGCATACATATAAGGCGTAAGTAACGCTTTCTTATATCTTCTGATACCAGTGGCTCTAGGTTTCACAAAAGAAAAAAAAAAATTCATCTTCCCCAGCTCCTTCACAGCCTTTGCATTAATTTTAAGAATAAAAGCCAATAGCTTTGAGTGGAAGAAGAAACCCCAAAGTACAGACTTATTGAGCTCTACCAGTAGTAATAAAAAGGTGAAAAGAGTTTAAAATTCAGATCGTAAATTTTGAAGGCGGCAAAAAAACACTGGCAGATGCTTCATCCAACCCTGTTGTTGCTTACACAAACCCAAAAGGTGTTCTGCAAGAGATGACCCTGTTTTCTGTAATTAAGATCTTCAAATTAGAAACCTAGGTGCAAGAAATTACTTCCAAACCAAATCCAAAACATTAAATTTCATAGCATGTTTTTTCAAAATCTGCATCCCATATACAGGTATAAACCATGTGGAAAAAATGAAAATACATTGTTTGAGAGGCACCTAAAATTGAAAATTTGTACCTACTCAGAATTCAGACATTTGAAGCTTTGGATCAATGAACGTGGTGACAGCTGCTCGTTAGGAGAATCCTGCAGTGACAATTAATAGATTTGGCGTCCTACCCCACACAAACCTTAACAGACCCAGGAAAACCTCCTTTTCCCATGTAATTTGCCTGGAGGGGATCGACTAGTTCATATTTTGGTACTTATCTTTCCAAGGCCTACTTCCGAACTGCTCGTAGAAGCGCTATCTGATGCCATATAAGCAGCAGCTTGCCAAAATCCCCCACCAACATGAATACCTTCACAACCTTCAAAATTAAACTTCACTGGGCTGACAGTCCAGAAATTTATTTCCTTCACATAGGAAATGAGGAGACATTTTCAAACTTTGGGGAGAACTTTAGGTTTTAAGCTTCAATAATTCAGGATAATTCTTCTCCCCTTTATTGCAAGCAAGCCATTCTCCTCTTCATTGCAAAATTGCCTAACCAAGACTCATTTAATTCTTTAAGGGTTGTGGTTTCGATCGTGTATCATAATGGTTATGGAAACAGCTTGAAGGAGTCATTTTGGAGAGACACAAGAGTTTTAAAGAGGATAATTTATAGATTATCTGAACTACAGTAAATAGACAAGTAGACCAGGCAGTTTTTAGTAAGACAGAAGGGTAAGGCAGCATGAAGAACATAACACAACGTTGAGCATGAGAGGGAAGTTAAATCATTATGTTAGTATTCTGCACCTCCAAGACAAAGACTACTGCTGTCTTTCAAGACTGTCAGCTGTAAATTTATTTTCTTACAATGGCTCTGTGTTGAAGGACCATTCTGAACAACAGATACATGTTAAGTTCAAAAAAAGATAGCTGAATCAGCAACTGCAAAGCAGGAACATATGGTGAATGAGATGAAAAAAATACCTATTACCAATAAAACCTCTTAGAAGATCTACAGCAAAGCAATTTAAGAGAATTCAGCGGTACAATACCGATTTGAAACGAGCAAACAAAAAAGACTCCAAATTAGCTATCTGAAGTTTTCATATAAAATACATACAGTCTCCAAACTACCATGGCAGGGTTCATCACTTTGCTTTAAAAAAATTACTATCTCCTTCCCAATTTTAATATTTTGATATTATGTGCCATTTTGTACCTTAAAAGAGAATGCCAGTTAATTTTCTGAATTTTTAAAAATATTTATCATTCCTTCTGTTGTAACTGATCTCTTTCCCCCCAGTAAAACTTCATTAGGGTTATTAACCAGAGGCAAACTTGTATTTGCCCCTCTGCTGTAGCACTGCATTTCTGGCAAAACGTGAAATGCATGTTTGCCACTGCTAGCATTTTGATACTCAAGGGGAGCCAGAACTGCAAATTTAGTATTTAAATCACATAACAAAAGCAGAAGAAACCTATGCAATTACATGACTTCTTCCTGATTACTACATTGTCTCATCCTCTTCTACAAATCTATTTTGTTTTCAATCATTGAAAAACAAGAGTCCAAGTGCTAGGTTCTTAGTTCTTAGTAAAGAAACTTGTATCAGAAGCAAATAAAGGCAGGAGGCAAAATGGCAATCAAGATGATGTGTCTTATGGCCTCAACACAGCAAATCTCTTAAGCCCTAGTGAATTCTTGATCCTTTTCTACAAAATGCATTTATTATTGTTAGCCTGTGTTAGGAGTGGCACTTTTCTATTAAGATAAACTTTCTTAGCGGTGGTACTGGCTTTGTAATTCTAATTCTGCCTTGAAGGACTGTCACCTTTCTGTTGATGGAGTTTATTTTTTAATCTCTACAAATACGACCTTTCTAACGCTGACCGAAGATTTTCCTCTAAAAATTACAGTTTAAGCAAAATCGTGTATTACAGTTCATCTATATAGATATCTGCCTAGTCTGAGAAAGAACAAACTATGTCCAAGAACTACATCTAACTTCCTGATCATATATCACAGGGAGGATGAAAACTTGTAGAGCTTCAACAGGGGCACAGGCACCGTTTTGCACCTCTCATATTTCAGCCATTTTAAAGCTGCCTTTATGATCATCTTTACAGATTATACTTTCCCTCAAATGTACATAAAACAATATAAATAACCCTCACAGCTAAGACAAAGCAAAACAAACTGAAAACATTTAAATAACTCTTTCCCTAATACAACCATTATACAGCCAAAAACGGCTAAGGACATAACAGGAACTTAGCCTGTGGCTGACTGCCTATTTTACCCAAAAGTGTTTCCCTTCACCGATGATCAGATTTGACAGAGAAACACGTGTTAGTGTCACTAACTGCAGAACGCTGTAGAAATGTTTGAAGTCCATCAGGAGATTTATGGTGGATAGAAGTAGTTGTAGAGCAACTGTCTTGCCAAGAATAAGCCCTATCGCAGCTTCAGTTAGACAAAATATATCTAAAACAAGCTACCTATGGTCTTTTAAACATGCACTGATTTGATCTCATAGATCTACCCATCTGCAAGGAAACTCCCTGGGAAAAAAGTGCATCCTATTTGCTAGCTTAAAAACTTCCAGGTATTTCATTCACTTCCCACACACACTCACTGTGCTACAGTTGATCATTTTAGACATAATTTAGGACAATCAGATCCTGGTCTCACACTCTAAAACATAATGATAATAATAGTACTACTGCTACTACTAAATAACTTTTTTCGAGCTCAGTGCCTTCCCCGCCAGTCCTGTATGGGCAGAGACATCTCAGCATCTGCAGTTCCTTAGGGATGCCAGAGAAGTCTCTCCATCAGAAGACAAGATTTGTTTAAAAGTACACTTATAAAAAATAAAAATAGAAAAGCCCAGCCTCTAGGTAATTTCTGTTTTGTTTTGTTCACCGATTTATTTTGCACTGGAGCGCACAAAAATATAGTTTCCAACAGAGAAGGAAAAACACGGTTCCAGGAAAGGAATGAGAAACATAAAATCATAGTTACTACAGTAAATCCCTAAAGAAGATAAGACTGATTTTTCTCTCAAACAGAAAAGGCAATATCTCTTACGAAAAGCAACCAAAGAGTTACGCAGACAAGACACTTTAAAAAGAAAATTAATTATTTTATAATTGAAAGGGCGATTACTTTAAGAGTTTTGAGATACACAGGCATCCAGTTCCTCAACGATAAGAGCGCTATTATAGTCAATCCAACTACTGATGGTTGGACTTGATGATCTTAGAGGTCTTTTCCAACCTTAATGATTCTATGATTCTACTGCTACTCCCTGTATGAGCATCACCCCTCTCACTGGTGTATGGCCTGATTAAGATGATACCATTTAACCAGACAAATATAAGGAAAATTTCAATGTTTGCTAACTAAAAACTGCAGGCTAGAATCCCTCGGACGGTGTAAATGACAATACAACCCCTGAAATCAAGGGAGATTCATTAACTTAATACCACACAAGACCTGGCTTTTCTTCTTCACAGTTCAACTGATTTTATTTTTTTAATGCGACTTTTCAGAGTAACAATTTTCCTTGGATTTAGCTGCTGCAATAGCCAGCTCTTGCAGAATTACAGACACAGCCAAATCATGAGGGACCATGCCAAATTCTCCCCAATTTGAGGCGAAGCCTATTTTGCAAATTAGAGGAATCTACTCCAGGTACTGAAGCTCTCCATCACTTGCAAAAAGCTTCTCATAGGAAATAAGGAGATGTTCCTTACATTACAGAAATGTTTTACACTTTTTCTATGGAATTTCAATGAGATTTAGTTAAATTCTGAAGTGCTAAAAATAATCCTCATTTTGCTTCTTGGGAAAATGTCAGCATCATAGCTAAACGAGCAACATAAAAATGACACTTCCTAGTTTTCACACTTGTTTTGTGACCTACACAACCTCTCACTTTTTTCTTTGGTAACAAAATACATAGATGATAAAGAATTTAAAGAATTAAGATTTAATGTCTTGGGAAGTCCACTTCCATCACAATTCTGGCTGAATTCAGCACATAAACTTCTTAGGTCTTCTGAAAATCTTAGGCATTACTCTTTAGACCAGTCATCTCCATGCTCAAAAACTGAAAATCCACAGAGGTGTCCTCTGTAGGTCAGCTATCAAAATATTAAACAGGAAAGAGTTTGCTCTACAGTTTGGAGTAACAGACGAAATCAAACCCAGTCAGAGCAGCTGTTTTCACACCTGCAGCTGCACTTGCTTCTGTCAAACTGAGAATGATTCCTGTAACCAAGACATCCAAGGATATATGGATCTAATTTGGTTTTTTAAATAAATTCAGTTATTTGAAGCCTAGCTTTATTAACACATTCTCTTTCGATTTCTGTAAATCATTTAGAAAAGACAGTACCTAGGAAAGGTCGAGATCGTTGCTAGGGATCTGGAGGGGCTTATATAATTGCCAGCATTATTGCAATGAAAGATGGTATGAAATCATGGGGTAAAAGTACAAATCTTCAATTTTTCAAATATAAAGTACAAATCTCAGGTGCATACAAGAACAATGTAATTATTACTACACAGTTTAAATTTACTCACTATTAGCTCTCCTTGCATCACCTAAAAAGTCAGCAAGATTCTATGGAGTTGCAGAAATATAATTACCAAGATCAATTCAATGCACCGTGCCATTAACACGTTATTATAAAGAGGCCGCAATATGAAAGCATCTCATAGACAGGACTGTATTTTGCAATTCATAGTGCAATTAGGTCTAAGTCTGATTCAATGAATCTGGTCCTAAGTGGAATGCAAATTCTGGATGTCTTTGTCCTCAGATATAAAGGTCAGCCATGCAAGTCAGAATTAACTTCACTGGGCAATTAACAGGAGAAAGCTCTCTACTAACATGTAAGGGCTTTTCTAGCAAGCAAAGTTGACGCTAACAGCAACTATAGTTTAAAAAAAAAAAACCCACGCAAACACTGATACTTAATGTTTTTACTCAAAATATTCCTTGACATTTCCTTTTTTTTTCCTCTTTTCTTGCTTGATTTTATTTGTATGGTGACACAGACTTACACCAACAACGCGTATCTGTAAAGCTACATCAAAAACTTGCTGTGCCAGGGCTTGGGACTAAGAACCCTGAATTCCCGTGTTGTGTACTCTAACATTGGGAAATACACACCTGAAAAATAAACAGGCATATTAATGAACTTTTCCAGAAGCTAAACTATCAGTCCTGTGAACATTTAAGTATAGCCTTTAACTCCTGCAGAAGTACTTACGATATTAATTTCAAGTATTTCAGCAATGTATTTGACCATTTTCTTTACATCTTTATAGATAGTCCTAATTCATAGCAGCAGCACCAAATGCCACACACGCACTGCATTTATTGGAAGCTGTAGCTACATTCAGTCATGTTTCACCCTCACGTTCAACAGTTCAGGTTGCATCAAGAGGCCCATGTGTGCCCTGCTTAACACTTTGTAGAGCCTGAATAATTTGTAGTTAATCAGAAGTCTGTCCTCAAGCACTAATGATATAACAACTCCACATCAGATCAGCTAATATTCATGTCAGATGACCCTTAGCCATGTACGCATTAAATGTGCAAATGAAACTGAATTTTCTTCTTTTTTTTCTTTTTTGATTCGTGAACATCCCCTGCTAGCTGGCGCAGAGTGAGCTGGTCTACTGGCTCGTTGAAGAAACACCCAAGTGATGCTTCCAGGTACAGATCTGCTGTTATCAATCATTACCACCCCAGATTTTATAGCACAACACAATTAAACAACTGAAAAACAGTGAATGTTTGATGTTGCTCAATTTTTGTATTTTGTCTTTTACAGCAAAACACAAAACCAATACGCTAAATAAATCAAACCCTGAGAAAGAACAACTGAGACAATGAAATTAAGCATTTAAATGTTTCCTTTGGATTCACATGAAATTCATTCAGGGATACCAGGATGAGGCAGAATATATGTTGTGACTTCTCCATTTCAGATGCGAACAAAACACTCTCTCCAATATTTTTTCTTCTCAACAGACCAAAACCAGAGCCTTTTGCTCCCCTTTGTACCTCATTCTTCTCAAGCTGAAGCTAGAATATAACCCGACCCGAAAAATGAACTTCCATCTGAGTTACATCTCCTGGCTGAAAATCCTTTTACCAAAGATACAAGATGTCTCCTAAACACAGTGAGAAAAAGGCGGCTGAAAATGGACACTTTAAACAGGGAACTGAATTTTACATGGCCTGAACACTTTTCAGCTTTATCAGGTAGGAACATTGTTTTCAGCAAATATTATAATGATATTCTTAAGCAGCTTCAGTGACTCAGTGGTAAGTCTCTGTATTGCTGTGTGGGAAGTTTGAATTTGAATTCTTCTTCCCCCTGGGTTGCCACTTTTGGATTCTTGTGCCAAAATAAAGCCCCAGGTTTTGCAGGGGAGGAATTTATCGTGTAGCCCCACACCACCACACTTGCTCAGGGAGGCTGTGCGGGCCGAGCGAGGGCTTGCCTGGAGGGAGTTTGTGCTGAATACCACCCTGGCAGAACGGCGAGTACCTTAGGAGCCTTCAGGAGGGGCTCAGTGCAAGGAAAAAAGGCAGAATTCTGTTTCAAATTCAGCTTTTCTCTCTCTCTTTTTTTTTTTTTTTTTTTTTTTAAAAAATACAATGTGTCCACCAATTGCCAAGTACAAATGGGGGCATAAAGAGTCAGACCAGCCTACCCTCTCTTAAGCTGATGATATTTTGTTCTCCAAGAAATGCTTTTAACTGAGCATCCTGCCAGGGCGAGAGTATTCAGCATCTCCAGAGGTGCTAGAGCTCGAGGATTAGCACCTGAAACACCTTCACTGCCCACGCTCGGCTTCCTCCCGAGTCTCGCGGTCCCTCTCCTGCACCTGACATCTCTTAGAAACCTCACTGATGTGGGGGCTCAGTATTTTGTCGTTTGTTAAATGTGTCATGAACTGAACATTGTTGGGTTGTTCGCAAAGACGACAGACACCGTACTGGAACATATACATAGGATCACAGCCTCCACAAAACAAGGGCTAACCACTGACCTTTCTTGAGTCTCAGCTGGATTACTGTATACCATGGGCACTTGAAGATGTGGACCAAAGGTACTGATGTTAAAGGAGAGACAAAAGTAGAGACAAATGAAACAAACTGAATAAACAGGGGTTGAGAAAGGAGTAATTTTTCTCCTCACCCATGACGAGCAAAGCAAGTAGTAGTGAACACAAATGACAAAAGCAAAGATCTGTGCTGAACCTCAGGAGAAGCTTTGGAGTTATCCCAGGCAGAAACAAGCCTTTGCTGACTACACTGCTCCTTTGACTGAAGGCATTCAGACAGGTGCCTCGTACAATCTCCCTCCTAAAATACACCCTTTGGGTTTTAAGAAGTTTATTTGGAAGATAAGTCTAAATGAATCAAATTGCTCAGGCTTTGAGGACACAGACATCAGACCCTACAGAATGTTGGTCTAGAGTCTGGTCTCAACGTACCCCACATAGGTCCAAAATGACTACCTGTAGCTGTGAGCCCTAGAGGGACAGTCTGGAGAGAAAGTACTACAGACCTATACCCATGGGCAAGTACAGGATCTAGCTACAGCCACTAAGCTCAAGGCAGCAGAGAGACTTTAACTGATGTCTCCAGAACCACAAGACTTCCCAAGAGGAAGAGGCAGGCCCTGTAAAATAAGGTGTATGCACAGGCAGCCTTGAGAGCTGCAACTCTTACCCACTTGATCCTGGGACTGTTGCCTACATAACTGATGGAAATATTTCAGAAAGTCCTAGAAATAACAGTAACCAAGACTTACTGTTTCACTTTAAACTCAGCATCATATTACATGTCCCCATGTCCAGAAAGGCAGCTCATTTTCCCTTTGGGCAAGAGAAAGGGAGCGGTATGAGAGGTAAATAACTAAAGCACTTCAGTGGCACGGCTCAATGTTCAGGCCTTAGGTAGCTCAAAAAAAAAGGTCTCCACAGAAGCTTAGGTATGAGCGTGCAAACAGCCCTGTTCTTCCAGAGACCATGCGCACGCTAAAGCAAAGTCTGCCCATAAGTGGATAAAGCCAGATTTGCTCGGTAGCTTGTAGGATTGAGCCATTAAAGCATAATCCACAAATAACACTCTAGAAAGTAAGACTAATTCGGTCTTAGACATAGAGTGAGCTATGATTTCTAAAACAGTATTTTTTTTAATGTCTTTAATTTGCAGCTTACACTGCAATTTCTAAGCTATTCCACATATATGCCAACAGAAAAGTCAGGAAATTTGTTGGAAGCACTCCATGTTTAGCAGAGTCCTCTAAGCTGCACACAAAGACACTGCTCTTCTTACTCATAGTCTCCTCCTAGTCTTCCTCCTACCTTTAGCAGGGTAGTATGTTAGAGGTAGATCTATACAAGAAGCTTCTACTCCAGAGAGCAGTGAAAAGGGATGAGCAAGCTGGGCTGAACAGACAGGGGCCCATTTCCTGCTTGACATTAGCCTAGCCTATGGATGATACAGCAAAAGTTTTATATCCATTTTAAAGGGGGGCAGAATTTCCTTTTTATTTTGCAGCCAGAAAAAAACCTTCCAGAAATTACTTATTTGCAGAGTGTTACAAAACTTGTCAGCAGAGGCAGAAGTGGGCAATGTGGGAGGGGAGGGGAGGAAGGGTGTTAAAGTACTCCTGCATATATTTTCTTCAAGAGTTTTGGGAAAAAAATGTTAGAAAGAAAACAGATGAAAACCAACTGAAGGAAGCATTAGTTTAGCATAGACATTTCTGTGCGATAGCTGTAATTTCATACCCAGCATAGTCAGTGACAAAGGTATGCTCGTTACCCCACACTGAAACACTGTGATTGCATGTTAATGTGCTCTCTCCCTGATTAGGCTGAGGTTACAGTACCGAAAGCTGGACCTCCCACTGACTGCAAAGGACATCTGGCCAGTAGCTCAGCATCTGGAATAAAACCAGCTCATTGTTAGGCTGGCTTGCAGTTGATGAGGGCCTTTTTTCCTATAACCACCTCAAAAACAAAGAAAAATTAACAGGCTCGAAAAATAGAACAGAATAGAAAGTACACTATATATTCTGTAATATGGGAAGCAAACTAGGTAAACCATTTGGTTCAATTAAGACAAGCCAATATGGGAGCAACTTCATTATCCAACTTGGATCCCAAACCACAGTTTTATTTGCTGATATTCTCATGCTCTTAGCTCCTGGGAAAACTAAATTAATCTCTCAGGTCCATATTCAGTAAATGCTCCATCCTGTTTTGGCAAGACTGAGGTTTCACTTTTATTTAGTTTATTCAATGAGGGTTTTGGTAGAGTAGAAGCAAAGCAGGGTGTTTAAATGAATAGCTTCATATTCCTTCCCCATGGCCCACGACCCCATTGTCTGCCCAGCCTGGGGCCATCAGTCCCTGTCCCAGTGATGCTGTGGGATGCCGGTCTCCAGCCCTCCCCAGCCTGGCGGCTGACATCCTGGCCTGACCTTGGCCCATCCCCATGAAGGTACCACCTAATGCCCTGGGACAGGGGCTTCCCCCCGCTCCCCCGGCTGCCCCAGCGAGTCCCTGGCCCTTGCTGCACCTTGACCCTTGCACAGTGTCACTTCTGAAGCATGCAGAGCTAGGAGAATCACAGCCAAAGCTGTTCGTCTTACCCTCCACCCTCTAACACATCTGAAACACGATTGTCACCATTTCACTACTACAAAAAAAGGAAAACATGGAATATAACTCTGTGTTTATAGAAGAACAGTGATGGGCAAAGAAATGCAAAGTCCATAAAGCGTAGGGACTAACTCATTTCTGCACCCCAAAGCTGTTTGCTTCACATGAATTAAAGACTTCTCTCTGTGCAAGAGAAACCACTTTCTGTCCCCTGGTTCGTACTTGCCCACTCCCCCTCCTGTGTGTCTCCATTCCTATTCACCATGCCCCATCTGGCTCCCAGCATGAAGCACAGCAGCTGCTCCAGTGCCAGGATCAGGCAATCCAGCAAGGCCAAGGGCTGGGACCTAGCAGCACCCAGCAACAGCCCCACAAAAACCAGCGCGTGGGTGCACCAAACCTGCACACAATCCCTGCTGGAGATGTGGGAAGAGACCTCCATTGCAGGGAGGACAGGAGCTAGACTAGAATTTTCTTGTCAAATTTTGTTCCTCTCTAAATTTTTCACTTCCCCGCCCCCCCNGAATGGCAGATGGAGGTTAAAATTAAAAGAACAGGTTTTTCACAAAAAGCTTGCAGTTTTAGACGACACATTACAAACCAATTATTCACATAGGTGAAAACATGGGATGACAATGTCCGGTTTTGTTTAAATAAAAGAGATAAGAAAAAGGCAGAGTAGCAAGCTTGTTTATTCCTTTTTTTTTTTAAAATCAGAAGCTCTGTTTCATCTGTACCAGCTGAGATTACAACAAAGCTTTAGTGATTACTTCAGTATCACCACTGACCCGTGAGAATCATATCCCAGAAAATAGGATTTTAGTTATTAAATGGAGTATTAACTTTCACCGATTACAACCAGGCAGCTGAGAAGCCAGACAAAATAGTCATTTAGAAGAAATTCTAGGGTTTCTTAATGGTCAACAGAAAAACATTGGCCATAAGTGATGACAAAATAACCATCAGCTAACATGTGCCAAAATCAGCCAGGACAGTTGAAAACTGGAGGCCATCTACAAGAAGAAATGAGTGAAGCTGGCCGACAGAGCTTTATTTACAGAAAATACAAAATCAAGTTATAAAAAAGGCAAGTCCTGTGTGCCCCGACTGTTGAATCTGCAAGAGCCCTCTGTATAAATACTTTCCCCTTATCTCAGGAGCTCATTTGGCAGCGCATTACTCACACCTTTACTCCTCACTCCATGGGGATCGCTCCAGAGAGCCGGCCAACACTTAAGGCAACTGTGGGGCAGAGGGGACATAGTGGAGAAAGGGCAGTTGAGAAGATAGAGAGAGATGGCATGGGAGTGTGAACGGCCATATTCTCTGATTCCCCCTAAATCTCATCACCTCCCACCTGGGCCCTGATGAAATCTTCTTCTAAACCAACAAAGCTACAGCAGTGCTGGTGGGGAGGCACATCTTAAAGAGAAAGATGCAGAGGTGGCGCAGATGCACCACTGTGCACTACACAGAGGGAATAAAACCCAGCAGCTCCCGTGAAATGCTCATATACCTTTGTGGTGAGTGCCATATAAGGTACACAGAGAAGAGCCGTGTCTATTGATAGCAACTTCTTGCTGTACCATGTCTAATTTGGAGTGTCTTTGCCTTGCCTCACAGTCCAAGCTCTGTGTATATCTGTGGAGCACTTTGAGTATTTACTTTTCTTTGTAATTAGTTAATAGCAATGAGATAGATCTTTTTGAGGAGCAGGCTGCTGTGACTGAGCAGTTTTTAAACACAGAGAAATACCCGCAAAGAATTTGCTTGCAGCTATTCAACACTGTATTCAAACACAGTAAGTTTGGGAAATGTTGTTTAAACAGTGGAAGTGAATCACTTTTAACTAGCTGTTGATGAATCGATATAACATCAACCTTATATTAATAATATTAAAAAATAATGATCATTAGACTGATGGACCATGAAGAGGTGATTACTGAGGACTGCAAGAATATGTTTCAGTGATGAACAGTAGATTAATAGAGGAAAAAAGTTAATATGCACAAAGAAGGATAAAACTGCTTATGAAGATAAATGATGGCTTCCTTTCCAATGGAAAACATGATGTTGCAAGATATACAGGATACTTAGGATAAATATTACAAATATACATGATAATTGGCCTCTACTCTCATGCAGATACCCAGACCTGACTCTACTGTATCCCTTGCTTATACAGCCTCAGTGAAAACCTCACAAGATCAGCCCCTATTTAAACCACACTCTTCTTATGCAGCTAGGAGGCACAGGAAAATTTCCTTGTCACCTTCAAGACTTCCCTGTCCATCTCTTAACCAGCAACATCTCAGTCGTGCTCTCCTCTGCATTATGCCCAGGTGGAGCAAATAGACAGAACAGGAACAACACAACCATCTCTGCAGCCTTCTGTCAGCATGGTGTTCCTCCCTGCCACGTTCAGCTGCTGTAAAACCACCATGTAAGCCTGGTAAGAAATCTCCGTATTAGCTGAGCACCCAGCTTGCCTCCTCCCCGTCAGATAGACTGTCCAAAGTGCCTGATCTTCCAGCGTGCCAAACACCATCATAATGGTACCATCAAATGGGAGCGCTCAGCCCTGGGAAAATGATGTCTTTACATCTGCATTTACATTCCTAACCCCCCCAAGACCTAGGTACTTGGCTTTAGACATTGACCATTGAAAAGTGCCTTCAAATAAACAACTAGCTTAGGGGGAAAAAATACCTAAGGATTTTGTTGCCAGTTTTAGAAGAGTGAGCTGACTGTAAAGGCATTGCCTCGGAACAAAATAATTGCTAGGGAGAAAGTGGGAGGATAAATGTGAGACTCCAGCAATGTTGATGACAAACAAGGTAACAGGGCAGGCTTTTAAGACTTCAACTATGAAATTAAACAGAGTAGCTTTACCAAGTGGAAAAAGGATGGAGGTAAACAAGTGGAATACTAGGAATAAGGGTTTGGTGAGATGATCTGGGTAAGGGAGCTGTGGCTGCAGAACGGGTGGGTAGCTTGGTCAAGCAAGGGGCCAGGCACTGCATGGCTGAAGGGTCGGCACTTCAAATCAGAAGCTGGTCCTGTCAAGGAAGCATTGACTTTCTGCACATCTTTCTTTTAGCTATATTGTGCCCTTAGCCCATGTAATTATTAAACGTGACATCAAAAAGATTGAAGCATATAAAACATTTACACACGCACACATACACTTGTATGTAATTTGCCCTCTGGTTAGAAAACGTCTCAGAGCTTCAAAACCAAATCTTCACAAACCATTTTAAAATTCACAAAACGTAGACTCACTTCATCACGTGAAACACCTCAGGACAGAAAATAACACAGGAAAAACGGCTTGAGGTAAATATTTTCAAAGTATGAAAAATGCCAGAACTGGGGAAATGTCTTAATGTCCAGTGGTGGAAACACACCAAGTGAAAAACTTTGATATTAAAACACCTAATGTTTTTAGGACAAAACAAGTTCCCCAGTAATATATTAATGCAAAATTATGTCCTTTGAAATAGGAAGTGATTAAAAATACACAAAATTAAACCAAAGCATAGGAAAGCTTTTTTGATGGTAAAATCAAATTAGGAGTAATTTTTATTGCACTTGGAGGGAAAACTGTATTAACATCCATTAAAATCTATAGTAAACTGATTACCAATGATTGCTACAGTTTAAATATGCACTTTGCCGACTTCTGAAAAGTACACATCAAAAATTAATCCAAAATGCCCTTGGAGAGCCTGGGCACAATGCCTTAGTGACGGATAGATAGAGAGTTTTACACCTCCAGCCCGCTGATGTGGTTGCTGCTTGATAGCAGCCACAGTGGAGGAGTAAGTTGCCTGTCCATACAGACCCAGACTGCCTAAAGCAACCTGGCTGCAACGCAGCACAGAGCAGGCCCACGTGTCTGTGCCACGCCCTTCATTGCAATAACCCAGCACTTGCAGAATTTCTTTAAATAAAAGGAAAAGTATGTGGCCGGCAGAGACACGCATAGGCAGTGTGGAGCACAAACACCTTGCAGGCCACGGCATTTTGGGCTACAGAAAGCAAGGAGGCTGTGGCACCAGATCACCCCAGGAGCATCACTGGGCATGCGTGCCCTAAGGCAGCCCAGCTTCACCCAACCTCCCCTGGAGGGGAGCACCACAACCCAGCCCCATCATGTAACGTGACGTAGCAAATACATCCTTTAGTATGTGACGTGACTTGACTTGTGGTACGTTAAGCATCAGAGATAAGAAACTCTGGAGATTTGCAAATACAGTACAATCCCTGCTAATATTCCTTATTGATTAAACTGCGCCTCAGTAAGAAGTGAAATGGCTTAAATAAAACAGGCATCTCTGCGTGCATGGGAGATCTGCTAAGGCGAGCAGTGCAGTCTACATATTCTTTATCATGTAAGTCTTGCACTGACGCATATTCTTTATCAAAATAATATCCTTCTGTTAAAGCTATCAGAGCTTTACCCACAAGAAGTCCACTAAGCTACAAGATGAATCCTTTAGTATGGAAGTTTTCATTTGACCTCACTGTTACTTGTGTGCAGGACTAACATGGAACAATTTCCCAAGACGCACTTAAAGGCAAAAAGATATTTTTCCATACAGTTGTAGATGGACTTCACATAAAATGCCGCCTTGTATACTTTCATCACATTTAACCAGTTGCATCACATTGTTTAAATGCAGGTTACGGATCAATGCAGGCAAACAATATGAGACCGAAAATTTCAATGTCACAATTAATATTTAACCAATTTGTGGTGCTGTGTTCTTCAGCAGCCACTTAAAATGCAGGGAACAGGTACAGTCTTAAACTGCTGGAAGAATAATTACCACTCTGATTGGGTCCTGAACATAATACCACTCTACTATATTTTTCTGACAAATATATATAGACATTTTCACAGATTCAGTGACATTTTCTTTTCTTTTCTTAAATATTCTGTGTGGGCAAGAAAAGAAAAAAGGTTGCAGTATAATTTATGACACCATTTAATATCAATATGACAATACAAATGAAGGAATTTTAAAAGAAAGTTGCAATGTTTCTTCCAATAAGTTCCCCTTTTGTGTTACCCATAAGTCATATTTTTGATATTCACAAGGCAAATTAATGGTTTTCCTTTCTGAAAGAAAAGGGGGAACTCAAAGCACTGTCAACTAAAAGATTAAGAAACAACGACAGCGCATTTTAAAATTAAGAGATTCAATACCTAAAGACTAAAATTTAAAAAGTCCCCACTACAACAAGGAAAAGTCTGAGATAGGATATGTAGAAGAGATGGTAGGCAAGTAAAGATCTGAACACATGTATGTACTTTACCATATGCCTAAGAATACAAGAGACAAGCTAACAGTTTATAAATGTAATAAAAAAAAAAAAATCAGTATGTTAACGGTAGCAATCCACAGAGCAGCCATGCCTTGGGTACTGCAGAAGTTCCAGCTGTTTCATAAAGGCACATCAAGGACGCTAAAAAGAAGGGGAACAGACATGACGGTCAAAAAAAAGCTTTTATGACTGGAGAGGCGGTCGCAGGCTAGAATTCTCCAGCTTGGAAGTGAAATGGCTGTTAGGAAAGTGGTCAATAAAATCATGGAACAGCACAGAGAAGATGAGTAGGCGACAATTATTCCCACAACAAAAGACACAGAGAAAACAACTTGAACAATCCTGTATAGTTCAGCACTCACTTTTTATTTTAAGTCGTGCTGTTGCAGTGAGTTGGGCTGAATCAACTTAACATTTATCAAATAAAGGTCTGCAGCTGCATTCTGCATGAACAGGATAAACAACTGTGGTGCATGCAAATTCTTTATTCTAGATCCTTGCCTGACTCCTCCTCACTGGGCTGAGAGATGGGCCACCAGCAGGAAATTGTAGGCTGATTCCTTAAATCATGACAGCAGTCAGCTACATTTTGAGAGTATTTCCATACTCACTGCAGCAGGCAATATATGGACACTACAGTATTTAAATGAGCATGTTCTCTCTGTACAGGCGTATTGAGATACAATGCCAAGACGAAGTGCAGATACCCAGTTATACAATCTCACCTGCAGGCTAGTTCTGACTGCATAACACTTCACAAGATGCAAAATCATAATTTTAGATTCGGTAGAGACTCTCAGTTCTACATTAGATAACACAGCTTTAAACTGACTTAGCACTAGAGCCCTAAGAGCAACCCTGGTATTGATATTGGGTGTTCCCATCTGAATTTGATTTTAAAATGTGTGGGTTCCACACAGTGATGAAACTGTTTGGTATTTGCTACTGTTCATAATTGGTGCTGACCTGGGGACAAGTGTTAACGTAAGAAGTAAAGGGTTGAGAAACGTAGATACCAAGCAGTGAATTAGAAGAACGGCATTAACTGCATTTTTTTAATTCGAATATTTCAACCACCGCTAATCTTTAGAGAATCCATTTTCAATCATGTCTCGCCATCTTGTCCCGGGCAACTTTTAAGCTAAGAATTTGATAATTTAAACTATCCATCAGCTAAAAAAACATGAAGGAAAATTGTCTGGGTCACATGTATTGGGCAACCGATTTGCACACACACCCCGGCATCAACATACATGTATTTTCAACAGACTGCAAAACTACCCATTTCTCTGACTTTGTGAAGTTTTGCACATACTGAATCTAGGACTTAATAAGCCCAGTTTGCCAGTCTATGGGTGCATATACCTGAAAGGAAAGAACAGACATACTAGTAGATTTATTGGTATACTAATGCCTAAACATTGATCTTTTAGCATCAGTTAGAGAAAATGGTATGTATTCTGGGAGATCAAAAAAAAAAAAATCTTCATTTAAGTTCTTGGAATTTACCCTGTTCTCAGAATTATGTTGCCAAATAACTGACTTTAACAAAACCATTTAGCAGAGGAGCAGAAGAGATACTGAATGCAAGAGATGCAGCGCACTTTGCAAATGTCTTCTCCAGGGAAAATTACATCATGTCTTGACTGCTCTCAGTCAGACATTCTCATACACTGGACAATTCAGACGAAATGGATTATATGTTGTCATTTTCCATTCAGAAGCTGCTGCTACTTTGCTGGATGACTGCATGCTACCCATTAATGCTCTCCATCTGCTTCAAAGTTCTCAGCTGGCATCAAAATAATACCAAGATGGGATTGTCAGATACAACTTTATACTTGCACTGACTCCATAACCACCTGATTTCTAATCCACTTGCCTGACCACAAAGCTAATATTCAGGCTGTTGATGCAAGCTAGCATTGCACTTGGGCACAGGATCCAGACTTTATGGACTATTCTCTGTCTCTGTTTCCTCTGCAGTCCAACCACAGTCAGATCATCAGAAGACTTCCAAACTTCAACAAAGCAAAGCCTTTAAGTAATTTTCCCCCAGCAAATAAAATTGCACGAGCACTGGAAATAAATTAGATAAGCTCTTGCGGAAAACCCAGATGCAAATTCTGGCCAGTGTGAGGAAGGAAAGGAAGAGGACAAACTCACGGCCTTTCCTACGGGGTCTTTCCTCACTTTAGAATGGAGAGAGAGAGTGTTCATACAATTGCTTATACCTTGCTCTTACCTTGTACAAAAGCATGAACATTTGGAATCATTCTGTTCTGGTAACTTCACTGTCTCCTCCATCTCTGTAATCGGTCTGGAGCTCATGTAGTGCTTTGGGCTACAGACCTGCTATGGTATACGCCTGACGGGCAGATGTCAGAGCCAGAAAGGAAGGCCGCCCATGCTGCATTTCTTTGGAATAGGGCTCTTCCGTTTCTAATTTCTAGTAAGTCATAGGCTCTGTAGCTCATTGTGTGAGTGATTTGTATTAACGACAGTTTGAAACACATGTATAAAATGAAGAAATCAACCCTGGAAGCATTTAAAACAAAGAAACAGATTCCCACCTGCACCTTAAATCTGAAGAGTAACTGAATTAATACAAGAAGGCTCTAAGATAAGGTTTGCCCTGTCAGTTCATCAACTACTGCATACTGTTATAGCCCAGGTGGTTATCCGTTAGGATGAAACATGATTATCAAGTAGGTCTGAATGAGTTGGAACAAGCAGTAACAGTCAGAAAGTAACAAAACGCTAAGTTGTCACCGATCGTCCTCAGAAGTGACAACTTCCTCTCCTTTCTTATCTCAGCAGCATGATTCCTAGTAGTACTTCTACAGAGCTAATGCTGAGAAAGTATCAGCTTCTTTATATCACCCATATGGGAAGACAAGCATTGAAACGCTTGCATTTGCTCTTGCTTTTATTTCTTTTTCTTTTGACAGAGGGATGCAATTCACTGCCATGGGAGAAAGAAAAAAGAAAAACAAAACAAAACACCCAACCCCTCCCCCCACTAAACAAAAACCCCACAGAAAAGCAAACCAGACAACCCCAAAATTAAACTGTAATGAAACCACTGCACCTTTGCCCACTTGTAGAAACTCTTCGCGGGGCAACTGAAATACAATTTAGATGCCTCTGGAAGAACAGCAAGCCTGTCAGCTCTAATGCATTATGCAAGAAGCCAGACTTCACCTAATGCAATAACGGCATCCTGAACAGTACCAAATCTCCCTGTCTCCATCTCTCTAATATCTCACTCTTCAGCTTTCCCACTTAAAATAGGCCTCTCTGGGTTTTTTTTTTTTTCTTTTTAAAGATGTTTGATATAACCATGCAATCCAGGTATTAAAAGAAATGCATGATTTTTTCATATTTACATAGATTACAAATTAATACAGAGCCAGGGCATTTCTGGGAACCCTACTGCATAATCTGTAGGGTATATAACTTCAAGCATTTTAAGATCTAAAAAGCTAAATAAAGGTCAGCCTCGGGAGTCTGTATGACTTTCAACATTAAAACCGAATTTCTCCTGCTCCTTAAAGCTTCCTCGAACAAAGTTTAAGAAAGGAAAGCAGCAGCACTAAACAAACATTTCATCCTTTAAAGAAGAGAGTAATAATAGGTCTTTTTACTCTACAAAAATAAGCACTACAGTTTGGTGTATTTGGCATGGGGTAGATTTGAACACATAAACCTGTGCTGGTTTGTGAACAAGGAGGAGCCATAGCACACATGCGTTAGCATGACAGGAGAGTAACTGCATAGATATTTAGAATTTAAAACCCCGAGAAAATCTGAGACTAGATTGGACAAAAATCACTGGCCAACAGCTTCCAATTTGTATGCCCAACCTCAGATTCATCAAAGAATTAAAAACCTGGATAAGACGAACTTGTTTGGCTCTTCCGAACCAAGCAACCTCAGTACATCAAACCCAGTGGTGACTTGCCCTTCTCCAGAGACATTGGCCCTTGGTTAGTCATGACATGAGACATCCCAAGGCCCAGACCAGTAACCAGCGTCTGCAAGAGCAGGGAGCCCACCCCCTACTCGGGCACCACCATGCGTTACAGGAGGATGATCTTCCAGCTGTAACACAGACTGGGTCCTTGACACTGCAGACTTATAAAGATAGGGATGCAAGTTGTATTTTTATCCATTAATTTCTATGATGAGAGATTACAGATACACTAGAGAACTATCACACCTACCAACATTTTAAAATGAAGAACGCATTTGAAGTCAGTTAAATATGTTGGTTCCAGGGAGGGTTTTGGAAAATGGCTGGGGAAAACTACAAGCATCCTGCCAAAACGTGGAAGGGATATTTCCCATCCAGAAAGATAGATTTGGCAGGTATGAAGCATTTACATATCTCATAGCAAAATGCAGAACGCTTTTCTTAAAATATTTTCAAAAGAAATAAAATACGTATTTCAAATACCCTTTTTATGAACATGTGCTATAGTCCAGATAACACAACACTGCTTCCATTAAAAACAAAGCCTAGTCTAAAAAAAAAATTCATTATGTTTTGAAATAAAAAATAGATGACTAGGAGCATTCTCTTCGTTAAGCAACAAATTGCTTCTCAGAGATGGATATTTTAAGATCGAGCACAAGTGGTCGATCCTTAGCTGGTGTAAATTATCACTGTTGCAGGGAGCTCTATTTTTACCAGCTGAAGATTTGCCCCTAAGCATCTGTCAGTGAAGCGGGCCAGGGAACCAGAGACATGGACATGAAAAGGCAAGAGACTTACAACATGTTGGACAATTATGGGGACAGGGGGATTTGCAAAGGATGAGGGAAGTCACAGTAAATAAAGAAGCGAGCAAGAAAGCAAAATAGCAATACTGGTAACTCTAGGTACGGCGATACTGCACTGAAATCTGTGTTAGAACCTTCCCTTCTAAATCCTATGCTGCAGATCCCATATATTAATTGTGCTGAAGCATCTGGGCTGAGTCAGCACCTCTGGTTCCTCCCTATAGCAGTCAGTGACAGCTGGTAAATGCACTGCTGAAATCAAAACAATGGTTATTCTGAACAGTGGGATAAAACATTTACAGACAAAGGTTTTAAGATAGTAATTTTCATGTGCATCTTGGCTCAACAAGTGTAGCCAGCGTATCCAAAACTGCCTCCTTGATGGCTGGATAGCACGTCCCCCTGCTCCGTACACCATGCTTGACTGGCTTCTGCCTGCGTGGCACCAGGCGTTGTGCAATCTGGCTGAAAGCTGGAAATCAGCCCGTCCCTGTTAATAACTGAGGCAGTCTCCCACAGATCTGGACTTGCTTACTGGGGGGTGTCCGTCCTGAGCCATTGGCTCATTTTCTGCTTCTTTTTCCCATAACCTTTGTTGGTGTAACCCAATACAGTCATGCGCTAAACAAGCCACGAAGCCCACACTTGATATGGTGTTAATAGACTGTAACAGAGGAGCTTCAAAATCATCACATGCATAGGAAAGAGTACTTGAGAGATCAGCCAGCTACAGTTTTAAACAAAATACCTTCCCCAGCATTACATGTAATGTTTCAATAAGTTCAGAAGACAAAGAGGAAAGGATAAAAAATGTTTCCTAGTATCACCCACATAAGCAGTATCTTTTTGCATCCTGAAAGCTTACCTTTTCCTACACTAATGGCAGATATGCTGCTGACAATAACCATCCTGTTGCTTCATCTGCAGGAAAACAAGAGACTGGAGCTGTTGCACGATATTTGCAGACATGAACCACACCAACCTAACTGGGCAACGCTGCCTTTTAAAACGACAAACTTTCATTGCTTGGAATATGTCACTTGCTAGATACAAAAGCCATTAAAAATAAGTAGCCCAACTACTGTTAAAGAACAACTTCTAATTACATGCCATAATCAGTAGTTACCGTTTATCCACAGATGAAGCCTTGATTCACAGGTGATAAATGACATGATACTGAAGATGACACTAGTGACTGTATGGCAGTAGTTAGTCGCACACCTGAGACACGATGGATATGCCACCACCAAGCATCTTTACGTTAAGTCTGGGTACCTTTCTAAATGGTCACTTATGCTCAAAAAGCAGCCACAGACGTAAAAATCTGTGGAGGGAAGTGATTTGGACTCAAATTCAGAGCAGATAATTCTGTCAAGGAAACATTATGAAAATGATGAAAACTAGCAGAAGCAGATTATTAAATTTATACTGTGCTGGATTCACTGCCACCACTTTTAACAACAGGCTTTATCCTTCATGTAACCAAATTTATGCTAATCTCTTCAAGACTTCCAGAAACCAAAACCAGAGAAACTCACAATTTTCAGCATTTCAAAACTCACTCTACAATACCCTGCATTGACACCCTTTTCTTTTTTATTTTCATTTTTATTTTAACTCCCCCATGAAAGACAATTTTAGCCTACTACAGTAGATACTGTAGGGTATTTACTCTGGACATCAAAGCGCTGGCGGTACTTCCATCTCATTGTAAAAGGCCAAGATAACAAATACAGATTTATTATTAAATGTCCCACCTTTCACACTATGCAAATTCACCCAGCCTGCAGCCTACTTTTGGCAGTCCTCTTTCCCAAGGGCCCTTTAGGAAGAGGCTATCAGCCAGATTAATTATTTTAACAATAGCAGCCTTTTCCTAGTGCCATTTTTTCTGTCACCATTATATGACATAAAGCAGGGGGGAGGCAGAATGAATTTATCCAGCCCGTAATATATCTCAGTCCAAAGCTTCCCAGAAGCACTAGATTCAATGTGCAAGTAAAAAGCCATCATCCTCGTGTGACTAGTTACAGGGAACAAGAGAGAGCATCATGTGTCCCTGCTTCTGGAAGGGGCCGCATGGTCCCTCTGGCTGGCAAGGTTGACTACCATAAGACGACAGATAGGGACAGCTGTTAAAAACCCAGAACTAAACCAACTTTCTCCTGCCTGCCGTCATTCCTTATGATACATTAGCTTTCAAATGGAAAATGTAGCAACTCATAAATCTTTTGATGTTCAATAACTTAAGTACGGTTCATTTACTGGTCCTGCTCTCTCGACAGGTACTTGACAGGACCATAATTGTAGCACCATGTGATCTCTCTGCAGCACGTAACGAAGGGACACATACTGACCTTCCCACACGTCTCACGTGGGAGCCCGGACCCTCCAGGAGCGAGCAATGCAGTTGTACAGCACTGCCTGCCTGCTCGGGGTCGTCCCAGGGGGCAGGACAGCCTGGGGCCAGTAAGTTCACCCAGGAACTGGCCCAGCATTCGTGTAGCTCCTGTGCAGCTGGGGGAGCTCTGTGCTGCTGCCGTTGTGTCTCATGACGTGAAAAGGAATCCTTAGGGATCCCTATCACTTGCCATAGGCACAGATATAAACTGGGTGTGTTCATTGGGAAAAAAAAAATTAAGTATGGACAGTGTTTATAAAAATGTAAAAATCAGGGATTTTCTTACTCCGAGCTAACACCTGAAGTCAGCAGCCCATAGTGGGTAGGATAAGACAAAACCAAGGATTCCCTCACTCCTCATTTTATTTTATTTTTTTTTTTTTTTTTACAACTCAGACACAGATCTGCACAGACCTAGAACGAATCATTCCTCTTCCAACCTGAGTCACCCTAGGTGTCAGGACCTGCCCTTCCGCTGGGGTGACCAGAGCCTCACAGCTCCTTATTCCAAATTCAGTCCTTTTCGCAGATGCTGGTCCCAAAGATGCAAGACAATGCAGGCACTGGAGATTAGTTCATGTGAACGGGCTGTACTGTATGTTTTATTTAACAGAAAACATAAAGCAGTTGGCACTCTGCAGTCTACTCTGTAATGTTTACAAAATGATAATAACCCCAAAGAAACGCCAACAGGAACTCAGCACAAGTTAAACAAATCACCTTCAAAGTGGCACTCTGACACAATGGTGTCAAAACACATTTCCTTTCCCACTGGAACAATCCTATTATTTCATATTGGCAAACGGAGGGGAGAAAAGTGGTTTTAAGCCCATGGGAAAACAGCAAATTTACAGGGAGACGAGGGTGGCTGGTGAGCTCACAGAACTACTTGGGGTGAAGTTGGGCTTCTTTGGGGAAGAGCTTCTGAAGGCAAGGGGTGTTTGACAGAGAAAAGGCTACAGGATTATCCCAGAGGATCTCACCCATGTCAGCGTAAATCCGTGAAATGACAATATCATCTCCATGACTGCAACGGGCACCAGATCATAACCTCCCACGAAATGAAAAAATCTGATGCCCCTGTGATCTGCCCCTCCTCAATACCGACAGACAAGCAAATGAGACTGAGTAAAAGAAATTATTTTCCCACTACTCCAAGAATGATCAGTGTAAGCTTACACGGGTATCAACGCTTAGATAAGAAAGCCTGAAATGGCATCAGGCGCTGAAGTGAGGAGGAAGCGGTTACGCAGAACCTGAGCTATTGTGCAATATTCTTATTTTCTTACAGAAAGCCTGGTGTGGTTTTGTACATCCCTTGCCGAATGTTGGCAATTTTTATGCTTTCATGATTACCTATCAGTCATATGTTTTGCAGCACTTAGTCTCTCAAATTGAGATATGATGCTAGTATTATTTAAGAGTACCACAAGAGACAGGACATATATCAAACGTGCAAATGACAGTCAGATGTGGCTCCCCCGAGCTGAAAGAGAAAAGAAATTTGAGAGGTAAGAGTGACCTCAAATTTAGCCTGCCATCTTACGCAGATTTTGTATGTTTATCAGATACCAGTTTATTAACTTGGCAGAAATTGCATATTAAGATGCAAGAGGTTAAGCGCCTTTTGTACACAAACTGACACACATCCTCACAGGCAAATGAGAACATCTGATTAGGAGAGGGACCTGGCTAAGCTCTAGTAGCCAGGAGAGCTTACTTGTCCAATGACAAAACCTAGGTTTCCAACTCAACGCTTTATTTATTTCACTACCATGTTTCCTCAAAAGAGGCAACGCTTATGGAGCGAAAGACAAACATTTAAGGGGAAAAAGATGTCAAATGTCTCTTTCACAAAGAAGAAATCAAGGACCACTTCCCCCTGCACTTCACATCCATGGGAACCACTTGACAGCTCTCCCCCCTTTTCTCCCTATGGTGTGAATGGTTCAGATGTCGGCTGGACACAACAGCATGTCCATAGACTTCAGTGCTGGTTGAGGTTGGGGTGGAGAAATAGGTGGCTCAACCTGTAGTACATAGAGAACCTCAGGAATCAAAGGAATTTAAGAAGTCTTTGAACAGGATTTTACGGCAAAGCTTATGAAACCAGGGGGTCCAGGACCTAAAGACCTGATAAATCTCTCCCAGCTCCATCTTCCTGTGCAAGCATAGGTCCAGCACAATGAATCCTGAAGCAGCCATAAATGGAAAGTCCAGTGACCACAAGCTGAGTATGTCTAACACTGCCGGCAAGAAGAAATGGGCTCTGTCAGTGAGATTAACATGATTTCTTATTACAGAAGTCCAGCATAGGATGCCTTAACTTGAAGCAGGAGGGAAAAAGTTTAAGATACCTCCGGCTATCTGTACATTAGCAAGTAGTGAGGATGCTAGCAGCAGATCTGTGGTGCAAGGATCCTGCTAGCGCTGAAAACCTGACGTTCGATTCTTATGTATCTCGGGGTGAGGAGGGGGTCTGCTTTAGCACCGTAGATGAACACCCACTAATGGTGGGAGCACATTAGGTATGCACCTGGAGCACAACTTCTAATTTAGTTTCATCCAGTTTGTGCATACCAAGCCTGCTCTGCAACGTGAAACAGGGAAGATTTGCTTCAAAGCACACTCCTAAAGCACTAGCATGCACAAATCTTCTGTTGGCCTGAAAGGAGCTAGCGAAGCATACCTGTGCGGCGCAGGCTGCTGGCTGCAGAAATAATGCAGTCAGACATACAATGGGTGCACTCTGGAGAACAACAAAATGAGCAGTGAACCAAGGTACTGATAAAAAGCCAAACAGTATTCAGCACTGAGAACATGTCTTAGCCAAGAACCAGTGACACCTGACACCTGGAGTTACAAGTTTCCTTACCCGGACACAAAAGAAATGTGTGCCAGCTATAAAAAATAGCCTGTTGCGAGTGTTAATGTTTAAGGGCGATTGTGGTATTGGGAACCTACATGCTCACACAGTCATAGCCATGCTGGTTTATATATATGAACAAACAAATGCATGAATGCACAGGCAAAGTAAAAGACCCTCCCGAACAAGTGACAGCAATAGTTATGCATTCAGCTATGTTTTAGTTGCACTTTACAAAAAGAGCTGAATACAGAGAAAACAGAGCAAATACAAACCATAATCTGGCAGCTCATGCAGGAGCATGTGAGCACACCAAAGTCCTCCAGCCCTCGGCTGAGAGTTCACCCAGCTCTGGCCCTCCCTGGCTTCTCCTGCGCTGGGCACCACAGTGCTTCTGGAGGACAGGACCATTCCAACACACGGCTCTGCCCTAAAACATAACTTAGTCCCTAAAAACCCAAAGAGCTTTTGACACCTATCTGTAATCTTGACAAACAACAAACCATTAACATGCCACAATTGTGGATATTTAGTAGGCTTGTATTTTTATTAATGTATGTAAAAGATTGGTGAAATGGCACTATGGCATTCCTAAAATGACACAACTATCTGAAGTGCTGCTTATGTTGAAGAATGTCTCTCAAATCTCTATGGACTCAATAACTAGCCAGAGATACAGTTGTCACGGCTAGGGAGATTATTCAAAACTATGGTGAACTCACAAAGATCCCCAAAATTTAAAGAGGGAAAAAAACCGGGTACTTGATTTACCTGTCTGGAACAGAGCATCACTAAGTCCCCTGTATTACAGAAGTTATTGGAAAACTTCAGGCCAATTCCTAAGACAAAACTCCAATAATAAACTTGTACTATATGACCATCGAAGGTCAAGGTGTGCAGGAACTGCTTTATCGCTTCGTCTTTGTAGTTCACCAAGTGGTGAGGGGGTGGAAGGGAAGGATGAGGGTCAATGGCCCCATCAGCTCTTCACACTCCTAAGAGAAAGATAAGTCTGGGAGCTGGAAACCTCAATGCGGCCATTTCTGGCATCCCAGCCAAAGCCTTGCTGACACGGGAATGCCGCGCACAGCAGGCTCTGACATGTCTATTCACTGCTAATAATGATCGTGTCCTTAATACACAACACTGCTTTTCCTCTTATGCTTGCTAAAACTTCTAACTCTTGGATATCTCAGTTTTTATTGAGGGTCCCTAAGAGTTCCTGGAGCTGAACTGGCTGATTTCCTAAGAAAGCTGTACACGGATGTGGGCACCTTACTTGTCTCTAGAGCATCTCAGCTCAGTAATTAGGCTGCCACCTTCCACTTCCTTCTGGTTCCAAACAATGCATCTGCAGGCTTGCTCTGAGGCACACCAGCCATTTAACCACACACAAAGGGACTTCTTCCTTCCCAAAGAAAAAGAAGTCAGATTTGTGACTTTCCTTGGGGAAAAAAAAGAAAGGTATAATTACTAACCATTAGTAGCACATCCTCCCCCCTCAAAAGGTTGAACACTAACATTCCTTAAAGGGCTTCCTGAGCCTTTTTCGCTTGGTAAAAATATCTGACAAGGGTGGAAAAAAACCTCTCCACAACATAAGCAGCATGGAGTCCTTTTGCTGCATAATACACTTCTTATTTTGGTAATAATGAAAGGAAAGTTGGGCACTTTCTAAAGCAGTTTGTTCCAGATTGCTAGCTCCCACTATACAAAAATAATGTCCCCTTTCCCCACCCCATCAAAACAGTAGCATGCAATCCCGGCAGCACAATATCCCATTGTAGTGCTCTGAATGCCGTATTGGCAGAGGAACCGGTGCGAAGGAGGGAGCACAATTGCCTCTTTGCCCTCCTACTGCTGCCAGTGCCAGTTCAGGGAAACATGACTCACAGCCGCTGCCAATATGTTGATTTGAGGGAACGATGAAAGAGGCCATGCTAAGATAAATGCATGGACAAATGCCATGCTCCGGTCTCGCCTCCTTTTAGCTACTGAAGGAACTTGGGAGAGGAAATCTCTTCTGATGGAGATAAACTGCAGACACACACTGCTGAGCAGGACAGTCTGCTTCAGCAGCATTGTGTTCTCTGTTCAGAGGCACACCTGGGCTCGGCTGCTTTGAAGAATAACAAATCTCCTTTTTCTCATGATCCTGGAGTATAAAACAGAATCTCGCTTTGCACACAGAAAAAATCTAATGACTTTTAACCTGTAATTCAGCTCTCCCTGCTTTTTTGCCTTCTATCACACCTTCCTGTCCTCTGTCCTCCTGCCTTTATGGGATGAGTAGATGGATGGATTTAAAAGTCTCTCACGATCCACATTCAGCAACTGTGATGCCACCCTGAAGAGTTATAAATAGTCTGAAGCCACCTTGCAAAAACAGAGCGCACACTGTACAGGAATGGAGGGACAACAGCAACCCAAAGCAAGATTATATACACCCAATTCCTCTGTTCCATGAATAACACATCCTACCACTGAGGATGCGATTAAAAAAGCAACCTCCATGCTCAGGTTATTCATTTAAAGTAAAGCAAATGAACCGACAAATAGCATTTGTATTTCAAAATGCCTCAGCCACTTCCAAGGCTTCCCACCTAGGACGATGTGCCTGGCAAGCCCCTGTGACGCAGAAGGCAGAATCCTATCACCAGGCGAGTCTCATGGCACAACTTGCTCAGTGAAGGCAAGAGAAAACACCCAGGCTGAGTGGTGCATAGGGTGCTGCAGGCCTTGCAGGTAGCCCACCGTGTTCCTACCTGGACTGCAGCCCCATGACTGTTGCAGCTGCTGTTCCCCCGACTCCTACTTGCTGTCCTTGCACGTAAAGTTCAAGCTTTATTTCACCATCCTTTCTTTGTTTCCCATGACTCTCCTGATACCACTTGTTTTTTCCACAAGCCGGCGAGGGCAAGGCTCTCAGCCGATCGCTTCCTGCAAGACTTGGTTGACGGTTCTGTTTTGTTTATGGCTCCGTTCAATTTAGCCACATAATTATGTCCATTTGCAGTGCAGAAATGAATTCCAAGAATAAAGTGACTCACATTCATTAAGGCTGTTTGTACAGAATTTGACAATGTTGTACTCCATCCAGAAAGGACTGTGTGTCCGTGTTTGCAGCAAGGCTGGATGGACTCATGACAACGATGAGATAAGTGTGTAAACTGAGATGTACCCACCTCCGCCTCCACCACATGACCAGGAGCACACAGACGGCCAACGATGAGAAACCACTACTTTCCCTAGGTACCTCAGAAAAACCTTTCATGGTTCGCCATGGAATTACAACCATATTTAAAAAAGGGGGGGTGGGGGTGGCGGTGGTTTTTGTTTGCTTGTGGGTTTGTTTATAAATTAGGAGGATGTTATATTTTGCAGGACAATGGAGATCATCTGATACCCATACAAACTGTGTTGGAACATTAAACAGGTTTTGTACCTGACAAAAAGCACATTCTAATTTTTCTGGAATTCTTTTTAGAAATTATTGGGAGGTTTTCACTCCACTAGAGCTATCGCAATTTATTCCTATAGTCTTGTATCAAATGGCATGCTTATGATTATTTAGGTTGGATCCAGGATAATACAAGTACATAGTTTTAAAGTTGTCAATGCATATACCACAACCACACTTCTGGATAGGCAAAGCGGTGGTTACACGTAACCCAAGCAAGGCGATGACACAAAGAAGGAAACTAAAATGCTGGCGTGAACTTTATCCGCAGTCACGGAATCCAACGGCACGTTCTCCTGAACCACAGGCTTTTGCCGGTACACTGATTAAAGAGCAATTTTAGGTACTTGGAAGCCCCCAACTTAGGCACAATGTGAAAGCTTTTCTTTAAAAAAAACCAGTCATAAGCTTATAACTTACCATCTCTTTACATTTATTTTGGAATGTTTGCCCATTAAAAGCTACGTAGCTGACCCTGAGGTACCTCATGGAACATTTAATATTTTTCTTCAAGAATTAGGTCAGAATCTGATATTTTGACCTCTGCACTACTGCTGAGCACTATGAACAAAAGTCAGTATAATCTGAGGCTTTCATGATAGGGTCGGCACCTCTTTACCATAAAATATTCCAACTGACTCCAAGGGGATTCAAGCTATTGCTGGATATTCCTTCTCTCACACAAACTGTCTCCCCACCCACCACCACCAACGTATAATATTTCCATCAGCAAAAAACATTCTCCAGTTTAAAAAGATGTCCTCCTCACTCACAATCAGCAAGTGTCATCTCTGAGATGGTATCTTGTCCTCTGGCAAACACAGCAACTATTTCTGTACTGAAGTGGCAAGTAAAATCTGTATTAGTGCTGACTTCAGTTAGAAAAGTGTTTTGGTTTAAAAGAAAAAAATAAAATAGATCTCATTTTCAAAATCACCCAAGTAACACCAAAGCTGTGTCCTGCTGACTGTCAATAGCAACTACACCTTTAGGAGATGACACAATGATAAAATTGTTGAAGAAGCAGAAAGGGAAAAAATGGTTTCACAGATGGAATGTGACTATTTGCAATATTTCATAACATATGTAAAAAAAGCAATACTGAAGGCACAGTACTACGCGCAGAACATTTTCCAAAAAATCTCAAACGAATACGACATCGCTTTTGCTACCTGAAATGAAAACCAGTTGCGCTGACCTGAGCTCTGGACCTGGCTATATTCCAACTAATCAATACTGCTAGACTGAAGGAGAGCTGACAGCTTTCCCTTCCCAAAATTTTTGGGACCACCAAGTTCACGTAGTCTGCCTAAATGTGTCATACAAGGCTACACTGAAAAAATGTGGTTTTCTCTGCTCAATCTTCCATCTGCCAGAGAGCTGGAGATAGATAGCAAACTGGATTGTAAATCTGCACCACCAATAGCCACCTCACTTTATTCATTCCCCCCCAAAAGACTAATTTGTTCATTTTTCCAAAATCTTGA
This sequence comes from Fregata magnificens, assembly GCA_013389945.1. Classification (NCBI taxonomy): domain Eukaryota; kingdom Metazoa; phylum Chordata; class Aves; order Suliformes; family Fregatidae; genus Fregata; species Fregata magnificens. Next base: position 93,186 of record WAAD01001161.1, read on the forward strand.
TTTATTACTTCCAGCAATCCGGATGGGAATTAATTGGGAGAAAATGCAAGAGCTGTCCAAACAGAAGCCTGACACAAGAGCTACTGCCTGAAAAGCCAAGCTAGACTGAGAGCTGGAAAAGGTCACATCTTTTTATTTCTGCAGGCAATTAACCATCAGAGTGGCTTATTCAGCGATTCGAACCATTCTTCAAGTAGAAAGACCAAATAACTTTCTCAATTCAATATCGATAGGCAATTTTGCTATTGAGTTAATGCAGCTTGAAACTAATTTTCAAATACCTTACCCACCTCAGCTGTGGATTTGGCTCAGGAATCACAGGATGAATTTCCACAGCTCCTCCTGGGCAGGACAGCAGAGCAACCAGGCTCCTCGTCTGTACGTACTCACCACGGAGGCGCTCGCAAGAGCTGAACGCCTTGTCGTGCCACAAAACCGAGGCTGACCTGGTGAACCAGAACCAATGTGTTCAATAGCACTCTGGAGAAAGAGAGCTCTCCTGGGGCAGTAAAGCAGATGTTACAACCAAATGGCATGAACCTCCTAGGGTACAAAGCTCAATAATGTATTCTAGAGGGTAGAAATTGTCAATATCTTTTCTTTTTCCTCTACATTTCTGTGTACAAAACTACTGGGAAATAGATTTTTTTTTTTTATGTCCTCTTCTCACAAAACCTATGGTGCATGACGAAGTGATACTACTAAACCATCAGAAGAACCATGAAGTAATAGATAGTCATGAATAGCACTGAGTCACAAAGCACTAGTATTTCTCAAATACCCCTTCCAGCAACATGCAACATAAAAAATTAAAAATAAAAAAAATCAGAATTTTCAACACTGCTGCTAGCAGCTGCAGGTCAGCTCACCAATCTGAATTAAGTGTATTAAACTCATTGTTGCTTCAAATAGTTTGGAGACAGCTACCAGAAAAGGCAGAGGGACTAGAGGAGAAAAGGAGCAAACAGCTAAATGAGGCACATGCTTAGTGCTTGTGACAGTAACGTCACCAGCTCCAACCACGTCATGTAGCCAGATGACTTTGTGCTATTGCACGAAGACAACTTACTACTTGGAGGTATGACAAATAAAAAAATGATACCGTGAATAAAGGCAATTTAAATATACATTTATTTTAAAAATAAAAGAAATCCTCAATTGCTCTGTTTTCAGAAAACATCTTATTGAAATAGTAACATAAGCTTCACAAAATGATGCAAAGACAAATGCAGCTCTACTTTCTCTTGCCATCAGTGAAACAGAGGAAAAATGGCCAGGGGAAAAAAAAAAAACCAACCCTGTAGCAAGTGTTCAGCTCCAATAGAAAGCACTACTGCTTTTAAATTTTGAAAGAAAGCCAACCAATTCACTTAGTATTTTCTAGTAATAGGCATTTACCCACGTCAGCTATGCCAGCCTTTTGTTTAGTACAGAATTATTGCCTGTGTGTCTTGAAAATTGAGCCTGTCATACAGATATTTTTTTTAAACAAAAGCTCACACCCATTTAATAAATGCAAGCATCTCAGAGATAATCATAACCTTGCACAGAGCAATCAGACACAGGAACGTGGTCATTTTACGGAGCACTGAATCAAACACACACGCGTCCGGCTTCTCCCCCCCTTCCCTCCACCAACAGCACCTTGACATTGCTGAAATATGTATGGAGCAAACTGCAGTCAGCTCAAATACGGGTATCAACAGCTCACTCAGATGCCAACAATTTCATATAGCACAGCAAGTTTCATAGATAGAGGTGAAGAACATATACAGCACATCCTCAGCCAGCTTAAAGCCACGGGGGTCCCTCTAAAGCTGCAGGTTAGTTTTACACCTGATCTTGAAACAGGAAAGATTATTTGAACACAAAGGTAAAGACACTTGCCACGATGCAAATGGATGATGGCTTGACTATAGCTAGTCATATTAAGCATGTGACAATACATATAAACACACACATGCATTTGCATAATCTTTTTTTTCATATGGAGATAAAATATTGTCCGGTAGAGGAAGAGAATATAAAGATGAGACTGTAACTGAGTTCACTTATTAATATTTTGGAGACGGTTATCAAAGTACAAGCAAATACTTCTTGCTCAGAGAGGCCGATAAAAATCGGCAGAGAGCACTGATGGCACCTCTCAATTATGCAGCCATTACCAGGCATGTTTTAGTTTTATTAACTTTACCTTTGTAGGAGCTCCGGTATAGCACATTTTATGGAATGGTGAAAACAATTTTTACATCAAAATAACAAAAGGAACGACAACCAAAAAGAAACCCAGCACTAGCTAACAAGTCATTCTCTATGCTTAATATAGCTGGAGTTTTCTGCTTGCTTATTCACAGATATGTTATTCCTTAGGTTTATTAACCAGAGGGAAGAAAACATTTTCTTCTGCTGCTATTTTATATTTAATCATCTATTTTCCAGCACTCCTTGAAGTTCTCAGGTACCTCAAGCTAACAGAGCTTAGGCCCAGTAACATCTTAACTACATGACGCTAAGTATTTTTGACAAGCTCTATTATAATTACATTTAAATGTTTTGTTCTAATGCTTGTGTTTGCCGAAGTCTTTGATGGGAGATTAAATTACCTTCGCCCTAAAATCCTATAATAAATAAGAGAAAACAGAAATGTAGTGTCAATTTGTGTCCAAATCTGCTTACAAAAGAGAATTAGCTCAGGCCTTTGCCCAGCCAAGCACTTAATCATGTGCATAATTTTTATTACGTCAGTATTGCCGCTGATGTCAATGAGCAATGGAAGCTACGATTGTCAAGTTGTACACACGCCTGAGTGCTTTCCGGGATCGGGGCCTAAGAGAATTCACAACACATTGCAGTGACTCAGGACAGACAGTCCAGGGAAAGTCTCTCGGGACAGATGTCAGGAGAAAGCTTAGCACACAGCCTGATGCTCCCTTACAGACAATAAGAAGCCCTGCACAATAAAACAGATGACAAACTTGAATTATATTTGTAACATAAAAAACAGCGTTATGCTGGCCTGAGTCGATGAAATACCATCCAAAATTCAGGCAATTAATTGATGATTAGAGTAGTGCCAGTTAATTAAATAAAACCATGACAGATACAAAAATTGTGTTCTTTATTGCATTTCTGCATAACCAAATGTTACCTTATCCTGTTCTATATAGTCCAGGGGAACACACTGACATCTCTAATTCCCAAAGTAACTTGTGCCTTTCTAGCACAGCCTTGCTGCTTAGAGAAGAGCTCACCTGGATGAGCAGCAAACGAAGATGTCTGAGGCATCTCAAGGTAACAGGCTAATTTGTGTAAAGGACTTTCAGGTCATTGGGCACTAGCCTGCAGAAAAAAAGTGGCTCCTGTTGACTCTCTTGAAGTCTACGTGTGCAGGTCAGCAACCAAGCTTTGTAAAAAACACCAGTGAGATCGCATCCTGAATCTGGAGATAAGGAAACCGGGATGACTTGGGAGAGCTTTCATGAATGCTTTCATGAAAAGCTTTCACATGGACAAAGTTTTGGTTTTACATAGCAGAGACCAGACTGAGAGCTTCTGCAAAGGAAAGACATTTTTATCTGTGTTACGGAGTTGAAAGCAGGCTTAGGCAGCCAGAGAAAAGGATTTAATTATCGCTTCGTCAACCATATCCTGTCCACAGCGAGTGCTGCCTACTTTGACGACTGCGGTTGCTGCCACTTGTTCTCCCCCAGCAAACAGGAGGGGAAGATAAGGTGTGTTTGGATTCTTTTTGCTGGAGAGGGTATTGTTTTTCTTCTGCTTGCTTTATAAACTCCAGCTCTGTTACATCTCTTGGTCATTATTCAGCCAAGTGAAAAACAAATAAATACTTCCTGCTTTCTGCACAAGTCAGTGATTGTAATGTCGGAATAATTTGTATTGTTCTTCTCCAAATTCCCTTTAATTTGCAGTATATAGTGTGTGTGTGCATACACACGATAGATATATTTACACATTATATATACTATTTACATATATAATTGCAATATTGTGCATGCAACCTCTAGATTTTTCTCAGAATTACTGCTCTCCGACACCCTTTTTAAACAACAAATTTTAACAGTAAGTCATTATTACTAGTACAAAGAAAAAAATACAACTTTAATTCCAGACACATGCTTAAACTCATCCTGGTACCACTAATTTTTTACGCTGACCAATACCTAAACCTATACCTACATGAGAAGCTGGTGGGTTTTCTCCAGTTTTAAGTATCTTGTTCTATGTTTAGCTTCTGCAGAACAAACATATGAAAGTTTTGTGTAACCATTTGCAAATACCAATCCTTGCTTTGAAGATGAAGCATGAAAAATCTTCTGCTTGGTACCCACCTTCATCCTTCTTGTACCATTATTCTTGGCTTGATGACAGTAGCAGCTTCAAACCTTCGGGAGACCAGCAGAATGATAACAAACCCTTCCCAAGCTTCATGCTTAATAAAATAAACCCAAAGTGTCACAATACACAGCACAGTCCCTGCAGAACAAACGCTTCAGTCTTTCTGTGCCAGCGGTTTCTTGTTTATACATAACAAAGCTACATTTTTGTGTGTGTGTGTATATATATATATATATATACACGGTGGGTCACTGAAACATCAGGCACATACAGGTATCCTGACAGCTGAAACTGGTGCTTTTGTTAATATTCAAAGAGGATGAACATGGGATTTTATTTTTTTTCTCCTTCCTTGAGAATGTTTTCGACAAAGGACAAATTTAAGAAAAGATTACTATATTAAGAACTGAACCTATATTAAGTCATGATCCTTCCCCAAGCAATTCCAATATAGACAGACACATTTGGTTCAGGAGACCCCTTTTTATTACTTTTCTGTTTGGTTTTAAACTTTCTTTGTACACTTCATTAATAACAGTTAAGAAATATTAAGTATTTCTGAGTGAGGCTGAGCAGTAAGGAGCATAAAAATCTTTCACAAGAGCCTGGTTTTGCACATTTTTTTACCTTGCTGTGAAAACTTCTGGTGAATTTTTGATTCCGTGGCAGTTTCAGACCTCTTTCTAAACAGACTGCTTACCTTTGAGGTTCAACTTTAATTACTTTTAAATGATTAATCGTCAGCTCGCCACAGATCAAGCATCTCTATTAAAGTCCTGACTTTGTTTACAAAGCCTGACAAAAGAAAGATCTCTGTGCTGCCTGTCCAACGTTATTCCCCAGAGGACCACAAAACAGCTCTTCTGCTAAGGCTTAATCCTACATCAACTAATGACAAAGAAAAGGCTTACAGACATCAGAGGGTTTGAAGTTAGCCTGTAACAGTAACCAAAATTCACTTTCCCACTCTTCCATTAGCACCACCAGAGCAAACTTGCACGTCAAAGCAAAACCAGCAGAGGAATGGCACTCCGAAGATAGTCCCAACTGTTTAAAATGCTGTTCGTACTAATTTTTATTTGGAACTGACATAGCTGTAGACATTTTCCCTTGTATGCCCGTATTAAAAAAGACACATTTTGAGCTGTTTTACAAAGGCATGATTCTTAAATTAACCTCGTGAGGCCAAACGGAGGTACTTAGCTAAATGGCTAAATATACAAAATGCTGGAAAAACAGCAGTTCTCATTAATATTTTGTTCTGAATTCATAACATTAGTCCTAGAATAATAGAGCTGAGATTTACAATGCCCATAATCTTGATATTCTGCTCAGTTTCAAAAATGTGAATTCCAGACAAGTAAATCCAATGGTTTTTAAACTGTATCTCAAGTCCCTAAAAGGGCATTTTCTAATTTGAAGCATCTAATTTTAAAAACCGAAACCGTAACTGCATAAGTATAATTCACATATACATTTAAGGACACAGCATTCCGTAGCGCTAAAATAAAATGTTTTATAATTATCTGCTGTAGATCAGATAAGATGCCTCATGCATTCGGCCTCTGCACTAAAGAGCCAGAAAAAAACCCCACAATAATTCAGCCTGAATAGTTATTAGATTTTGGCCAGAAACTTTTCTCCCACACTCTGTAGATGTTCATGCGTTTCTGAAAAAATATGTGTTACGAATTATAGCGAGGTAGAGAATGAAACTACCCATGGGCAGACAAGGATTTTCAGATCGTGGGATCTCTTGGGATCTCCTGGGACATCTGAAGACTATTAGGTCTTACCATCCTTTTAATGATTTTTTTTTTTTTTAAACGCCAAAGAGCCTGTGTTAGACTACGAGAAGCCAAAAAGATAAATGATTCATCCTCTGCCATGCCTCCAAAATAATAGTAATAAGGAATTCAATGTTTTCTTCTCTTAATTTCAGCAGAAAGTTGAAATTCAAACATTCTCTAAAGTGTGGAATGAAAAATAGGGCAAAGCAATTACAAATCTGAAGTGTCCAGCTTTTGCCTCAACCTGATCAAAGGCTGAGGTAACTTGGAATTATTTAGATCGCAGCAACTTAAAAGCAAGTGAAACCTTGGTATTCCTAAGCGCTTGCACTGCAGCAAGTGTCTCTACTCTTTGCAGGAAGTTTATGTAGCTGCTTTTAAACCTTAGGCCAGACCATCATCAAACAAACTTATTGCTGCATTTGCCATCTTTATGGCTGGTGGAACCATCTCAGCAGGATTTCTAGTGCATGCCAGCAGGGCTACTGCTCAGTCAGGAAAGGAAGAGGAAGAACGTGTCTCCTTTGCCAGCGCCACGACGCTCAATATAGTAAGACCCACGCATCGCAACATAGTACTCTCTATTCCTTGAATTCAAGGTTAAGGGACATTTCAAGGGGCACTCAGAAGAGACCACAGTATTTTAACAGGATTTCCTGCACCACGGTACTGAATAAACTGAGCGCTTGCTGACAACTTACGGACCTTGGCCAAAACTGTCAGAAATGAATGGTGCCCAAGTTACTCCCACCTTTCACATTCTCAGTCTGACATATCAAACGTGCCTAACCAGGAAAGGTGAAAGCACTGCCTAAAAATTTGCTTTTGAAGAGTCCTACAAGGAACAAAAATCCAATCGCCATTGAAAGCAGAGGCCCAGAAAAAGCATGAACAGTTCTCCCCATGCACCACAGAACTCATTTTTGAATGTACAACCTGAAAGGAGAAGAGTTGAACATAAACCCAAATGTTTTTCAAGGACTTTTTGTTTTTCAATGCCCATTCAACCTCCAAACTCCTTTGCTGGTTAATGAGGCTGGTGAAGAGGGCACTTCTTCAAACCAAGCCATGCGGGTTCCTTCTTAGGCAGTTTACAATGTACAGGATCACCTTGTGATGGTGCCAGAAGTCAGGAGATAACTGCAGACTACCCAGCAGGTATAAAAATACATAAAATACACTCAGCCCTTCTCACTTCTAAAAAAATACTTCCATTTTTTGTCTCTTCTCTCCAGACTTGAACTTAGGAAATGACAAGATGCTACAAATAATTTGTTTCCCATTCTTGAATTGCCTTGCCCTGGGGCTAATTATATTAATAGACTTACCTGGGTTTAATTAGTATTTTGTCTAGCCCCAGTTGATCATTAAAATTTCATTTAATCTGATCACTAAAGTACATATTTTAAGTCCAGTGCAGATGAAGGAATTGCAAGTGTACAATTACCACTGAGTGGATGAGCCACTAAATTTAACTAAGGCCAGGGCATTCTTCACTCCTAAATTTAATTTCAGTATCTCAACTCCATTAGTGTGGATTGCAGAATCTTCCTCCTCATTTAACTGACAGCAACAATAAATCACAAGCTCTTATTTTGTGTATTGGAGACCCTAATTCTCTATTCCTGTCACTCGGCAGTCGCAGGTGGCTCTTCCCTACACAAAACTCAAGTCTCTGTCTATCTTTAAGCTTCACTGGTAGGTAACACCGAACACCTGGGCGCAGACATAGCTTCATACTAGCAATAAGTTATTTTGTCAATAAAGCCATTTCACCGAAGGAAATAAACTTCTGCTGGTAAAAGAACTGGTTTGCTTCTACGGTTGTGTTTGTAACAGGGCTTTACTACCAAAGTTTTTCTACCAAAACCTCTAAAAGTGCATCAGTCTTGAAGTAGCCGAACCTCCCATACGGCTTCTGACAAGCCATGCTTTCAGGTGAGTTATTGGGCTGATAGCTACGGAGGCCCGAGGGGGAATTTTTGCAAGCCCAAAACTCTCAGCAAACATAACTCCACAGCTCCTTTACCGTGGCCGCAGGGACGTATTAACTCCTTTTTGGAGAAGTGTTATATGAAGGCGTGAGCACACACACTTCCCCATTTATATGAAGTGCAACTACTTGTGGAGAGTCGCTGTGGAGTCACACATCCTGCAATTCCCAGCAGGTGGGAATAATGGTATGGCAAGAAGCAATACTGCAGCTAAAACAAAGTCCTGAAAACATGGCAAACACGGATTAAACCAATTCTTTCGGAGGAAATGACAGCATAAGCACATACACGCATTCAGCCAAAAGAACAGCAAAAGCAAAGCCTAAATTTTCTGTATGTATTAAAACCAAAATCAAGCAACAAAACCAACCACATCTGCACTGTTTTATAACATAATTCTGTACTTTACATAGACACAGACAAATCCCCAGAAATGGGCTTACTACACAGAACTGAGAATATTTTTATAATACAACTGGACAAATCCCTGCAGAGTTGTAGACACACCTATATATAACGTAAATTCATATGAGAGCGCCTTCCTCCTCCCGTGAGCTCATACATGCAAGGCTCTAAAGAAGTGTAGTGTCAGAGATGCTTTGGGTAGACCCTTTCCACTGGACGAATTTGGCTATAATGACATAAACCAGCCACAGCTAATCCTGTCGTCAGCTACACCCAGAGAATCGCGTTAGCCTGAACTCCTTCAGACGTGCAGCTCCATTAGACCAAATCCTCATTTCAACAGGAATCCTTCAAAGTTAACAGCACTGTGGCTACTTGCAGGAACTGGGCTTTGTATATTGCCTGTATATGTACAATTTCCTCACAGGTGTAAACGTGCCCAAGCGCACACAAAGACCTTGTACCTCCTGAAGACAATTAATTAAATCCATCACATTTAATAAAAGCCACTTATAACAAGCCGCGGCATGGAAGTCATTACCGGAGCTTCCTTCTTCCTCCAGCAGACTTCTCTACCAAAAGTCACATTCGGTACTTTCTCTACAAACATTGGTGGTACCCCTGCTCCCTACACAGTACAGTGACTTGTAGATTTAACACTAAAGTGCCAGCTTCCCAATTTACCTATGTGCTGATTTATCAGCAGCTGCTATAGGACATACTTCAAACCCTTAGACCTCTACCCCAATATGGAACAAAAAAACCCAAACCAAAACAAAAAAAACCACTTAGCGACTGCTGTATACAAGGCATTTATTGGAAAAGTTCAAGTGTTCATGTTTGTTTCTTTGCATAAGGCCAACTGCACTAAAAAAAACCCCAAAAAACCCAAACAAAAACCCCCTTTCATTTAATTGGCAGTTCTGTCTGCATGACGATTTATAATGTACTGTCTTGGTACGTTTAAAACAACTATTTTTCTGGTTGTGCCTAAATACTACCTCTAGTATTGTATTACAAAGCTAATTCTTGAAAATCAGGCTTTTCCTTGATTTCTCAATGAATTCTGGTTTTGCGTAATACGACTAGCCTATGAGGACTCAACCCCATGTGACTTGCAATCACCAATATAAAATTAAGGCAGTACAATTTTCCAGTGAAAAATGTTCTAACCTCAAAGTGAAAATGCTTCTTACAGATTAATGATGGTTCTTCATTGCTGATGCTGCTTACAGTATCTTCTATTTGACTTCTGTTGGAATCGTTCAATAATTATTCTCATGCGGTAGTGGCCCTGTTTCTATGTTATTATCTGTTACCTCCACCTCAAAAGAAATCACAATGCTGGATACAAAGCCTGACACTGGATAACTTATAGAACCATTACCTCCTCTCCTTATGTCTCTCTTCCTTATAATGTATGAAATGCAGCTAACATCTCTGTGATAAAAGGAATTTACTCGCAGAATCTCTGCTGCTTGCGACTACTAAGAGGCTGATTTTGCACAATGCTGAGTGCTCCTGTCTAGGTGCAGGATGACTTCAACTCCCACTTCTTAATTTAGTTTAGATGGAAACTTTATTCTGATGCTAAGTTAAATCTTGAATAAATCACTGCTAGGTACTGAATCTTGCGTAACTCAGATGTTTACAAGGCCTGGTTTACATACAGTTGTGCTAGCAGGCTTTAGGTTAAACTGGGAACACATAAAATTGAAATAACTGTTTGTATTTCCAAGAGTTTTCTTTAATTGTGCAATATTTTAATAGCCTGCTTACAGCCTGTCTGGTTTTGTTTATCTGGAAGAAAGCAGCTCGCATGAGATAATTCAATTCAAAAAAATACATTCCCTGTAGATGTCTCCAATATGTAGAATACTTTGGTCAGTGATGTTTTGCAAAAAGGCTGTGCTTCTCTTTCTACACTGAAGCCATAATACTGTTCCTTAGGGGAAAAGGTTATTTGATGTATGAACAGCTTCGGATTTTATTCTTTTAAATATTTTGTTGGAGATCTGAATTCCTCCGGCCATTTTTGTTTGCATGAATCCTTCCCACCAAGTATTAGTCATGCTCTGATTTCTGTTAAATATTTTTGATGAGCAGAATTCTCATAGCTGGCATAGGGGCTCAGAAACAAAACAAAGCTGATTTGTAAGGATTCATGTTATCTAAAGTCTGTAGCCCAGCTGCTTATCCAAACTTCCATTATAAACTTTGGCTTGCTTGTAAATCTTAGGAAAGGTCTTTTCATTAAAACACCAACCATTAAAATGAAAATTCAGTAAGGAAAAAACACTGTTTTGAAATGAAATAAAAAAAAAAAAAAAATTGAAGCTCTTATTCAACCTATTAGTTCTTTAGGAACTAGATTTCTAGATACAATTAAAGGCAATTAAACTCCAAAGCTCCAGAACCACACTCCGACGACAACAGACTGTGACAGAAGAGAAATCAAGGATGAAATCAGAGCTCTGTTGAAACTGCCTATGTTTTGCATGCCTTTTGCTTTTAAAACACACAAACGGTAACTGCACTGAGAGAAATTATGCTGCTTGTGATTCAACAGCATGTATGTGAGAGGGGAATCAAGCAGCTGCATCTTCCACATTCTGTAACTGCTAACCAAAAGCAGAGAGCTGGTATCGTTTCCAGATGAAAATACTGTTTCATCCTCCCTCTCTGTAAATCAAATCTTCACATGTAGTCCTTCAGACCCTACCCACTTCTCAACAACTTAATCAGGTTTTCAGATTTCAGCACCAGGCAATTTCTATTCTTGCCAGGGAATATAACCTTATGACATGCCCTCTACGCAGACTGCTGTTATTTCCTGCACAATTAGCATTTGGGTGCGCATCCTTTCATGAGTCGAGAGCCCCCGTTTAATTAACAGTATCCTCAGTCAGAGATTACCCAGTGATACAAAAGGGAAATGCCTCCATGGACATTTGAAGAGAGAGAAGCATTTGCAGAAAGATGTCTCTCCATTGAATACCTTGCCTGTAACTCTATACCCGGGACAGGGTATATTTAGCCACCGTTCCACTCAAGAGTTTTTGAAACATCTCTTTCTAATTTGCTTCCAGGTACAGTCTCATCATCTTGTTTTAAATATTACAGCTCAACTCAAATAGCTTATTAAAAAGACATTGTGATCTTCCATAAAAAAGGAACGTCTTCTTGACTGACAAGGAAGGGTGGCATTCACACAAACGCTCCAGTCAAGCTGTCTGAAGAAGAAACTTGCTCTGTACCTGTACAGAGACCTCTGCAAAGGAAAGGGGATTCAGAACAGAGGATCAAATAGGCTGAAGGTGGAGAGGAAAATGAATACAACAGTGCCGCATGCAGCACCTTTACAGGCCGATGATTGAAAAAGTTTTCTGTTCTGTTGATAACGGATCTCCAGTCTGTTTCTCTCACTCAACTTCCTTTCCAAAAAAATACATTTGAGCTCTGCCCCTTTTCAGCCTTCTTTTTTTAAGCAGAAAAACCAGCATCCCAGTGTTAATACCATTTCCCAATAAGGAACTAAGTAACAAGCAAAGCGCAATTAGGAAAGACGTGCTATCAGGCCATTTTACATTCTTGATAAAGTGACATATAAACCTTGCATAAAGTTCATTTCATCAGTGCCATAGTGTGAACCACTGCATCATTTACTTATCTTCAGCTGCCGCAAATCCTCAGAGCCGGAGGATGGAACTAGAACAGCATTAACTCCAGTGTTTCTGTGTCAGATGTTGTCTTAGGAAACTGCCATTCTCCAGGTACTCTTTCCAAGAGGTCTTTATTTGATGTTAAACAATTAGGAATGGAAAGCCAAGGAGTTGTGCAAACCAACAGCAGTAATTCAGTGGCAGCAGGTGTGATTCTTTCTTCAATTATCAGACATGTACATAGCAAGAAAGATTATTCAGAGTTGCAGCTATGCCTTCTGCATAGGTTTAGAAACCATCGGCTTTCCTGTTTCATATTTCCTGGGCTTTGACAGTTAACAACAATCTCTCTTTCTCCAAGAAAAAATATCTGATGATTCAGAGATGCACAATTACACTGAAATATTCCAGGTTAGGGAATTAAAATAAAATAGCACGTGTATCAAATGTGACGAGGTTGTCAGGATTTTCCTCCCAGATTTATGGAAACAGAGGAGACATGACATAAATTCCTCACTGATAATTGAGGTTAAGCTCTACTGCAGGTCATCAATTTAGAACATTTTACTATTCCGACCTGAAAGATTTACTTATAACTACAAGTACTCTCTTCCATAATTTATGGTTGTTGGAGAAAAGAATAAACTAGATCTTATTTTTTAAAATTAAGATTCATAAAATTGAAGAAATGTAAACTTGGAAAGGACTTGAAACGTTCATCAACGAAGTGCAATGGAGAAGAAATACTTCAGTAAAACGAATACGTATGCTGTTGTAAATACTGTTTCTACTTCTCAATGCTTCACTTCAATTTTACAATACCCACACTATCCCTACTTCACTGTAAAAAAGCAAACAAATATTGAGGGCACTGTCTGATTTAGTTACTACTGGAAAATTGCATTAGGCACAGATCCCAAAAGAATAACTATTCCACTCCTTGGCTTTTAACCAAAACATACACATTTGCAAACACTCTCTACACCATGCTTGCTAGCCTGCAGTTTATAATAAAGTACAGCAAAAAGCCCACATTGATAGTACTGCAGATAACATATCTTGATCTTTCACTTTAAGTCATCTCTTTCATCACTGAAATAACGTCAATAAATAGCCATACAGGTATAGAAGTAAAAATGGTTCAGCTTTTAAATATATCAAGAAAAACATGAAAATATTTGGAATTACATTGTAATGCTTCGTAGGGAAAGATCAGACTAGCAGGAGGTCGCGTGATTTGTTTATATCCATCTTCCTACCTAGCTGGTGCTTTAAATGCGTAACGTGCTGAAAAAGGTTAACGGACAGTGGTCATTCCTGCTGCGTAATTTGGACAACAGGGTGACATGAGGTTTTTCATTAATAGAAACATGGGGGCCAGCTTTCTAGGATTAGACAAATTGGATTTTACCTCTCAAACATGAAGTGCACTGTCAAACATAATTTCTTCTTCCAAGAAACATGTCATAGATAAAGGAATGAAACTGTAAATAGATTAAAAACCGTACTTAAACTGATTATAGGTTAATGCATGATCCTAACCAAAGACATGTAGTGGTGCGGGCTGTATATCATTGAACTGAGCTCCTGTTTCTGAGTGATTTCACATGCGATTTTCAAGAAGCAAGACTAACTACAAAGCAACTTTCTAAAAGAAAGAGAGAAACGCACTAAAAATGCAACCACACTAAGTATAAATACTTTGGCGGGTTGGGTGTAGGTAAATAAACTGACATCGACAGAAATCCCTAATTGAAGGTGCTTCACACAGCACTTCAAATCACTTCGAAGTAGTAACTGTTTTGATTCTAGCTAGGAGCAAGTAAATATAGTTGTAGAAAGAGTAGAGAAACAAATACATTGATGCAATAAAATTGTACCAGCGTTATTAATTGCTGCTTAGTGGACTTTTTCCTGGCTTAGCTGTTTCCCAATAAAAACTAAATAACTGCTAAGATTGCACAAGGTGCGCTTTGCCTCCATATCTTCATCAGGCTTTGCCAGGTGCTATTCAGAGAAGCCATCTCTCCCACCTCCCATCCCCTGCTCCCTGCCTGGCCCTGCGGGCTCCCCTAGTGCTCCGGGCCAACGCGCACACTCGCGTGACTGCACAGCAAAAGGAGCCGGGGAACCGATCCAACTTCAATGACCCTAAGGGGGAAAAGCACATCTGGTTTTCAGCTCTGCGAGTTCCCTAGTGCAGGGTATCCCTCAGTGCACAAATGCTTCTGATGCTACAAGTGAGTCCCGGCACAAGGCTGAGAATATGGGGCCAAAACGAGTGGGCTAAGGTAGTGCTTTCAGTGCTGTGGGGCTGGTGCCAGCTTACAATGTCCTGAACACGAGTTTAGACCTCTGCCCCTCGTCTTGGGTCTCCATGGCTAGTTGGTGCTTGCAAGGACTGTGGAGCATTTCAAGTGAGGAAAAGTCATGTTTACCTAAAGGTTCGTCCCAACAGTACGACCTGTCTTTCTGTTTTAAAGGAAAAGTGGGCTCCACCTTCCCCAATACAGCACACGGAGCTCACTCTTGGGGCTCCTTGAGACGCAACGCTTTGCGTCAGGCCCTGCTACCGCTGTTTTCACGTGTTTCACACACACACACACACACACACACACACACACACACACACACCCCGCCCCAGCTGCTAGTCATTTAATGTCCTCTCGTTGGTCTCTGGTTGCCTCTCCAAGATAATTGCAGTCAGATGCTGACGCTTCATTCCTACCAAACAAGGCATGTGATCACCACCCATCTCTTCTGTTCAGGAGAAAAAGTCACTTATGACAGAAGACAGGCACATTAAAAGAATAAATAAAAACATTTCCCACATTTCTAAAGGAGTATATTTTAGATGCTACAGTTCATGCTTTGTAACAAGACTCCCACCTATAATATATATAAAAACAAAGAATAGGAAAATATTTTTAAAATTTGGAAAAGTCTATTTAACATAAAACTACCTCTAGTCTAGCAAAAAGTAGATGATTTCCACTGATATCAACTATTTCAAAGGAGGAAATAAACAGAAATGTTTGCAACAGATTTAAATGAATGAATTTAAATAGCTATTGCTTCTAAATTACCTATTTTCCTCCAAGTCTCCTTTGTGATGTTGTTTGCTAAAAATGTTCATCACAATTTTTTTGTTCACTTCATTCACTCCAGTCTCATTCTTAAGAAATAAAATTTATTCTACATGTAAACAGTCTCCGGAGCTTTTAATTAAGCTCCTAATGTATATATACAAAGAAATCAGAACAGACGCATCAAATTACACTGAAAAACAAACAAAAACAGTTGAATTATTAACAAGACTGGCTGAGCTGTGCCCAGCCGACGCGCTGCCCTCCCATCCCAGGGTTTGCAAAAGCATTTTTAAACCCAGTGTCAGCCACTGCCCACATCACTCATCTCTGCATTTCAAGAAGGCTTTTCAAACACAATAAGCCATCATATTTCTTTCCCAGCCATAGTTTCAAATATTAGCACTTTTGTTCTTAGTTTGTGTATTATTTTCTCTTAGACACATACGATGTGACAAGTCAGCCCATTTTTTTTGCAACGCGACAACGCTTCTTTTTGTTATATCCGCTAATCAGTGGCAAGAGCAACTTGGGGAAGAGTAATTCGGGAAGTGCAGAGCACACTCAAGTTGGCTTTCATGCTAAGAACTTATTATTTGAAGTAAAATTAAAAGCAAGGCAATCAACTTGCTCTGGGTGATGGGAATTTTGAAGAACATTGCCACATATCTCAAGAATAAGTAACACTGAAATACAGCTTTTTTTATTCTTTCCTTTGGTGATTTGCCTGTTGATTGCCCGTTCATTTCCTGGAGACATTTCTAAGCCCTCTACTGCCTAAACCCAAACAAAATCAATCCCGCCGCCAAACTGCAATCATAGGCTGATGTGAGAGCAAAGAACTGCAGGCAGCAAAGGAAGCCTTATGCATGTTGCCTATGCTCACAATCCCAGCAAGAAAAGCATTTCTTTCCTTATTTCATTTTGGGGGTGGGCTCGCTCTGCCATCAAGGAAACTGGAAAACACGTGACATACTGATAAGCGTCCTATAAATAGATTTTGGCTTTACCCAAGAACTCTGATTTGCGGCAATTGACATAAATAAGCTCTAGCTTTAAAGCCTGTGACAATGCTCTAACCTACTTGGTTGTATAAACAACTGTCTCCATGGCGTAAGTGAGCATGAAATCCACTCCTCTGCTCCCTCTGTCCAAAACTGGGCACATGGATTTCAATGTGAGCTTTGGCCGTGTGCCCTTTGCTTTTTTTTTGTGCATGCTGCTGAAACCACAGAACCTATATTAACAAATATAGGGTGGTCCTTGACCCATGGTGTTGCAATTCTCAAGCATAATCCCATATAGAAAGGCACAGAAAAACATGCATTTCTTAGCTTTCCTATTTCCAGCCCCTTTATTTTCAGCAGGTAGAACAACCGTACAATGTTCACCTGGCCAGACTGGACTATGTATTCACGCAATTCAATTCCGTACTGCCAGGAGCGATCGACAATGTGCACCCGAGGGGAGAAAGAAAAATATCCATCTGCATCTACAGCAGGGTCCACTATTTTCATGCAAATAAAAGCATTCTCTCTTCACCTTTTTCCCTGGTTTATAAGCAGGTTAGAATTATAAGTCTCTCCCTCATATTTAACTGTAGTTGAAATAACTTCATATCAAACAGTTTTATATCACGTTTGACATTAGCTCCAAGAGTGAAGGAAAATGCAATTTTTTCTTATACTCTAAATAATGCTACAAATAGTTTTTGAATTTATCATCAGGATAAACTGCATGACTAACAGGCGCAGTTACTACTCAGGGAAAGCTTCTGACAACACTTTTACATTCTCATCACTCATCTTAATTCTGGGCTACTTAATATAGAAATCTCTTTAAAAGATGCTTTGTCTCCCAGTTTTCCAGTTCTGGGATCACACCTTTCCTGGATGTGCAAAACAAATACTTGGTCATTACAGGTTTTCTTCCAAGCAGACTTAGGAAGCATATGGTAAGTACTTTGATGAATCAGGCTCCATAAGCAGACAGGATAGCAATACATTTCCTTTAAATGGGATGTGTGTGGTTCAGCCGTCTAAACCCAGCTCAGACAATTCTGTATCTATGCTTGTCAGCTCTCAGCACGAAGCGAGTTCACAGTGGATACTGTATGTAAGAAGCTTAAGTAAGGGTGAACAAACTGGTATAGGAGTGCTAGAGAGGGGCTCATGTTAGTGCTCCCTGACTCTGTGGAGTTGCACAAACTCTTCAGTTTGCTTCCTGGGTGCTGGGACAAAGATAACTGAACAGATAATCTGAATAATTATTCCAAATATTCAAAAAGTTTATAAATATGACATTTCCTAAAGCCAGCGTGGAGGCATCCCCCATGCCAGCAGCAGGCACCTGATATGGGGCAGGGGAGAGGGAAGCTCACAACCCCATCACCTACAAGCATAAGATCTCTTTTTGGTCCACGCAGAGATACAGAAGCCTCTGGAGAACAACTCGTGGGTCCTCCATCAGGGTGGCACAGCCCACGACATGAGCACTACCACCTCCACCGCACCTTCTCTTCCCCTGGCAGCACTACCAGCTGTGGGAGTCTCTCTTATAAATGTCCATTTTCCATATTGCCAAGAATAGCATCTTTGTAAAGAGCATAAAACTGTCTGAGGATAATTCGGTTTTGCCAGATGGCAGAAAGCTAACAGAGACTCTATAACATTTGTTTACAGCCTGAAAAGTTTTACCTTGGCATTTGTGATTTGCCCAAAGAAGTTTTCAATTAAAGTAGAAAATGCAGTACCCCCCTTTCAAATACACTGGCATCTAAATGCTCTTAATCAAGCTAGTATCTGATACCTAAAAAAAACAGTACAGGGTTTCTTTTAATTACATAATTTGCAAGTGTCATATGCAAAAAATTAGATTAGCAATATCAAGTGATTATGCTTCCAGAGAAGAAATCACTTTAAATATAAATAAAAAGGAAAAGCCAAGCGTCATCAAAATATGACCACACCTGAGCACTGCTTTCAAATTCTCCTTTTTTATTATGTAAGTAGCAGTTAAATAATCCCACTTCTCCTCCCACCATTTGCAACTCTCCTGACTCCAGCAGGATGTAAAAAATACAGTGTAAAAAAAATTAGTTCCCCCAACTGAAATACTGCCACAAACGTATCAGTGTCTTAAAAATGAGCTAGATCATATTCAGTGTTGCCTACAATTTACAGCAGCAGCAGTTCTTTTGAAACATGCAGAAGTGTCACCATTTTGACCACAGTGGGAAACACGATGCAACGATTAACATGTCAATTACGATGACTCGCAACCAAGGACAAATCTCACCCCTTTAAGAAAATGAATGGTCACTACCTGTAAGGGCTCGATGTTCCCATAGGACCCAGGAAGAGTGAAAAACTTATTTTAACTTCAACTACTCTAGTGCATACTGGCATAACTCAAACACTGCCATCTCTACAGCAAAGATATTTGGTTCATATTGCTGAAAAGCAAAATCCATGCACAGACCATGAGAACAAAAGCTGACCTGTAGGCACTGACCAAAGCAGGGGTGAATTTCTACACCACCAGCAGCCTCAGCTCCCAAAGCACCCCAGTGCCTAGGGTCACCGCAGCAGAACACTCTGAAGGACAATACGAAGGCACCTCCAAAATAAAGTCTCCTCTTCTTCCAGCTAAAACCAAGCAAAACCAAACCTCTGCAGCAGTTCTGAAAATGTTGTTCCTGCACTGACTTGTAAAACACAGACCCCAAGACATAAACAACCTCCTCTCCTCCCCTTCCTCCTGCCACTCACCCACCGACAACTTGCACGTTTACCCTGGTAGCAACAGTCCATGGCTGTGAAAAAAGACTTTACCACTGTTAAAAACAAATAGATATAAATATTTCTGGAGAAAAAGGTGATATTCTCTCCTAGAGAACCACAGTGTTGTCTGAGGTGCATGTAAACACAAAGAAAGGGGGAAAGATTGGCGGTCTGCAGCTCAGGGCTTACTTCTGGGCAGCCTGGGCAGATCCCCGGAGCCAGCTTTGGGAGGAAGGGCAGAAAGGCATCTTTGTCCTTACCAAGGCAAAACACAGCAAAACTGGACTAACTAGGTTAGCTAAAATCAGCCTTCCCTCTCAAATTGCCAAATGACCATTTTGTGGTTTAGAGTTTTTTACTGGAAATATACTGCAGAAAACAAGTCCTTGCTGGCTTTGTTCTTTAACGTGATGAAGGGAGCCTGGGTCTCAGCAAAAGCCAAAGCAAAACTCCCACCACCCTTGGAGGGCTGGGATCTGCTGCCACGGCTCTATCAGCTATCCCGACACACACTAGTTTCTTCTATTTGTCTCAACACGCAGGTAACCATTCAAGGAGTCTGCTTTAGTTTATCTGAATTCAGTTTTGTTGTTTTCTTTAAACATTTTAATGACATGCAAATTGCTACCCTCATTTCTGAGATTAATGTGACTGCCTTTTCCCTTTATATTGTGACCCTACCTAGCACGACTGTTCTGCTTCTGCCACTTCATTAGCAAACATCATTTTGAAGCCATTTATACTAAACATTCACGACTACAGCATACAGTTTCTCATATAGATTTTTTTTCTGTATTTCATTAATCTTGGAGGAAGGAGGTTAACTCAGAGCAGCAACAACAAAAAAATCTTTGTGTAACTTCAGTTACGGCAGTATCAACATTGGATGCGTTTCAAAACAGGAAAAAGACGCTTAGGATGCACTGCAAGTCAGACCTGCAGTCCGTGCAGCTCCCCTGAACTACCAGAACCTTCCATCACAAAATTTCATATAAAAATCACTGAGCTGGTAATGCTTTTTCTGTATTTGGACCCAGCAAAAAGGCCTCATTTCCTCTGACCTATGTTTAAAAAAATCCAATTATTTACCAGTTGTGATAAACTATAACATTTAATGCTGTCCTAGGACCAGGACTGGATGTAACTTTCTTGCAAGAGAAGAAAAAATTCAGACCCAAAGCCCCTACATATGGCCAAACCTTGCCAGATTCACAGCTTGCTGGAGAGGACCTAACCCCAGCAGCTCACCTTTCTGTCTGCACATCACATCTGCTCTGCAGTGCAGGTACTGACTATTGCAGATACTGCAGAATTCAAACAAACCAGATTATGATGTTAGTATTTGCAAGTTATACTGACACTTGTTTTAGAATTCGTCCTGGAAAAATGAGGAAAAAACATGTTCTTTTAATGGGTGTCATAGTGATTAACCATCATTGGAAATCTAGTATCTGGAAATCGGTCTCCCTTGATGGGAATGAACCCAGACACAGAGGCACTGCACAACAGGGTGGAAAAATATCAGCTACCATCTAGGCTTGTTCCTAAATCGCACATTTGCAAGTTCATTCTAATTCCAAAACACAACAAAGAAACTGGATACTGGAAAATACCGCAGCCAAGAACTCCCAGCCAAGGGTATTTCTCCTCCAAAGTAAGGTAATTGGGTTTTTATCCAGATTCCCCAAGTTAAACAACGTAACTCAGAAGCTCACAAACCTAAACCACATGGAATCCGCCTTTAAAAGAGCAAACCTGCATTTTAATAAATTGCTGTAATTTACAATTACACACTCGGGTATTTTCTGCTTTGTCTGGCGATTCAATCAAGATTGTTCTACTAGCTAAAAATAGGGCTATGCTGAACCTTAGTGTAAGATCAGTATTGAATCCGCCCCTGCTGCACACTCACTCTAGGACATGCCACAATCCCAGACCACTGGTACATTGCCAGTGTTTCAGTAAGATCCTTCAAGTTTTAGGCTGGTTAATAATTCAATCTACACTTCAGAGGTATGAACTCAAGTTCATACTCAAGAGCGGGTAAGTTCTGGAAACATGTAATTCACCTACTTGATTACACATCCTGTACGATGATTTCCATACAACAGGAATGACACATAGGTCCATGCACAGGATTTCTCAGCAGATCAATCTTCTCAAGAGGAACGAAGACCTGATTTTTATCATCAAAAGACAAAGTACGAAGGACATTGGACACTTAGAGCGCTAATAACCATACAAAAGGCCACCCACATGCAAAAGACAGCCCCTAATTCTGTCTATATGCACTGGTAGTGCAGATCAGCCATATCAAGGATGGGCTACGGCAATTTTACCCATTCAACTTTATAGTGGTAGAAATGCTTCTCCTTGGGAAGGATGTATCCACGATACAGCTGATAGCCAGAAAAACCGCACTAGATCAGGTGTAGATGTGTATCAATCTTAGCACACAGCAGTCTTTACCAGGAACACACTACACTTTATTCCAGTGAATCACCAAGGATTGAAAAATGCATTAAGCAAACCTTTGGCCCTCAGAAAATGCTCTTTTAGCACTCACATATAGCTAACCGTTTTGCTCCCACGTGCACCTGCTTGTATATCAGCAAGTGTCACCGTGCCATCCATTTTGCAGGAACATCCCTGTGGATGGCTCATTAACACCCCGGGAGTGGAACAGAGTGTCTAAACTCCCTAGTGGCAACAGCTGATAATTTTGTTTATTTAACTGGGATTAGGCTGGGAGGCAATAGAGCCAAGAAAGCCAGAGACAGGCAACTCACACTCAATACAGCTATAAGGTTTTTTGTTATCACCACACAAATACTACTTGGGATTTATTTAAAAATGAAGTATTCATATGCCTTACTTGGTAGCATAATCCTATTTGGTTTGGTTTGTTTTTAGAAATATCCTACTGTATTAAAAAAAATATCGGATATTTGGATGCACTTGCCTCTACCTTTTTATACATCCACAGCAGACTAGCGCAAAAGAAAGCAGCCTCATTTCTACTTGACGCTTTGGAAAAACAGTAACATGGATTTAACATGAATATACTGATATTATTACATTGGAAATAGCCATAGTTTCGTGCTGCTTTATAGTTCACACAGACCCTTGGCTATTTCCATTTGCTCCCATTAGCTTCCTTATCTGTAGCTGACTCTTCTAAGTCCCACTCTCAAATTCCTAATAAAATGTCTCCCTGCAATACTGGTAGAGGTCTCTTTGCAGGACACCTGTGTCACTACAAGGCACAGCAGTACATCTGCTGTGGACATCATGTCACCGATGCGGCTGGGGTGTCCGACTGGCACAGATGTGCCTTGGGACACAAGCAAACAGACTGAAAAGCCACAGGGATGAAACAAGGATTATTTATGGCAGGGGCTGGAATTATTTTATGATCAAAGCTTTAGCTTAGAGGGCCAAGTTTCTTCCCATCACTTTTTCTTAGACATCTGTACTGGACAGCATACGAGTATGGATTTAAAAATGTTAGGCGAATGTGCAGTTTTACAGACAAACGTGCTTAGCTGCAAGACCAGGAAAGTGCTAACATAATACGGAAGATAACGAACTTTGAATCTGGAAGCTGTTCTAATGGAGTTTAAGCAAGCTTAAATGACTTTAGTACTACAGAAAACTTTTTTTTACGACTCCTCTGAATCCCAAAACCAAATCTCTTGAGTTACAAGCTCTGACCAAAGACAGTTTATACTTATTTAAACTTAATCACAAATTGCTCAGTTCCTGCCGTTTGCCTGAGGGTTTCCGGGCAGGGTTTGACATCCACTGCAGCACACAGGTGGCCCCATCCAACATGGATAACAACTTACCAACGCCGATCACCCTCCGCTCCTCCTCGGCTATTCAGCACCCTGCCGTCCTGTCGCCATTAAAACGCTTTTCCCTGCAGAGCTGAGTAGGGGGGCACTTCCACACGGTTGCAAAGAAACTGGTGTATCTGTCAGCCGTGGTTACTCGGGATCTACACCTAATCCTTTTGCTTCACAGTGGTCTCTTTTCTAAACCTAAACGGTTTTGCTCAGTTCCACGAGGAGATACTGAATGAGCCATTTATATGTAGATGATAACAAATATAACAAACCTTTGCAACTAATTATAACATAGCAGGGTTCTCCAACCAGTTATTTACAAGATAAGGGATGCCAGGGAAAAGCACCAAACTGAATTCCAATCAAACGGGGAAATTTAAATCATTTGTTCTCAACAATTGCAGAAAAATGTTTCTGCTTTGGCATTTTCACTTGAGCCTGTTGATTCCACATTTGAAGCCTCAGGGTATTGCACCGCCATCAGATTTCCCTCTGGATGCGCAGCTCCACACTACTGCTAAAATATATACTTTGGTATTTATGAAATATTTCCAGATGGAGATTACCGCTCAGAAGACTAGTATGAGTCAGTTATTTAGTATCTTTACGTTTCCCAATGAAAAATTTTGAAATTCTTTCCAAACTGAGCATTCATGACAGAGGCTGAACGCAGCATTTCTTATCTTTATGGAAAGCAACATTTTACTTATTAGTTTTTGTACTTAGGAGCCCTACTCATGAAACAGGACTTTGCTCTTTTAGATACTGTACCAACACTGGGGAAAAAAGGACTGTACTTTCCCAAATCTTTATGATCTTAGTGCAAGTCAAAAAGTAACGTGGATATGAACACAGAGGGGGTGCAAGATAACAAACAGATAATATAGGACATTGATAGGCAACATTAACATCTTAGCATCACAAAAAGCACCTCCAGAATAACTTTATATTGTCCGAACAATTTTTAAATTTCGTGCCAGACAATGTAAAAATGCCATTTATCAAATTCGAGTGAGCTTTATCATGATTGACAGTGGGTATGGGTTTGTGATAGCTGTCATGCTGTCCCAACTGCATTCTCATCTCATTAGCATTATTAGTTGTAAAGGCAGGAATAAGACATCCATGTCCCGTATAACTGATCAGCAACACCAATGTTCTCAAGAGGCTGCCGATACTGGATACGGCCTCGTCACTGAGGTGAGCGGGTGACAGCACACCACCATCACACCCAAGCGCACAGGCGATGGCTGACAATGGCAGCGACCGTGAGGCTCACCAGAAGTGGTACCTACCAGCCAAGAGATGCCACTTTGCAACCCACCTCTCCTCCTGAGAGCCCTACCCCATGGCAGGGAAAGGCAAGAAGAGGAATTTAAACCTTCAAGCTGAAACAGCACGGAGGTGATTACAATCAACTACGCTATCACAGGAAATATTACCGTAGCCCTGAACTTGACTTCTGCATGAAGCACATGCTCAGTTAAGTGATGAGTCCATGCCCTCCAGTGTGCTACTTTAATCCCCCACCGCCACAGTCTGAAAGCTCACGAGAGCGGCTTATGTATGGATTTAAAATAGTTTTGGAGTATTATGTGTGCCTGAGAGCACACAAAGCTGTCTCTGTCAGTCTCTCTCCAAAATCACACAAAAAGTCATACTAAGGGAGAAAAGGGAAAAAAAAGAAAAAGAAAAAAAAAAATAAAAGATGTACGCAGGTTTATTCAAAAGCATCTTCAGCAGTAGTATTTAAAGCACAGCTCTACTGACACTCTCTGGTGTTCTCAGCAAATCAAATATCACATATTTAATTGAGCAGTGTCCTATTCTACCTTTTCAAATTTAAATGTCAAGTTTTAAAATCACATTTATAAAATGCCTTTGTGCTTCTTAAAATACAGATTTTCTTGTTACATACTTTGTACTTCGTACTTTGGCATGAAAGTGTACAAAAAGAAGATGTATGTTTCATAAATATAACAAAGAAAAACATAAAACCAAGCAGCATGGAAAGCTAACTGAAACCGTCAACAAGCAAAAAAAAAAATTAGATTTTTTTGGCAATGATTCAGAGTGAAAGCCTTGGACAAAACCCTGTGCTTTCTACCATACCCTGAATGTTAGCAAATAGTGAATCCGATGAACTACACAGACAGAGCTAAGTTATACAGTGTGTGACAAGCGCCCGAAAAGGTCCCAGTTCCCTAAGGATTAGAGGGTTGTAAATAAAATCACCTTCACCAATTTGGGCCATTCTGGTGGTGCACCGGGATGCTGATCATCTTGGAGGTGGCCTCAGCCTCAGGCATGAGCAGCTGAGTGAACCGCACTCCGAGGCAGGCGAGGAATCTCTGTAGGCTTCAGAGCGCAGGTGCAAAGCGCTTGTGCTCATCCACTCCGCTAAGCAAGTCACCGTGTTTGAGACATGACTTGTGACCCGATGAAGCAGAAAGAAAATGGCTCCTGTGCTGCTACTTAATGCCCCAGGCTTCATTTGAGCTTTCAGGAAGCTTTGCTTTGCTTCCAGAATAGCATGAACAATGTTTCTGATGGTGACATTTCTCCAGGTGATGGAGAAGTGAAGACCTGCTCTCCATGCTCCCTGGATAGCAGCACCAACAGCTTTATCTTTGGAGATGAGACTCTTCCCCAAAGAGGTTAATTTTCAACAGATTAAAAAAAAAAAAAAAAAAAAAAAAAAAAAAAAAAAAAAAAAAAACAACAAACCAAAACCAAACAAAACCAAAACCCAAAAAACCCCACAAAAAAAACCCCCAAACCATCAAAAGCATCCTAGCCATTCAGAAACTTGCCTTCATTCCTGAATAAGCAGCAGGACTTCACTGTGGGCAGTGGGGAGACCTTTTCTGAAAAAAGTCTGCACTGGTGGGGAAAATTTGGAAGAGCAAAAGATGCCAGCTGCCATTAGGAGCCTGTTCAGCCTGGTGAAGAGAAGTCACGCCAAGCTGCAGGGAAGTGGGCAGAGAAGGGCTGAGCGAGGCTCATCCCCCCCCAGGAAGGGTCCAAGGCAAAACTCGCTCGCTCTCACAGTGACCACAGCTTCCACGCTCTTTGCAGCATTTCAACTACTTGCATTTCCCCAGCTTTACAACTGCAACCACACGAACACTGGACAAATATCATCCAAACAAATTAATCTTAACCTTCCTTAATAAAGTAAAACTCAACCTAGAGAAAATGTTTATGTAATTTAGTCATTATTATGAAAAAAAGCGGTCACGTAGAAGAACAAACAAGTTGGGGGGGATGTTCGAGGATGTCACTGTTATCCCTAAGGTGAGTGGGAAGAAGGTGAGCTGCGTGCATATTCCATTTTTATTTCTTTTTGGCAGAAATAGAACATTGCTTAGGCATAATTTACATTAGCGTTTCTAATTTAGCACCAAGGTTGTTGAACAGAACGCAACATGCATTTATCAACAGATAAAAATAACAGCAATAGCAGCATTTGAGACAGGCAGAGCGACAGGAATCGGTGCTGCAAAGGGCAGGCTTGTTGCTCTCCTGTGCGATCCATGTAGGCAGCTGACTTCAGGGAATTTACTGAGTGGACCAAAAAGAAAAAAGGAAAAAAAAAAAAAAAAGAAAAAAAAAAAGAAATCTATCTGCCATTTCCCACATGCAGTCTAATCAGGGTGGTTATTAAATACCACATAATTGTCCCAGCACAGACTTTATCATAAAGAAATGAATAACTGCTTGACTTTCAAATATTTCAGAAGGGACAGAGGCCTCTTTTGTTCTCCTGATAAAAGAAAAGCAAACAACCTGACCATAGAAATCACGGGCTGCCAGCAAAAATGTAAGTTCAGATACCATAAGGAAATCAAACGATTGAATTAGGTTTATTTTGACAGGCTCTCATCATTGGACTCATAAATTAGAAGTTAGAGCCTTATTAGGAGGCAAATCAACCAAGTGTTATCTGCGATTTATTTATTTATTTGCGTATGTGTGCTTTGAGTGGGTTCACAAAAAGTTCTTCACCTTCATTTGTAAATTCAGGCAGTAAGTTAAAAAACAAAGAAAGAAATAGGAGATTATTAAAAACATACCAGACAGCAGTCTTACTTTCTGCTTCTCTGCATCAATTTTACCCAAATGTCAGTAAAATCCTACTGATTCTAAGTCAGCACAATGGAGCAGAGAAGCAGACGCAGAGGACAGCGGTCTTGATAGCTCTGACAATTCAAATAGACTTACACATCCTGATTTCCCTGAAAATCACCAGATTATTATTTTGACTTTCCTTGTTAGTTTTCCTCTTAGTTTTCAAGCCTGTCTAGTTCATGAAATATTTATTTTTCTCCACAGATGTATTGGAAACCAGCAAACCCTCTGTAGTGAGGAAGATGTGTGTCATTTTTCAATTACAGCTGAGATACTCCTGAAATCATCTCACTCTATTTGAGCATTTCAAGAAAACCCACTAAATACAGGGAGGCTGGTGATGATATTAATAGTAGTTGAGGTCCTGGCAAATTTCTGACATTAAAAAAGCTTAATTATTTTTCTCTGGAGAGCTTTCTTGTTAAAGTGAGAAAATTTGGGGCAGGGGAGCTGCGAGTGTTTTTAAAATTGGGGACTACGCTCTATAAACATTTTGGCATTAGAGTGATTCCATCATTCATCATTTCATCTCCTACAGGTTCCATAGCATATGTCTTTTAAAGAAATTCATTTCCTGCTGAATGATTTATGGTATCTTTGAGGGAAAACAGACTGATCAAATGCATCAAAAGTTTTCAATATGAACATTTGCCATGGGGTTATTTCCTTATTCCTGCCAACTCATCCTGATATTTCTTCTTGCTACTAAAAACACTTACACAGTTGCATTAAGATTTTTAGTTTCCATAGAAACTGTTATTGGCTAAGGTAAATACAAGATGGCAAAAAGTGTGACTTCCCTAGTCCTGCGAGCATGCTTGCAGCTGCCAAATTTTCACCACCTAACCTTTCACCAGTATTTACTGCTGTGAGACATTTTTAACTTTGTCTCCTTTTTAAGAACATGGACACTCTTTTGAGTGGCACTTCCACACTTCACAGAAGGGATGTGAATATTCAGAGCTATTTCTATGCCTCATTGTACAAAAGCGTATGTTTCTCTTCACTGCTCGTTGTGTTATTTTACTTTGCAGACCTCTTCGCTAAACTTTACAAGGGAAAAGACGTCTCTTCATTAGTCTGCACATCAAAACAGAGCTCGAGAGAGTGCTACCAGGTAATGTGTGAATAAAAGGAAATAAATAATTGCTTCATTGCAACTAATGATTTTCACATTCCTTCAGCATTTCAAAATACAAACAACGTGAGCCCTGAGCATCCTGACGCTGCACCCTCGCTGATACTGGCGGCAGCTCTGAGTCCCTGAAAGCTGTGAGAAAAGGCATGCCACGCTTCAAGAAGGCTGCACTGATTTATGGGCAGTCACGTCTTCTGAAGGAAAAAATGAACTGCATATTAATCTCCTGTCCTCAAAATTTCTCTTGCTCCCTTCCTAAATGATTCTAATGCTTACTAAAAAGGCAAAGTCCTGATAATCATCATATAATTCTTTCACTTCTGTATAAATTTCATTGTATTTTGAATTCAGGCACTTTTCCCTAACATACACAATTAATAAGTCTTTTCTTGTTCTCTTCAGAACATTACTTTCATTTTTCTTCTCAGTTAGAGATCTGCTGCAGTGCTCTGTGCTGCCTGAGATTTGCCCTTATTCCAAAGAATAAGCCTTTGCATGTATATTGCATTGAGATGGAAAACTCTGTTATCGTTTCTGAAAATAGCAGCTGAAGACAGAAGGACTCATCCCTGACAATGTGGGAAAAGAAGGCGATGCTGAAGCTTCTCAGTAACACAGGGGACATTCGGGTATACTGCTTACTGATTTTGAGTCGGAGGCGATCTTCTCATCCCCCAAGCATCAAGTGTTTTGGTACCCACTAAAGATCTCCCTTCTACATCATTAGAAACCTAAGTTCCTATGAAAGACATACAGGCTCATTTTCAGATGCCTAAACACTCTGACTGATCTAACCTTTAATCTTTGTGCCCCACTTCCTTTGCTGTAAAACCATTCTGACTCTCTGCCCAAGACCCACAGGGTCTACCTAACCTCCTAACTCTACACGTTCCCTTTGGGTGCCATTAGGCACCCAAAGTAGGACAGAGACTTGTGCAAGTCTCCTGAATTTGTTTCATCTTCCCAGCCTTGAGCACCATTTGGAAGAATCAGTGGACACTGCGCCATGGATGAAAATAAGTTTTGAGTTTCCTAGAAGGATAAACACAAAGCCGCCTTACACCCAGAGGAGCTGAGGTGAGGCTCTAGGCTTCACACCATTCACATGGTAACAGCACTTCTCAGGGGCAGCCATGAATTCATTACAGTACCCCGAAGTGTGAAAGCACAGGTAGTAATTATCATCAGCTGATAAGACTGATATGACCTTGGCTCTAGGACTGTGGTCTAGTGCTGGGCTACTCCATGTAGTTTCAGCCAGGTCTTCTGGGTAACTATTCCTGAGGTCTGCTCAGGAAGGTCCTTCTTTTGCAGATGCCCTTCTGAGCTACTCCCATACACTGCTGTCATGGCCAGGAATAGTGTTGGTGCTCTGCTTTTAGGTCTCCAGGGAACGGGAAGAACAGGAGAGAGGTTTCAAGAGTCTCTAACAATCATCACAAACCAGAAGCTGGAGAAGGAGAAGTGGTTTTGGACCCAAAGTGTGAAGCAGAGCTGGCCACCTGCATAGCTGCAACCTAGTGCTAACAAACTAACTTTGAAAAGATCTCAGCTCATTCCTTGTGCTACCTTAATGTGACAACTGTAGGATGAGCGCTGCACTTTTGTGCCTTCAGGGGAACTTTTGAGGCTAAACGTAATAGGGAATGGAGAAAGGACCCAGACCTCCTGGATGAGAAACCCAGAAAGAAAAAGCTCTGAGCTTATGAACAGTGTACGGTAGCATGTGCATTTATGTATCCCATTTCTGGAGTCTACTGTTACCCTTTTTTACACATGCTATGGCCTAGGGAGTAATACAAAACATGAGCATGCCTAATGCTACCTTTCTCTGGAGCACAGACTATCTCCACTTAGCCAAAGCATTACAGAAGACAATCCATAGCTTGGAGTTAATTACTGGAGCAAAATGTTAACACATTTTCAACAAATTTAGGGACACTGTGAAATAGGATAAAACAAAAAGAGTACAATGCCTTCTAAATAAAAACAAAGCATTTAGCTGTTTATCCTTCATTGATGAACACTTCTCCAGAATGAAAAGCTTTTTTTTTTTTTTCTTATGATAATGACTAGAAGATGCAACAACAAACATGTAAGAACAGTCACAAAATATATATGTCTGGACTTACGAAAAAATATTGTGAAAAGTGAATGTCAACCAACAAGGCTGAAAGAGAAACTAACTGAAAAACCCTTTGTCTTTCTCCCTCTTTTTCAGAAATTAAGAATACTGACGGTTGTGCAGAAGGTACACTGAACACAGCATGAGAACAGACTCTCTTTCTAGCCATCAAAAAGACCAAGAGCTTGGCCGATTAAGCAAGCTACCAAAGAAATCTCCCCGCTGGTGGATTTGGCAGCAGAAGGTGAAGAAGTGTGTATTCCAGATGGTGATGGGGAAGAAAGAGTTTTTTTGGTAACTATGACTGCTTATAGGCCTCTAAAATCATTACTTGCTGATGGTCTTCTGTAGCAGCACACCTAACAGGTTCCGGTAGCTTCCTATGGGTGTCGTTAATGATGCTGAAATTTAGTTTACTATAAAAATAAAAATTAATTACATTTTTTTATTTAATAGAAAAGTCAAGGCTTATTAAAGATGACACTTATTTCTATCAAAAGGTAGCAGTAGATCAGAAATACACTAAATGAGGTTTAAAGATTCCCATTAACTTCTGAAGTTCTTAATGACAACCCACAGATGAAATCTACTCTTAGAATTCTGAAAATAGATTAAAAATTTGCATAAACTGGCAGGAGTCCCCTAACGCAAGTCTGTCCAAGACTGTGGGCGGGGGAATGAAGACAAAATCACCTAAATCTCTTGTTTTACAGTGAAAGAAGCGTCGATGCACAACAGCATGTTGTCCTTTCCACCCGGCAAGGCTACTACAGGAAGCAAGTTCCCAAGTCAATGATGATCGCACCAGATCATGAGAGATTAACTTCTGGGAAGGCTAATAAACCTGTGTTAAGTGGCACCATGACAGTAAGAAGTATTTGTTGCTGAGGCCGCTAAGCTCCATTCCATGTCTGCAGCTTATACCACAGGCTGTATTACACACAGGGCAAGAGGCTCTGCAGGTACCAGTAAACCACTCTAGAGCCATTCTGCTGAATACAGCTGAGACTCATCATCACAACATAATCATCATGTGCGTCACGCTTTTACCGTGCAATGAGCAGATTGTGAATGACTTCTTTGCATGCTACATGAGGGAAGCTTACTTTCCCACACAGGAACTACACCTAGGCATAGTTCATTATTTATGCTCACCTGAGAGCGAGGGTTGCTCCCACCTGGAAGCAGAGCTGTGGAAAAGAGCCTCTGAAAAGCTGGGAACTTTGGCAAGTATCATGCATACGTGGTGCTGCTCTCTCAAGCCAATATACCAGGGTTTTTACTAGAAACCTCCATGCAATCACAAGCTGCTACTGCTTGACTTAGAGCCAAGCCTTCCTGCTGCTATATGAGTTTTAGATCTCCTGTGGATGTGACACAAACAGGGCTTCTGTAACACTTGCTCACCTGCAGTCAACACTCCTTTGCTCAGCCCCACAATGTGGATCAAAGCAAAACTGACACGCCTGGCCCCAAATGAGCATTTTGTTTCAGACCATTTGCAAGATCCCATCAACAGCCAACCCAGGTGCTGTTTTCATTCTGCCCACACACAAATCAATGACAAAAAGCAAACTCATTCACACAGGTGGTGCATTTCACCACCCTGAAAGTCAGGATTTTCTCATACCCTTCATTTAATGCCACTTCTGTCAAATCCGTTACATGTTGTAACAAAAACAGCCTAATAAATAAAAGTCACCGAGGCAATAGCTTTGCATAAATTTTAGCTAAAAACATTTTGTTAGAGGAACATGAATGTCCTCTGTAAAGCGGGTAGCATTTTAAAATACTGTTCTAGCCATTGTTAATACTTTATTGCTATTCATCATAGAACCATTAATCATGGTGAACTCATTTGGTATTAATGTGGATGTCATAAAGTACTTCTGTTGCATTTCAATTATAACTCAGCCTTTTAAATGCTGCCAGCGCTACATGGAAAGCTTTGAAAACCAAATTTGAATAGCCTGTTCAGAGATAACTACAATTGCATTCTGGCAGGGAGAAACCACCTTTTCCATTCCTAATGCCTACCCTCAAGGGGCTGAGGAGCCCGTGCCCTGACCCAGGGCAGGGTGCAAGGAAGTGGGAGCCCAGTGGGAAGCTCTGGGGAAGCTGTGGCCACCCAGACCCAACCGTCTTCCTCCCCCGAGACGAGGGTAGGAGAAGCACTCCTTTAGGCTGCTTCAACCCCACCGGTTCAACCGTGGCTAAGCAGCAGCAAGGCCATACTTTCAGGCCCTTAAAGGAGATTTCCTTTTTTCCTGTCACTCCTCTGATTCCCTGAGGCACTATCTAGCTTCCAGAGCTGAGTGCTTTGGTTTTTTCTCTGATGTGTAGTGTTTGTCCAAACAAAAACACCAGAGAGGACATACAGCTACAAGCTACCGTCTTTAGAGACAGCAAAGGAGTATGCAATACATCAGAGTGGACCTCAGGGAGCTGATATCCTGACCTCTCTGATGACAGTTTAAAAACCGCCCTCTTTCTGACCTCAAGAGGCACTGAAGGAGGAAAACAGGCAGCACAAAATGCAACATGGACCTAAACAACTATCAGCTCCTTGCCATCAGGGAAGCCAGGAACTTGTGTAAGTTTACCTTGACAAACCAGGATTTTTGTTCCCTCACCGCCAGCAGAGCTTCCATCATTTTACATACGGAATCAAACGACAACGGCTCAACAATTGTAACACCTCTCATCAGAAATGGTGTTAAATGGAAAAAAGACAAAACACTTCTTATTAGCTAAGGGAGCTTCCTTTTTTAATTCTTGCATATAATTCCCATTCTATTTTATCTAGGTCATCAATGTAACATGTAAGCACACAGCAAAAATTCCTACCTTGGGAGCTCTGGCATGTTTTCCACATCTGGCATCTTTGACAAGGCTGATATCTAGCAGCTCAGTCTCCTAGAAAGAGAAATTGCAACACAGATAATTATTACATTAGTCAAAAATCCTTGTTGTGTTAACAGTGCCCCACTTCCCACATCTGTCAGGGGTTTGCCTGTTTGCAATGACGCCTGTCCAAACTGAGAAGTTTCAAGGAGTGCTCTGTTGCACTTAAGCTATTCTAATAGCAATACTAAGACCTTAGACACATAACGTGGTTTCCTTAAAAATGTGCAGGTCCCTTATATAGAATATATAGAAGCCATATGAGTCAAGCTTATTTCCTGGATCACTAAATACCAGCTGCTGTGCCTTTTTTTTTTTATTTTTAATACAATTTTAGCATTTTGATGCTAGTCACAGTGTTAAAAAGTCAATGTTACAAACAGAAAACCTACTTTATGATTGCCAGAACATTTTGAAAAGCGCACATAAAATCCAAGAAGTGTTATATCTACAATGGTAAAGGTTCCAACAATTTTAGTGACTGCTGCTCAATAAAAAAAACATGTACTTTTGAGAAGCATTTCATAGTTCATATGCTACTCTCAAGTTGTGGGTTATACAACACGTGCCGTACTTGGAACAAAACTGGCATGTGATGACAGCTTCCCTTAGGCAAATTTCTGTCCTCCCCTACACATGTGTAACATGAAGAATCTCCTTTCACTGATAACCTCTTGGGTCTCCATCCTCCCTGCCGCTGCCTAGCGGCATGGGAAGGACGAGGGCTGAGCCGAGCCCACAGTGCCCTGGGTGTGCCTGCCACCCCTCTGGGATCAGCACAGAGCATTCACCTCTCCAAACATGCAGCAAATTATAGCCTTCAGCCAACATAGTTTTCCCCAATCTCATCCTATGACAGGGCATTTTGGGATGTTGCTATGTTGGTTTTTTCTTGAATGCCTTAACATTTATGGGCAGGGAGCATTCGGAAGGAGGAAAGATGCTGGAGACTGGAGCACTGCGATTCCCAGCTGCCGACTCCCTCTCAAGCACGCACATCCATGCGGCATTACGTGTGTTTTGCTAGGAGCAGCACCAACTGTCCTGCAAGATGCGAGACATGGCAAGAACGTCTGACCTGATTTAGCATTACTTGACAATCTTAAAGCACATCTTAATACTGTCTGCCTCATTTACACTAGCATTTGGACTAACAGCCCATGTTAGCATGGCTCAATTACATACTAAATATAGTCTAAAAGTACTTCAGCAGGAGCGTGACCACACTGCAATTAGAGCTACACCAGTTCAATGCATTTCAGCCTTCCAGTAGTAATTGCAAATACTGTCTGGAGAATTTGAAATACTGTGCTGGATAAAGCCACTAAATTATTTTTTTAATTCCAAGGAGAAAAGAAAAAAAGTATTTTCTCATGGACATGTTATTTTGCCATGGGTTACTTCACATCCTTGTTTCTTTTCCATTTTAAGGGACCCACTCCTGCACAGCTCTTGCAGACCTTTACTGTCCACTAAGACACCAAATTTTCATGCAACCATACATTCATCACATTCCGCTCTGTCCCCCATATGAACCCCAATTCTCTTCTGTTATAGTACCTGCTGAACTTGCATAAGCATTTTTTTCCCCTTTTCATCTAGCCTGTTTAGGGGAAACTCGGACTTTGGAGGTCTTTATTTTTTGCTCTTACTTGCCTGAAAGAGGACAAGAGTATCAAACCTTGCAGGGATTAGAAAGAAGTATAGGCAGGGTCACAAATGGTGATATTTTGTAAACCTCCTTAGGAAAGCACTCAAACCACACCGATACAC
This sequence comes from Fregata magnificens, assembly GCA_013389945.1. Taxonomy (NCBI): domain Eukaryota; kingdom Metazoa; phylum Chordata; class Aves; order Suliformes; family Fregatidae; genus Fregata; species Fregata magnificens. The sequence continues at coordinate 128,180 of WAAD01001161.1, forward strand.
AAGGCATAGGGACACAAGCACTCTTCCGACAGCACTACAGCCTGTCGCGTGGACGGCTGATCGCTGTACATGAAAGCTTGTCTACAGCTGTCCCTGTTCCAGCACCTGACGGTTTGTGAACCCAATGTTCAGGTCCAGTTTGAAGCTGATCTTACTTCCAGATCTAAACTACACTGATCCTCATCCTGCCCGACACAAGCACAACTAACACTAGGAGTTAGGGCAGAGCTCAATACTGAGTGCAGAAAAGCCCTTAATGCACCAAAGTCTGGGTAATCTCTCACTATTCAATAAGACAGCTGCATAAGTAATGTCTAAAAAACGCAGAGGACAGCAAGCAGTAGCTCTCCATCTTGCAACGTGGCCGGTCTCCAGACCTGGATGGGGCCAGCTCCTCACCAATGGGAAATGGTTGCAACGGTGAAAAAGCAATGCTGATTTTTACCAGCCACAGATCCGTCCCTGGGTTTTACGATAACATTCCCGTATTCATATCATTCCTCTCTCAGTGGAATTTATGTCTCAAGTCTCAGTGATGTTGGAGTAGTGCGAATATGTCTCCATGTATTTTACTACTTCTGAAATCTAGTCCATGCCACATTTGCATCTCAAAATGCAGCACGATAATCCTAGTGCTCATGTAGATGCTACAAATTATTTGTCAATTGAAACAGAATTTGTTCCCCCTCCCTTTTCTTTTAAAGAAGTGTTGAGAGAAGCGAATGACTCTGTTATGCCCTCAAGTTGCTCCTGTGAAACATGACAGTGCCAATTACATCACGTTACCACCTGGGATATACCAGCAGTGGAAGGCAAACTTGCTGCTCAACACACGGAAAAAAAATCATATATATTTATATATAGTTAGCCAGAGAGAAAAGAGCCAAAGAAGCACTATTAAATAGCTATGTGTGCAGGTATGGCAGCAGGTGCTACGTTAAATAAAACAGGAAAATGGCACACTGGAGGGCTTATCTTTGAGTTAATGCATGCGGCCATTTAGATACTGGCAGAAGTGAAAACAATGAAATACGGCTGAGCTACATTTGGGCTTATTACACTCAGAGCAAGAACTGAGGCAGGAAACAGGAAAGGCACGACATAATTACTGGGAGAAGGAGACCAGACAACACTGCACAAAAGGCAAGAAACTGAAGAGAAAATCAGGGCCAAGAGCCAGCATATTCCATGAGTATCAAGCAAAGGGAAGCAAAGGCAGGGCAGAGACAGGCTGAAACTCCATCAGCAGAAACCACACAGAGCAAATGTGCAAAGCCAAGCACAGAGATGACGGCGCTTCAGATTTACAGACCACACGCTCAGCAAGGATGGATGTGCCCAGGTTTGCTGTTATCGGACAAGAATGTGGCCTTTGGGGTGAAAGGCCAGGGGTTATATTTACCACAATAAATAATACTCGCGCCCCGAAGCGGTGTCCGGCCCATGGTGAAATGTTCTACAGAAGCTATGGGCACATGCAGAGCATGTCGTAAAAATAAGATTTTGCCAACTGAAAGGACTGACGAGCACTAAAAATAAAGGCTTTAACAGCAAACACACAAGAGAAATGAAAGATGCTGAAGAAAAATGGATTTTAAACAAAGATGCTGAGCCACACATACTGAATTTCAGAAGTTTTTTTCGTTGGATTGGTCTGGCATTTTAGCTTTAAAAAAAGAATGAACAAACGGAATTAATCATTGATTCACTTACAAAAGTGCAACTAGACCTCCCATAACACAAACATAAAAAGATCCTTTTAAATGGAATAACAGACATTAGAAAGAGACACAGGAAAGGAAAAGGCAACAACTAGCAACCCCAAGGACAGTATAAGGAACGTGAACAACCCTGCTCAGGTCTGCATCCTCCCAGATGGAGGAGGATGAGGGGGTATAGGGTTGTTTGGAGTTTTGACTACTACTTCCACGCCACTTGCATGCCACGAAACCACTTGCAGAAAATGTGATAGCCTAAGGACCCAAGATCTAGCAAGGACAGTCTAGGAAGAATAGGGAAGAGTGGAGTTTCGTGGGGGCTACTTTGACAAGACCAGCTGGCATGGCTGTAGGAAAGGTTGACCCCCTGAACATCCATTTTACAGCCTTGCTGCACGGTTACCTCTTTGCTGTGCTACCTCTCTGATGTAGAAAGCAGGTTTTAGAATCCTATCCCTATATTCCTTTACATCCCTATTTTACAAGGCCGTTTAATTTGGGGGGATTCCCTCCTAGGCTGTAATTGCGGAAGCCACAGGAAAATAAAGTCCAAAGTCTCAGCCACCATCCAGTATCAGATGTATGTTCAGGTCAGCAGAAGCAATAACCTGATAGATGCTATAGCTGATGCTCTAAATTAAGTAGATGACAGCAGGTTATGCATCCATGTAAGTGCCTCTGCAGGCAGCATTCAGCAGGGTTTAGATAAATCAGAATTCATAATGTGCCGTTTCTTAGAAGTTCTTTGGTTCAAAAATACCAAGTCTCCTGGAATTCCCTGACCCCTGGGCACTTGCTTTCATCTTTCAAACAACTAATTAAGAGGACAGAGAGCAACTTCCTCCCAAATGAGAGAAAAGACAATTTCCTATTTCCCTATTGCAAAATGTGAACAGACTTTTGTAAAGGGGAAGTACACTTAAGCACTGGACAGAAAAATGCCCCATTTCCTGTGCAGCAAAACAGCCCAAACCCTCCTCTGCTTAAGTCAACAGGAGTTTTGCTACTGACTTCTCCGTGCANAACCAAAAACCTCTGCAAGTCCAACTTTTCCCTGTTCAGAGACCTCCAGTCATTGCTGTTAGGACTTATTAATCTTGCAACAGAGTAACACCTCTTAATGCAGCCGGTAGATCCCCCCACTAATTTATAATACAGAAATTCCACGGAAGTGAATTATTAATCCTACCATGTTTGTTTTCAATTAGCAGCTGAAACAGAGATGCATTCATATAGGGTTAGATTGTGCAATCTCAGTTTTATGGGTGAGCACACACTCACAAAAGCAATAGATTGCGCAACCCTCAGTGACTGCTTGAGCACTTATAATCAGGCCCATCTGAATTTAATATAGTAACACCAATTTATACCAGCTGAGGATCTGGCTCACTCCTATTTTAAACTGCCCAAAACGATGCCAAGTGAATCACAGTGTCTTGGGAACTTGCTCGTGACGTAACCCCAGCTACAAAGCAGGATTCCTTATCGATCCCACTGGAGAGCTCTGCTGAAGAGCCATCGGCAGCACGGCGGGCTGAGAGCAGGATCAAGCGTCCTACAGAATTTCACAAAAACTATGTCAAGGAGACATAGCAAAAGTGGGTGTGCGTTACAACAGCTGCACGGGTTAGTTGGACCAGATATCTAATTACTTGACTTATATGCCTAACAAAAATAATTCCACTCTGCTCTGAGTACTCACTGTGGCTGAGTAGTTGTGTATTGCTCTGACCTACGTTTGTTCAACCTCCATTTCCATGTCCCTTCTGGTCAGATGTTCGTTTTTCCCATTGTATGAAGTGTCGCTGCATGCTGCCAGCAACTGTGGAGCGCTGTTCTCACGGTCACGTTGCTGTAACCATTGCCGTTTAGGGTTATGGTCTAACTGATGCACAGCTAATTAAACTCTAAAAACTCATTTTTTACGGAGCTTTGAAATCTGCTACTTCTAGTTTCAAATCTGAAGAGGAAACTGTGTGCCTGAAAGCTTATCTAATTCTTATAAATATTACCAGTCCGTCTAATAGAAGACACAACACTGCCTTCAAAGTTTGTCTGATGCAGTGCTGGCAAAATAAACTTTGAAAAACAAAGCCAGTTTTGTAAACAAGCACCATTTAGTGCTACTGGATGGCAACATCTGGTGAAAGTTTTCAAAGGCAAAGGGCCATTTTGCTGAAACAAACTTCAAACTTGGAGACTTAAACAACATCTTCTATTGGGAACAGTTAATCATAACGAAATGTTTCTTTAACATAGACTCCATATTAACATTTTCTGAACATGAAAGCATTGAATATTTCTTGAAACAAAAAATGTATGCAGTTCTGGGTTACTTTTATTTTTATTCTGCATTTAAAATATGTTATTTATAATAAAACTACGAGTGACTAATTTCCTTACAACATGTTAGAAAGAAAATATTAAGATCAACATTTGAATCTGATCGGGAACAATTACAAGTTATGCTAAAGAAGTATCTGGCCCTATAGATCGAGAATAAATATATATACAAACTCGGCAATTTACATCCATTTATAAAATATACCTCATTCGGGTTTCAGACATTTTGACAGTGTACTGATAAATCAGCCACACTCAGATTAACTCCAGGACTGAAAGTCTCTGCAGTGAGAGTGAACATTTAGTGCTAATTTAGAAAGGGTGCTTTCACAGCTAGGGGATGTTGTATATAATCCTCCTGTTAAAGACATATCTATTTTTCGCCATCATCATTAAGAATAGATTGAATGAAACACAGCGATTGGTCTCCTCATCCCAAGGGAAAATTGCGGAGGACTGGTGAGGCTGATTTAACAGAAACCTGCATCGACGGCTACAAGAAGAAATAGCAAGGTTGTCCATTACATTAATGGGAGCTGAGCTAAGGTAGCGCTGTGTTTCCCTGAAAGTCCCATTATATAATTCATAAGCTGCATCCCACTAGAGAGAGCTGGTCCCTGAAGAAACTGTCTCCATGTTTCCTCCTGGCAGCACACAATTCAATTATCAGGCATCAAAATCATCTGCTGTGTCAATAAGCAAGCAGCGCAGAAGCATGTACACCCTGAAGTCAGCGGTAAAACTCTCCGTGACAATAGCAAAGTCTTTTTCTGCATAAAGTTGTTCTTCACAAGTTCAAAATATTTTATTACCTTCCCACCTACTCTTTTTAACAGTTATATTATATTAATGCTATAGCTCGCCAGTCTGCCCAAAACAACCGGACCTTTTCGAGCTCCTTGCAGGTGATGCTCTCCTCACAGAGGTTATGAAGAAGCAATTGCAAGGCATTCAAATAATAGAACAAATACTCAGGTTAAAGTGAACACATATTTCTAGATTAGCCACTGGCTTCCCAAAGGGTTATTAAAAACTTTTTGTGTGTTCAAACTTGGTCAAAGTGATTCCTGAATTCTCTGCCTTCTAAACACCTATTACAAAATCCAAAGCCCAAAACAAATCCACCACCCTGGCACCCAAAATGAAAAAAAAGAGCGAGAGGCACAGCTGTTCCTGAGGGGCAAGAGAGACAGAAAACACTTTGCTGCCTCCACTACTTTACTCAAAATCACTTATTTTCAAGCTCTTCCTTTCTGGCCAATAAACACTGGCAGAAAATCAGCACAACCCCATCCACTCCAGGCCCATTCAGAGCACGAGGCTGGGCACATTTCACCATACACACAGGGGAAGTTCAACTCCTGGATCTTTCTCTCTCAGGAATTATTTTAAGTGGCGAGCTCTTTGTCATCATCAGCACTATATCTCCCCACGGAGTTGGTGGAGGTGCTGTGCCATTTCTTCTGCTACCTACGGCACTAAGAGGCATCCCCTGAGGCAGGGAGTGATGGAGATGGAAGGAAGAATGTAGATGTGCTCCTCTACACAGCACAACAGCTCGGCCAACAAGAAGGGACGGTTTTAAACATTGCTTTGACCACATGAGCACCTTAGGTCCGGATTAGCACTTCTGACCAAATAGTCCAGGCAGACACTGGCCCTCTTTACAACTCATGGCATTCAGCCCCGATTCAAGCAAGTGAATGGTTCAGGTTAGTGCTTTGTCCAACTCAGAGTACAGCTTTGACCCCCGCCATCCCACCTGCCCAGCGAATTCCCAGCCAGCCCTCTCCAGAGAAGCTCCCTGGCTTGTTTCCTCAGCCTCTCCTGTTCTGCTTTCTGCAAGTAAATAAATATGGTTCATTAGACAAGGAGGAGAGTGATGCATTTGGGACCCCGTTATACCTGGCTCCCCAGGTGGCTCTCCCAGCACTCTTGGTTAAAGCACCTGGTGAGGTGCCCACAACTACAATCAACTGTAACTGGACGGTGGATGATGATCTCCAAGAAAACCATTTCAAGGGGTTTGATATCACAGGGAATGGCAATTTTTCAAAAATCACTTGAACAGAATGACTTCTTACAATCCAAAGTGAATTATCTGCAAATTTGAACCTGAGCTAAGCTTCATCTGGGTGGTCATTAACTGTTCTTAACTCAAAAAGAGTTGGAGGACCTCAGCATCTGCAAGGCAAGAACTAGTACTTATGATTTGACTCAACTGCTCTGGGAATAAGCTCCAAATACTTTGCAAGGTTTCTTTGCTTGCAGGTTCTTCTTGAAGTGCCAAGTTACATGACATCCCTACTGAAAGGACCTTACAGCATGCACTCTTATTCCACAAACTGAAAAGTTTTTGCTATCTTAATAATGCTCAGTCTCTCAATGTATCCCTGGAGACATTAGAACAGCAACATTTTCTAGTACAGGAAAAATAGTCTGCAGTTTGTTTAAAGCACTGAGCTATTCGGAAAAAAAAATGAGAAGGAATTTTCATGCTAAGTACCCTTTTAATAATGAAAGCAAAACAAGTCTTCTGCATCTATGCATATAGTTCTTTGCTGCTTCATTAAGGAAAATTTCATTTACTTGGATTTACAGGTACTGTGGCTAAGCAGTCTAGGAACTGGTGCATACATTTCCCAACAGAAGTCTTAGCGCAAAGAAATAGTCGTGAAGCAGAAGAACACGCCAAGGTAAAGATTTGCTACCTGCCTTCATCACAGCAAACTGACCGGCACAAACAGGTGAAGGACATACCAAAGATTCCATGTGTTATGATCAGCCAGTCAGCTGTGGACAAGCTGTATGGCTGCTTTCTTGTTTTAAATGTTTTGAGGAGCTCGTCAGAGACTCCTTCAGAAGCCGCATCCCGCTGCACTACGCTGCAACACAACGGGACATCCCGCACCAACAGGAGCTTGTCTCTCAAGTTCAGGGCAACACAAGCACATCTGTGGCTCGAAACTAGAAGTTTCCCATCCAAACAACTTGGTTTTCTTGCAGCTGGCAGTAGGAGTTGCACCGACACAAGCACCTTGAACGTAGCCATTGGAATTGGTTTGGTTCTGCTAAATTGCTCTCATGGATCTGCTTGTCCCACTCGCACAACTGGGTAACAAGAGGAGGAAAAGGAGAACTGATGAGGTGCAGCCATATTCAAAAGAGGAAAGAGCTGGGGGAGGACCTGCTTCAAAAGAAAATACAAAGCATATTGTAGGCAGCCTTCATAACAGTACTTGACTGATTTTTATTCACATAACTGAGAATAACCTGGCAATTTTTAGCTTTAGAGTCACAATGAAAAGTACAGTGAATTGAAGTTTTAAGCAGCAGATTAAAAAAAGCAGTATTTCTATTAAGAAACTTCTCTTTTCATATCAAAAGTCATAATCATGTGTGATTATGATGATTAAATGCCATCCCAGAAAGGGCCATATCATGTTTTGGGGGTGATGTTCTTGTGCCACTATTTCATGCTGACAAGAGATCACAGACTACGTAGACCACTATTATGGGTTTTCTTTTGAAGCAACTGAAGTGTATTATTTTCAGCAGAGTGCTCTAAATAGTGAACACCTGGAGCAGAGACTTTCATCTCAGGTGGAAAAGTCACTGTACAACTCCCGCCTACTGCCCCACGCCATCCTACCACCACACCTGACATTGCAGCTCCTCCTCAGGCAAATCTCCTGTTCATCAACAGATTTTTCCAAGATTGATCAAGATCAAGTCCTTCGAACTTCTTCTATAAAAGTCCTTTCCTATTCAGACAGCATAAGTCTGATGCATCTAAAAGAATACCAACACATTTATGGCTCTGAGAATATGTTTTTAGAAAAGCCCAGAGCTTCTGACTGCTTTATATTAAAAAAAGTAAATACTTTTTATACATGTAAATTTAACAAAACTGGGAGATTAGGAACTTGGAATTGCTCTGCTCCCTACCTAGCACAAGCAGTTTTAAAGTTAAGGCTCAACACAGCAATACATGGCCCATTTACACACCTGTGACTTCCATGGAGGGATAAGGCAAAAGGATAAAAACTCAAAACTGTACAGAAGCACAATGTATATTCCTGCCAACTTCTCTAGCCAAGGCCCTGGCTCGTGTTACCTAACTGGAAAATCCACAGTCCAGGCACACTTCCAACTGGAGACTCCAGCTATAACATGACGCTTAAGCACTAAAGACAATAGCTGAAAACTCATGAATTGACCTTTGTAAATAAAGGCACTTTGTGGTTTTAGGGTCCAAGGTTTGGTTTCTGGGATGTATTTAAAGCTGAAATAGCACTAAAAGACATGTTGACAAGATTTCTCCCCAAGACACAAATATCTCTTGGGATCGGCTATCTTGCTAGCATATCTATTATTAGAAGGTGCTGATTTCTCACTGGGTTTTTAAATAAAGCATCCTGGTCTTACATCTAATCTGTACCAGACCTGCAGACAGAAGAAAACCTAAAACATGTGCTGGTTTTGGCTGGGCTAGAGTTAATTTTCTCTCTAGTAGCTAGTATGGGGCTGTGTTTTGGATTTGTGCTGCAAACAGTGCTGAGAACACAGGGATGTTTTCGTTACTGCTGAGCAGGGCTTACACAGAGTCAAGGCCTTTTCTGCTTCTCACACCACCCCACCAGCGAGTAGGCTGGCGGTGCACGAGAAGTTGGGAGGGGACACAGCTGGGACAGCTGGCCCCAACTGACTAAAGGGGTATACCATACCATATGATGTCATGCTCAGCGTATAAAGCTGCGGGAAGAAAAAGGAAGGGGGGGACATTTGGAGTTATGGCATTTGTCTTCCCAAGTAACTGTTACATGTGACGGAGCCCTGCCTTCCTGGAGATGGCTGCACACCTGCCTGCCGATGGGAAGTAATGACTGAATTCCTTGTTTTGTTTTGCTTGCATGCACGGCTTTTGCTTTACCTATTAAACTGTCTTTCTCTCAATCCACGAGTTTTCTCACTTTCACTCTTCCGATTCTCTCCCCTGTCCCACCGGGGGGAGTGAGCGAGCGGCTGTGTGGTGCTTAGTTGCCAGCTGGGGTTAAACCACGACACTTCATCTACATTTTGGAAAATGGAAAGGAGGGGAAATGACCCCAGCAGCTGTAGGCACATTAGGCTGATAGGCAAAGCTTTAGATCAGATGATGAAAAAAGTATAATAATGTGAAGGTAAAACAAAACAAAAAAAAAAAAATAGGAGAACACATGAGCTTGTCAGCCAGATCATATCTAAGCTGGTAATTTTTTTTCTTGGCACAGGAAGCTTTGAAGATCTTCTCTGCCTGATTTTTCATTAATTACATGAGCCAGAATTGACACAACATCATCCAAAACTCCGATCACCAGTACTCAGAGGTGAATTTAACTTGAAGGAGGTCTAGAGAGGGGTTTCAAAAGCGATCGCAGAACTGGGAGTATGCTCTAATAAGAGAAGACTAAAGGAGCTTGACTTCCACAGAACAGCAAAAGGAAGGCTAAGGGGGATATGAGTATTGTCTATAAATATATGCATTGTATAATCAGTTGAGAGGAAGAGGAGCTATTCAATCTAGAAAGAAATCAGAACTGAGCTACCTAGATTCTAGTAAGTATGGGCAAAATTAGGACTATTTTTCTTTAGATACTGAAAGCAAAAAATCACTTTCAAAATGGAGTTTGACATGTTTCTGAATATGAAAATAATACATGCACTAAGCAATATCCAAAAACATAGAACTAACACAGAAAATCTTCTCCTATAGTATACACTTAAAGGAATCCTATTTATTTATAGCTAAATGCTTGACTTCTCACCATTGCAACCACCATACAGCTTTATCTATAAAGTTACCACGGGACAGGTAAGAGTATAATTCATTAAATACTAATTCATAAGTGGCCTATTTTGTAAGTCTTGACACTCCAACAGTTTCAGCGGAGGTTTATCCCAAAGAAGATTTATACTTCCAGGTTCTTTATGTCAACACCAGAAAAAAGCAGCAGAAGTTGCACAGGCAGAAATAAAAGCTTTTCCCAGACGGATCCTCGACAGTTTGCTCCTCTCAAGGAGGATGAAGTACACAAACAATAACAGCTGAAGATGTCCACGTACAGCCAAACAGATGAGAATCATTTAGGTGAGCGCACAATATAAGCATAAGAAAGTGTCGGTTTGTCGTTAGGCAAATCATGTTTTGCTTCTTCAAATGTACATAGTTCCTAGAGCAGTAACTCGGCAGCAACTCTCAATGGTCACATTTTCCTCCCTGCTGTGCCGGCGGACAAACGATTCTCCTTGTCAGAGAATGCTCACTTCATCCTCCTGCAGCCCACTTCACTTCACCTGCTGTTGCCATTTTTTAATTTCCCTTATTACCTCCATTTGCTGCTTACCTTGTAAGTATAAGTGAGTTTAGGACATAGTTATTTGTTCAGTATTTATTAGGGAATTAATTAGAGGGGAGTAAGAATTTCTTGCTAATTTATTTTGTACAAGCTGTAATCATTACTATTTTTGCATGCTCCCAGGGTTTATGGATAAGTGCATTTTAAAAATCAAAGCAAAGAAAAAATAAAGAGAATCCCCAAATCAGAATCAGTGGGTGAATCTCTAAAGATTTAATTTACATTCATCTACTATTAATCTGAATGCATAATAGTCTTCATTATTATTTTATAAATCTCTAGATAGATCCGGGAAATTATTTTTATTAAGGTATTTGCATGTGCACGCTTCAAATTTTTCTAGTCTTGGCAGCTATACTTGGAATTAGAATTTACACTGAATAAGGAAATACAGGTCATTCTGCAAACACAACAGAGATTAAGTCAATGGCAACTTGTTGGAAGACCTTGAGTTCTTGCCAAGCCACGTTTCCCAAAATATTTTGCCCTATACCACGCTCAAGCCTCAATTATCAGCTCTTCTATCCTGCAGGAGCCACCTGCTCTGAGCATGAAAGGCACACACACAAAACATAACCAAGTCATCATTCAGCAAAAAACTTGGTGAAACTCAAATGTATGATTAGGTCTTCTTATCTTCAATCAAACTGAAGAATGCACTCTTCTTAAAAGGGACTCACTTCGGCCTACACCTTAAGTATGCCAGTAGTTGGCTGTGTTCAGCATTACACGCAGTCGTGCCGTAACACACTGATAATTCTGCATTTGTTTCATTGCCTCCATCTAACAATTTGGGGGCTGTTATAAGCTTTTTTTTTTTTTTTTTTTTTTTTTTNCAGCACAGACACAAAAAAGACATTTTTCTCTCCTATCGGGGCACTCTTTGCTCCTTCCTGTTTATATTTTGTTCCAGTATGTGGAGTTAAATGCCAAGCAGCAAACCCAAGGTTAGCCCTGTTGTCTAATGATGTTTCCTTATTTAGCAGTTAGTTTTACTGCAATCTTCTGGTTCCCCCCCCACAAATGTTCGCAGATCTGTTCTCTAGAGCATAATTATTCTAAGCACCTTTCCCCCAGCAGCAGCATGCTAATACTTCTTGGCTTTTCAAAAGAAGGTTTGTCTTCTTGAAGGTGACCGAAACACATCTTGAAAAAAGTATCGAAGGGCTCAATCCTAACAGGGTACTGCAACAGGAGATTAGGACCCAAGTACTTGGCGGATTCGCACAACTGAGATAGCCAAGCCTCTAAAAGGTACAGCATAATACCACAATCTCTGCATTTTTGAAACATGGAGGGCAGTTTCCATGGGCACAACCAAACTGCAACCCTGAAGGGCATTTAACTGCCAGGCAGACTGGTTTGAATCTGTTCATATTTCATATTATCAGAAAAACAATATCACTGTGTGCACTTGTCCAGCGCTCTCCATTATACGACCTGGATGTCAGCTTTCATTTCTTTGCGAAACTAACCTTCAGCATGAAATAATCGTGCTGGATGATTGCCTGGGCTGCGGTGGGTTGGTTGTTTTTATTCTTAAAGTAGCAGCCAGGTTGATTTTACCAATTTCCTCAAATGAAGCTGCAATTTCGGAAATAAGGCACATCTCTCCAAAGGAGATGAATGTAAGCCAAAATGGTTTGGAAAATATGTTGTATGCATGCTCAAATATATCAACTACTTCTCGTATGTGGGAAGATCTAATGCCTTCCTGCTTGAAGAAATACCTCTGGATTTTAATAGTCAAACACATTCTCTTTCTACCAGTCCTGTGAAAACACAGCCAAGTTTGAACAAACTAGAACACCAGAAATTCTCAATTCACATATAAGGAATATAAAAAACTGTGAGGAATATATGTTCATATTATTATTCTCAAAATGCACAAAGAAACTAAAATAAAGTTTATTCTAGCATTTTCTAACTTCTAAGTAGTTGACTTTGCAGCCAAAGTAATCTCTTAACAAGTGTCTCATTTCTTTCTAAATGAAATTTCATGTGTAATAAAATTATTGTTAAGAATCAAGAGTAAGAATTAGCATGTCTTTCAAAGCAGGCTAGGCAGCCTCCAGAATAACACCAAAAAGGGCTATTAATGGGTAAAAGCATGCTAGTTAGAAGAAGGAAGAAAGCCTGGCAGACTTAGAAAATGGATGCTTTTCCAGTAATTACGTGGATTGAGAAACAGCTATTTTTGTCGACATCTTCAAAGAAACTTTTAAAGTTATGAAAAGTAAACAGAGGAAAACCAGCAAGCACAATGGGTTTTTTTTCCCCAGAAAACTGGTTGTTTGAAAACCAACAACAAAAGCAGACAAATTATTTAGGAGAGCAAAGAGAATGCCATTTGGGTAGAGGCTAGGGTTAGCGAAATCACCTACTAGGATTTTAGTCCATGCACACATCAGATCAGGCATTTTACTGATGAGATTTTAATCGGAGCTTGGTCACCCTTGAAAATCCCTCCCATAACACATAGCTAGGCTGGCTGTAAATCAGGACAATAGGGATGATGACACAAGATACTCAAAATTAGAAACTGTCTGACAGCTAAGCCTGTTAAAAGACCCATGGTGGGGAAGAGCAAATAAACAGGAACTTGCTAGAAGGTCAAATTTGTATGTTTTGTGGTCAACTCCTACAGCTTTATGATGACAACTGTGATATTTAGGGTTACATTCGGAAAATTTTTTATTACTATTTGTAAATCCAAGCCCCTGTATGGGAATTACAGGATTAAGCATGGAGCGTGATGTGTAGGGGGACACACAAGATTTTAGGCATGTATCTCCTGACCTTTATGTGTATCCAGTGAAAAATACTTTACCCAATTAAAAGCAAACAGACTCTCAGATTCTCATGATCTTTTCCCAGGTACTGATGAGCAAACTCTAGTAAGTATAGGCCACACTTCACCATGCTCTCTTATTTTTTGCAGGGTGTTTTAAATGAAACTACTGCTGGCAAATCCACAAAGCTTCTCACAGAGGGGTCAAGGGCGACCGCAGTGAACATGTTTTACTTAATAATGGGCAAACATAAAATGTGCAGAAACTGTGACACGATCGTTGGGTATGTGAAACAGCTGCTTTCCAGTAACCCTGATTTTGGCCTCACTGGACCAGACCTGGAGGTATTAGTCAATATGACTAAGGGAATCCAAGTCTATGCTGCCCCAGAGGAGTTTTTCCTATTATGTATGAAGTGTTAAGTCATCTTATTCACTTACTCAAGCCAATGACTAATATTACAGAAGTTTGTGCAACTCTAAATTTCATTGCAGAGCTTTTGCAGAGCAATTAACTAGCACAAAGCCAAACTTAGAAAAGACATTTTGGCTGTGACTCTTTGATGGCACCAGCTGATACACCCTAAACCCCAACTTTAAAAGCTTCCTAACATAAACATGGCTCTTACTGTCTTCTGATATTGCTCTCATGTGCGAAGAGCTTTAAGAGCTTTGCTATAAATGTAGCAATTGTCTTACAACCAACCAACCAACCGAGGGACTTGCGACCCTCTTTCTTCCGTGTCTTCTACATGTATTCCTGTTATGAAACTTGCCTCTTCTATAACAAAGAAAATCCCCTATGCAGATACATGATGTTGTAAAACTTCATACTTCTTTTTCAGTCTGGATTATAATGTCCAAGATCTTCCAAACCTGACTCTAAATACTAATCTGCGGATCAACAGCTCTTGGGCTGTAGGTATACAAAGATGTAATGGCACGCCAGTTTCCTTTCCTAAAGCAAACACAATTTTGCATTCACAAAAATTTGCAGAAACAGCTTTAATTTCTCTGAAATCTGGCTTTAACCTGTCAGTCCAGATCAGAATTTACCTTTTTCAATACAGAAAGGCCTCTTAAATTCTAACAGTGTTTATCTGTTCTTTAAAATAAGTTTTTCTTCAGGTTGGTAGAGGCTTAATCTCTCTCAGTAGTCTCAGTCTTTTCAAAAGGATTATTTACCACCTCAATTAAAGGAGAACAGAATAACATGGCCAATTAAAAAGATGAAGGAGCTAGGGTTTTCTATTAAACTTGAAATTACCCTCAAACTACAACTGCAACTATCCTTATGGATAAACAAACCTTAGCCAATTATTGCAGCAGCAAACCAAATTAAGATACAGTATCAAATCAGATTTAACATGAGATTAATTTCTTGAACAAGTACATGCCCAAGATGGCAGAACTCTTCAGCAGTCTGTTTTACACAATCCAGCGTATCCTTGTCATTACGGCCCTGAAGGAGGAATACAGATCATCAGGTGTTGTGAAAGCCCAAATGTTTAAAAACACAGAGCTGTTTTAGCACCAGTAGGAATGGTATTTTAATAATTTTTTCATTATTTTGAATAATTTTTTTATGAGTTTAACAAAGTAATTTGTGCTTCAGAAAGAGCCTATCAGTATTTGACTGGCATGTCTAACCTTCACCAAATAAATCAAACAATCTAGACTTTTATTGCCCCGGATATAGTGTCTACGTTTGATCATCTCATAAATTATTGCTCACCTCTGACTCTCAGAAGATTTTCAATGATCCATTATCAAGCAAAAACCTAAATGATGTAACATTATTATTCCATTGATGGTATATAGTTTCCCCCCCTCCAAAGTTCAGAGTTAAATAAAACTACAGGCTGGGCATATTGACTCTTTTCATTTCAGAAATATTGGAGGCATTTCTTTGTTTTTTCTGTACTCGCCATATAGGGACAGGAATCCGCCCATCATCTTTTCCCCCAGCAATATATCCCAAGGAAAGACAACAGCAATGCAGAGAGTATTTCTCAACATCCTCTACAGCCAGGTCAATTTTGTTTCTGAAGGGGTTTCTTGTCCCGTCAGAGCCTGAGGCAGACTACATGCCAGGCATTATGAAGGAGGAGGAAAGACTCGCTTCCTGAATGGATTTAAAAGGAAAACTTTGGAAATAGCCAAAGAATTACCATTTACTTTGGCTACATAAATCCTCCCAGAGTTTCCCTGGAATACAGAAATCCTCTCCACGACTGTCTTAGCATGTTTCTACATTCAGCAGCTGCTGCAAATATTGTTTCATTTCAGGAGCAGATGCAGTGGTTCCTCCTGCACTATCCCACGTAAAACATCAATGCATGCCCTGTACACAAGCGGCACATGCTGATGAGGGAAGCGCATCTCGAACACTGCCATACATGGCACACGCTATTGACTGTACATTTTGAGTGCTTGTACTATGCTCCTCAGTTCACTACTGCTGGGACTTACCACAACACCCCAAACCTTTGGACAGCTTCAAAGGCTGTTAAAAGAAATGCAGCCCAGCCTGTGCCTTTCTCTGCTTACAAGTCCGGGAACCAACCATGCACTTGGTAATAAAATGTGTCCTATGGGCCTGCAGAATCATTGCTTCTCCCTTTATATGCGTATGTAGCAAGTCCCTGTTTCTCTTCTCTTCCAACCTCAAAATTAGATTGTTTCCAGAATGCTAAACATTATACAAACAGGAAAAAAAAAAAGAAACCTTGTTTCCAATACCTGGTAGGAAAAGCGATTTACAAGAATTATGGTAGTAACTGCCACTCACCATAGGCCTTCATACATCTGCATTTACAGCTCCCTGAGCACAAGGAGATGGGAAAAAAATCTGATTTGAATTTATTATGTAATTTCTATGGTTTTTATGGAAGACATTTTAACAGTTGTCTACGATGCATGCAGGTTAACATATGTCTTGTATATTACGGAGTTAATATCCCACCCAATGTAAATCTCAAAGTTCAGCATGCCCTGAATTAAATTCTGTAATGACTTCTAAAGACGACAGTACAATCTGTAATGGCAATACCGTACTGTAGTCCATGGTTATAATTTGTTAGGTCAATAATTCACCACAGTCTACTAAAGTTAGGACTGGCTTCCTCAAGAGTGCTAAAATAAATGTTTAAAAAGTTCCCAATAGCATATTTATAGTCATCTATAATTAGCTCTGCAGCATCACAGAAATACATCACAGAAATTATATATATATAAATCAGACCGCGATCTCCATTTCACACTTATTCTCCAAGGACTGATATAAACAATTGCAAAAACTCCTCTAGACCATGATAGCCTTAATCCACAGCGCAGTCTGCACAGTCAGTGAAACTCCTTGATGTTGTGTTCTCCTTTGACTGCATCAAGAGTTTGAGCAGAAGCCAAAGGCCGATTCCTATTTAAGAGATAACAGGATAGCTTCTCATTAGAAAACCACCCGATTTCACCTTGTAATTCAGCCCCAGCAAGCAGCTGAGAGCAGTCAGGTCTTTGGGCTGCAGTTGACACGGAAAAAGACGGGACCACACCGTGTTAAAGAGATGCGAAGGGGGAAGCATCCCTACCCCAGCTAGTGTAGAATTTGATACAGGAAAGGTCCATTATGCAGAGGTCCTCTCCTTACTGCGGCTGCTTACTCTATTCAGATGTAACCTTCTGGGCAACCTACAAGCCCTGTTCAACAACAGGCAGTAAAGTACTGATTTTCAATAAAAGGATGAACAGCAAGTGTTCGCTTGGTTACCCATATTACATTGCACTGTATTTAAAAAAAAAAAAAAAAAATTAGACAACCAGGACTTCTATGGCATGCAGAAGTGCTGGCTGTGATCTGTGGTGTTTGAATGCTTTCAAAAGCTTGTCTCTACCTTTGGGATAGATATGAGCTCCATGAAGGGAAAAAATAGAGGGGGAAAAAAAAGGCCTAGCTGGCACATGTTGATGTACAGCAGCTCAAATTATAGTGCACACTGCTGGATTCCTTTTTTTTCATCTATATGCCAGGAACAATTGACCTAAGGCAAGACTTTTTATTGCAACTTTTGGCAGATCCAGTCAATATCCATTATTTACAATTATGCTTTTTTTTTTGGTGTGTTTCTGCTGCAGTATCTCTCATTGTCAAGTCCAGAGAGGACTTCACCATATAATTATTCAAAGTTCATTTAGTAAGTGATGCAGATGCAAGATACAGGAGAAAAATAACACCAGTCAGCATGAAATTACATTCCTAACAGCACTTCTGCAATGTGTCTCTCTAAGCAGAAAGTACATGGCAACCTCACACTAAAAAACCTCGATGTGGGCTCGAGACCCTTTTTTCATGTTTCCTTCAGTACCTCAACATCCTTTGTTTCCCTAATCTACAGCGACAGGCAGCTGCCTGGACTGCACTTGCCAAAAATCCCACTTCTACCACCATGCATCACAGAACCGACACCACAGATCTTACTTAGGAAAAAAACCACAACATAATTGGAGTCCCGTACACCCATGTTTTAAGCAGAGCTGTTGCAGATAACATCCGAGACCTCAGAAACAGGGAGGGGGGAAGCGCATGGGAACTTTCCTCTGCCTTCTTGGTGTATTTGCTCTGAGCAATTCGCTGGCGTGTTAGTGACAGGATGGTGCTGTTATACACGCTCTGCACAGAACTGCAGGAACAGCTTTGCCTTCAAAGGCAAAGTCACTCCTGGTTTGGGAACAATCCTGGACTGGTGGACAAGCAAGGACCAGGAGGAAGCCGAAGAGCTCAGGGAAGAGATAGGGGCATAAGTGGTTGGCAGAACGTTATTACATTATTTTGCTACCTTCTCCCAGAACTCCTTCTTTGGTGAAAAATCCCAAACAAACATCAACAGGGAAAAAAACCCTAAATAACATTAATCATTTTTAAGGTATTACTTGTTAAAAAAACCTCAAATGTTTTGGATGAAGATGAAGAAAATTCTTTAAAAATTGATGTTGTCTTTTTAAATAAAAAAAAAAATACAGAGACCTACAGCCAAACCCTTCTTTCCCTTCCAGACCAAGAACACAAAGTCTACAAGCCTGCTGCCCAAGAGCAATATACCAATGACAAGCAGCATGGAGGCACCTCGGCCACCTGCTAGAATAAAGAACCTCAGAAGAAGCCACCCGTGTTCTGCACCAGGGTGACAGGGACAGCAGGGCTAGGGGAGAGCACCGGCTGCCATCTGAGGACCTGGTGTAAGCGTGGACCTGCTGCCTCCGAAAGTTACAGTTCAAAAGTTAAACTCAGCTTGACTCAATTCAACTGAGCAGGAGGTTACGGAGTTACAGCTGACAAATTTTTGGCATGACATTTCAGCAGGGTGACAACCTTATAATAAGCTGATACAGTTTGTCATATGACAAATCCATCTAATGGCCACAGGTCCTGAACTCTCCCTCTGGTTAGCTGAGGCCAGATTAGGCAGTTAACAGTTTATTACCCAGCTACATCTGTGCTTCTCTCTTCTGCTCCTGGGACAGCCAAAACTTTTTCTACGGAAAGGTGAAAAGGAGGGGCGGGGGTGGAGCCAAAGCAGTTTCAATATCAAATACACAACATGAAATACACTCCGTCTGTACTTGCTTTAGGGCTCTTTACAAGTAACCACGTCTTGATCCACCTCCCTTGCTTTCACTCATGACACGCTCCTTTTTGCAAGCATCTTCTAGCTAGTGATAAGAGTAAGCTTTGGGCTGGAACTTGCAAATGCACTGAGTGTGGGAGCTGCTCAACTCCCCCAGGAATAAATGGTTCTAAGTACTAGCAGTGCTAATGGAGGAAGGCAGCCAAGAATAATTCCTCTGAGACATTAGCTTGTATGAATTACCTATCCTGCTAGGACTCCTGAAGGACAGAGGAGCTTTGGCAAAGCTGCACTTTGAGCATCTCTTTCTAAGCCAGCATAACAACAAAATCAGTGTAAATGAATAATGGCAGGCCAAAAAAAGCTTCAGTAATATAATTTTGCTGTGCACTAAATACAGTACAAATGTGTGCATTCTATTCTGAAATGCGTCTCTGCCGAAAAAGCAAAGGATAACTTCTAAACCCTATTTTAACATTTTTCTTTGCCCATTCCTTCTAAGGATGAAGGGTCAGATATTGCCCAGTCTTTGCAATCCTTGAGTGAAACGTTGCAGGGGCACACATTGCAACACAAATAACTTGTCGGTTGCCACACAATCAAGAGCAGCAGCAGAGTTCAGTACCTCATACAGTATTCATGCAGGGATTATACAACTCAAAACTGGAAGAAAAAATTGCTCCTCAGCAACCATGGGAAGGGCTGGCGTAGTGCTACAGATTTTTCAACAAATCCTGTGCAAGTGCTGCTTCTCCTAACTTAAACAGGTGATGGACACAAATGTACTGCTAGTTTATTCACGTACGTCTCACCGATGCCAAGTCTGAGCAGCTCCTCTAGCCATGGCAGAACCACGCTGATGTTCCCACTAAATTGGGCTGCAAGTCACCCACTCAGGCAGGCAGGACAGCTCATGGCTTCTCTGGGCAAGAAGCTGCTGCACACACACAGACTGCCAGTTACGCTTCAAAGCTCAGCTGAGAGCACCCAACAGTCCTTGTCCCTGCTTACACAGGCAAGACAACCTGATGATCTCAGTCCCACGCCAGTGGAGGAAAAAAGTTCACACAATCTGGAGGGATAAGCATTTGAGCAGGCTCTTGTTGGCACGCTGAGCCAATAGATCCCACCATTTCTCTTTCTTTAATTTTTCCTGTCTGTAGTTAAGAAGTCTCTGAATTTGTTAAAAAAAAAAAAAAAAAAAAGGAAATGGTAAAATACTTACTCCTAGTTTGTTGCAGATAGGCTGAACGCTGAGGAAATGCTAAGGGACAAAAAGGCTAAATTCCCTCTCCAGCTGCAGAAGCCCTGGCAGACCTGCCTCCTGGCCAACAGCATCCCTACCTAAGACACTGCCTGTACTTCCACAGGCAGGAACTGTTCATCTCTCACTGCAGCTCCTATGTGACTTACTCACCTTCACCCGTCTCCTCTTGTCCCCCCAGAAGACTTGTTTCTTGGCACCCTCTCCTCAGCCTCGCTACTTCCTAACCCTGCCAAGCCACTGCTTGTCTATTCCAAGTTTTTCATGCGTTTACAAAAGTGACAGCGTGACCTCTTGCAAAAGTGACTTTTACAACACATCGGATGGACAGCCAGAAGACAAACACGCACTTCTCCATGCATGCTGCATGTAACATCAGCCTGACTCTCTGGCATGGGAAGCAGAAGGAACTGGGCCTCTTCTTCCCTGAGCTAGGGGCTGCTGCTCACTAGTGTCCTCTGTCCCCATGCAGCACTGGTTGGTGGATTCAGCTGCTGCCTGTGGGGGTTAAGGGAAGGTTGTGCACAACTTACTGATGGCTTCTCGCAGCACCGAATTAAGCCAGAGGCAAGACCTGCCTGGAAGCTAAGTCACCTGAGTGCAGGTAGAGACATCATTCATGAGCCAACCTCACCGGTACAAAGTGAAAGGCATCACTCACATGCTGAGGCCAAGCAGCAGCTTTTTCAGTGTGCAAGAACGGCAATGAGAAGAGCACTAAGTCCCAGTAGACTCCCTTGAGTTTGAATTTCCAAAGCTATTCAGCCAACACTTTCAGCCATACACTCCTTAAGCAGAAAGCTAGAAGTTATTACCATATCTAATTGCCGCAGCTAACAGATGCTTTCCCCCAGCACACTGCTAACATAGCGCAGGGGTCTTAGTGCGCAGTGGCAGGCAAGAAGGAAGGGGAATTTTAAGACCCAATTGCTGTTTCTGCTACTTCAAGTATTTGCTAAAATCTGCTCCAAAATCAGCAACAGAATAAAAGTGTTACTTTTAGGGCCATTCTCTTCTTAACAAACACAAGAACTGTTATAAGTCAGCCCTAAATGTAAGCGTAATAGTAAGCATATATTTACATAATTTAATACTAGATGCTATGCCAGCCTATATATGGGCAGGGTCTAAAAACCCTCCAAAGGTTACATGGGAATTTTAGAAACAGACATTTGTCGAAAGTAACAGCCTGGGACTCTGTAGAGCCTAATAGCTATGCTGAGGATGTGTGGGAGCATACAATGTTACAGCTGGCAATCTGGAGTTCCTGCTTCCATTTATCTGCCACTTCCTTTCTGTAGTTTCCTCTCCCTCTTAATATTCCCAATTCTAGACTATTGAGTGTAAGTGGTCAGGCTAGCAGTAGCTGTGCTCAGAAGGACGGAAAGATTCCTGTCCCACAAGAGCAGAAAGGTCCCCTAAGGCTGAGCTGTAAGCAGGGCACAGCACATCTGCTCCACACTGTCAGCAGCTGGAGACCACCGTCACCCCCCATCCTCACCAGGTGACTCGGGAACTGTCCCTACTCCAGGAGCAATCCCCCCCGATGCCTGAATGTGGGCAACAGACCTCTCTTGTCCCCTGTGAACAGACCTTTCAACATCTGCTCTGCCTTCGCTGACTTTGGGAAGCTTTGCAGCAGTAGCACTGTTGCGGTGGGGTGAGTTTGGTTTGGTGTCCCCCCCCTTCCAAAAGGAGACCCTTAAGCAGCTGTAGAGTTTCCATTTGGGTGGTGATGCTCTGAGGTTCAATTTCACTTTAAAGTAGCTACAGCAGCCAAACAGATTTGCTGGCAACCGTTCATGTCACTCGATACACCACAATAACGTTCTCTGCCAGCGATTTCGGCTGCACAGAGCCCATGCTGGATTCGTGTGCGCAAGGTAGGATTTCACAAACAACCCTTCATACAAATAAAATCGCCCTCCCTCACGCAAACCCAAACGTACTGTTATTTCAGGCTCAGGATGTTCACTCTGACCATAATGAAGCGCCTCGGGTTTATTTAGCATGTCGTTACACGTCAAGGTGTAGCAAGCACATCTTTTGACTGACCAGCACGCGTGAGCAAGAGATGGAAAGACAAGGCTCTTGAAAGACAACCTCCCGTACCTGCCCTCTCCTGCAATTTCTACATACTTTGGGGGGGTTGGAGCAAGAAGGAAATGGAAGTTTATTTCAGAACATTCACTTGGAAAATAGGGCAAGGAAAAAGCAGATTTCCATTTTAAAAAAGATCTTAGGGAGACATTCTCTTTTAATGCTGACTGAACATATTCTATGAGAAGAGAATTAACCCTGTTTTCTCCTTTCTGCTTCTCTAAAGCAGCTCATTTCGTTCCAGTTGCTATTTTGCAGACTTAGTGTATATTTCCTGACAAATCTCTTGCTATCAGCATCTGAACGTGTCTTTAGTAACGTACAGCAAATGACAGCATGTGGCTGTACATGAACTCTAAAGAAAAGGAAATCATGTTTGTCCTCCCACGACCAGGCAAGCCAAAATAATTTGAGGGTTGACTTTAAATTGCAAACATGTTTAAAAACATATATGAAAAAATAGTTTGGGTTTGTTTGAACCAATGGTGCATGTCATGGTCCATCAGCTTCAACTTCTCGTAGCCTTTGATAGCTTGTTGTTTAGCCACAAGGGAGAAGAGGAAGTTATTTCCTTTTGTGGCAAAAAAGAAAAACAAACCACCCCCTTCCACTCCTCCAAACCCACTCCTCCTCACACACACCAGAAGACCCAAACCCAAACAAACAAAAGCCCCAGAGGAAATCAACATTAACAAAAACAAGCAAGCATGAAATTCCTTAAAATGTATCACCTTTGAAGACAACATTTGGCAACCACTTCAAAATAATAAACAGGGACATGCAAGCCATATCACATCTCCGCCCTTTGCAGAAATAAATTGAGAGATCCTGTGACACTTAAAAGATCCATCAGCAAAAAAAAAACAGTGGGGCTTTTGCATGTGTGTGTGCCTGCAAAGACTGAGGTCAGCAGACCTATGGTGTTGGTTGATTCTGCCATCTTCAAAGACATTTAATCTCGTTTGAATTGTAGCTCAGTATTTAAAGTTGGCAAGTCACATCTTCTGAATTTTCCAGAATGTCATTTATACTAGCTGGAAAAAATAACAGTGTTTTGGGTATTCTCCCCCACCACCAAAAGATACACAGCCAGGGCTCCATCTACATGACACCTTCTATTTTATAGTTGTGTCCAGTGATCCAAGAAAATCTTTGAACAAGTTTATGTATTATATGATTTTAAAAATGATGCATTTAAGCTTCTCTGTTATTTGCTCTTGGGTTTTTTTTAACTATGTAAAAGTTTTCTTTTCACCTACAATGGCAAGAAAATTCCTTTCTCAAAACAAGCAAAAATCTGACTGTTACATAATTATGGGACTGCAGAAATTAGGACTTTAAACAAAACACCAAATATGATGAGGCTTAGGCTATACTATAAATTCATAGGATCTATGAACATCTGAAGGAACAGGTGAAACCAAAGGTAAAAGTAACAGCACCTCTGACATCAACAGGAATTGCACCACTGATTTCAATAGTGCTATGTGCTTCATAGTGCCTGCCCAAATTTCGTTTCTTTTGTGTTAGTCTATTATGTCTTGGCATCTTGCCCTCCCGTTGCGAGTCACAATTTGTAAATGAGCTTTCAAAGTTAAAAAAAAAGTGTAAGGAAATGAGATTTCCCACTGCTAAACAAAAATCCCAATGAAGTATTACAGTAGCTTTCCCAAAATTGCACATTAGTCACTCTTCTGATAAGAAAACATTAAAAATAAAATCCAACAGGTGACTCATTTGCCTTTTACCGCAACCCACAGCAGCACAGCCCTCTGCCAGGGAGATGCTCTGACCCCTCAAACGACGGCCGCATTAACATCTCACCATCTGTAGTTTCACATGGGTGCTCCAGAGCAGCCACCCCGAAGATGTCTTCGCTGCATGAAACAAGCCTCAGCAGAAAGCAGGTGTAATGGGGAAAAAATACATCGCAAAATTCAGGCAGTAAATGATCCTCTTCTAAACACAAGGTACTTTTGTCTGCTCTACAGGATAATCATCATCATCATCATAGTATGTCTCGGAAGAAATCTGGAGTCATATCTTGCTGTCTGTTTTGCAAACAGAGTTAATGAGAGTCATGTGGATAATGTTTTTCATTAAACTGAGGATATGAGCCTGATTCAACTCCACTGAAATCAATGGGAGTCTTTCCGTTCATCTTAATGAGGCTGAATCAACTTTTATAACACTAGAATGCAAAACCCCTCACTTATTCTGCCTCACAGAAGGTATCTGCTATTTTCAGAAGATTTTAAGGACAATTTTACCACATCAAAAATTAGTCAAGTCAGGAGAAAAGAATGTACATCCATGAGGGCATTTCTGTATGGAAATGCCTCATGTCAGTAGGAAATATCTACGTATGATCCTTACTCTACTTTTTTTCCCCAGGGTTATCTTCATACTAAATGAATCACGTATTCTTAAACATGATCTGAAAAACCTCAGAAGGTACTGAGAGAGAAGTAATGTGCATATGTGGGATATGTGCAGAGAACTGAGGTGTAGCGCAGTCTTGGATTTTTATATAAAGCAGTGTTCATATTATGAATGTAAGGAAAATAAAATACAGTATTTAAAAAAAAGCTAAAGAAACTGCCTCATTTTTTCCAAACAGAAACAACCTGATTAGTTTCAAGCACTCATTTACAAGAAAAAGGAAAAACAAAGGAAAACAACGCTCTCCTCTACATAAGTTCTGCAAATGATATATTTTAACAAGTACATAAACTATTTTCAGGGAAGGCAAAAACAGAGGATGGATTCTGACGCCAACAAAGGACGCCTGTGTTCTCTTGTTACCCTTGTTTAAGGGCAGCAAGTGGCAGCATCTCCATAGATAAGTTTTTCCGAGTTTCTTCTACGGCTTTTTTTGGTTTTATACTAAATAATGACAAGGTGATGGGCAGGAAGGGAGGGCTGCATCAGACCAAAAGTATGTCAGGAAAAGCTGCAAGGATGGATAGGACTGTTATTAGTTGTACCACAGCAGTGCCTGGAAACCCATACCACACTCAGTGCTGTCTTTGGCTAGGTCCAAGGCAAACACGCTGCAAGATGGACCCCACTCGCAAGAACACAAATTACAGTGATGCTAATTTAATAGCTGCCAATTGGATATAGATTTGGAATGAAAATATTTTTTACTTAACTGTTGACTTTTAGCTACTTCAATGGCAGCTCTACCACTCTTGGCAAATAAATCTTGTCACTAACTTCGAGCAACACCCTCCCTCCCTAGTTTTCCTCGTTAACAAAGACATCTATATTATTTTTACTCCTTCTTGTTTTCCTTGTAAACTGCGTGCATTATGCCAACCCCCTTCCAGCGCTTTGGAAGCTCTGCACTTCAAAAGGATAGAAATGCTTCTTGTGGCATACCTGCAACTTCTGTTGCAGTTAATGAGGGTTACATGTCAGAAGTTCACTGGGGGAGGCTGCTCTAGTTCCTTGCCCATTTCCTGTAGCATTTGAGGATGCAATTCATCTTGGTCTAGTGCTTTGTCAACTCTTCACAGTTCTAATTACCTTATTATCTGCTTCACTACTCCAGTCAAGCCTTTTTGCTTCCTACATTGCCTTTCAGGGTCCTACTGCTCATCCTAGGGAACATTTTTTTCACCTTTTCTTCCTGCATGCGAAAAGCCATGCAGAGAAACCAAGTGAACTTGCTCAGTGAACTTCCCAGCTCTTGCCCGGCTGCAAGCCTGAAGGCACATGCTAATTAGGCACATGCCAGACAGATCATATCTGATGCCTCAAGCTTTGCTCTCTCCAGCTGATTGCCTTTTATCAGCACCTTCAGTCATCCTCAGCTTGCTTTCTTTTTCAGGTCTTCATGTGTCTCTCACTTCACAAAGAATTATTTTAATAAGAAGTATCTGGAGACAGACAGGATGGAAACAGATCTAAAAAAGTAGGAAACCGAATACTGGAAGAACCGCAGAGATGGTGACATCAGACTCCCAATTCTGGGTTTCCATGGCTAAGAATAAGCTATACATGCTATCACAAGTATGAAAAGGCTCTCTGGAAGGCAGAACATTAAGCATCCACCAAAAAGACAAACAACTTCTATTTGCAGTTTACCCCATTAAAGAGAATTACTTCCAGTGCATCTACAGAGTTATATCTAACAAGGTGTTCAGATCTTCTCTACTCTGGATTGAAATGCAGTGAAGATGAATCTGTGCCTTATGAAAGTGGATTCTGGCCACCGGCTCCAGCAGTGAGCCTTCCTGCTCCTCTCAATTCTCACTTCTAACCAGAAAGATATTTTCTCATCTTTTTCCCCAATCCTTTTCTCCCACACCTTTCTACATCCCCTCCAAATGTGGCACTGTCGGCAGGAAGACCAGGCTTCGGCTCTATTCTGCTATAAGCCTTCCCTCCTGTGATACTGATACTCCTGAGGCATTCAGTACATCACCAGTTAATTTACTCAGCTTTCAGTTTATAAAGCATATGCAAAAAAGGCATCTTGGCAAGAAAACAGAGCTACAACTATTCTATCAAAGGCAATTAAACTCACAAGTGCAAGTCAGCAATTTCCCCTCTCTGAAAAAAAAGAAAGGGATTGAATCCAGAAGACTAAAGCCAGCATTTGATTCAGCACACCTTTCAGGAAAGAAGAATAACCCAGCTTGATGGCCATGTACCATGCTGAGTTTACGTTGCTAGCTGTTAGCACAACCATTTTTTACTTCTGTTGACCAGGAAGCACCAAACCGGGAACACAACAAACATGGGACTCCACATTGTCAGTGGCACAGAAGAATGTCAAAATATTTCCAAGAAGCTACAGACAAAAGCCCGGTACATAAATACACAAGGCTCAGAACATCCAAGTACATAAAGAATACAGGTTTCCATAAACATTACCAAATATCTTCACTGTGTCAAGATGCCCATGAATGTATAACCTGCTCAGACCAGTCTTCAAGCACACAAATTCAACAAGATCCTGACCAGCTACTTTCAAAACAGCTCAGGTCCCATTTTAAGATTATTTTCAAAAGGCCCCCCCCTTAGCAGACTGAGGTCTTCTGAAAATGTTGGCTTTGGTGCTGGTGTGACCCACTAACAGGTGCAGCTTGTAAATCCCACCTTCTCTTGCCTAATCTGACATGAACAGGAGGGGGGCAAACCTGCAATGCAGGGGAGAGTAATGCTGAAAATCCAGCCCCATTTTTGGGTGCCCAAATCCTTCCAGATTTTCTGAAAGGCAGCTGACAGACTGGAAGGTACATCAAGCTGGAGGGAAGGAAGAGTTATCTTTTCCTCCATTTTCTTCTCATTCTGTGTTTGCTTCCAGCAAGCACCTCTAGCCTCCTCTTCCCATGATTTGTTACTTCTACGCATTAATTTCTTTCTTCTGTTTACCTTTTCATTTGTTTTCTTTGGCATTGTTTTAGTCATCTGAACAGCTGATTTCCTTCCTTTAATCAAAAAGTGCCCTTCCTCTCTTATCCACACAGTCCCAAAACATACAGCTCTGAATAGCAGCAAGGTTTGGGGGCAGAGGATTTGTTCTTGCTTTCTTTGCTTTATTTGGGTTTTGTCTTCAATCACCTCTCTGCTGCTCTAGAAGCAGAACGTTGCTGTGGGGGACCTGCGTGATCAGATCTCTGTCGATGAGAGTACATCTCCTGCTGGATTCCTCAAGCCAAAAAAAAAAAAAAAAAAAAAAAAAAAAAANNNAAATCATCAAAGGGGAAAGGCCAGGCAAAAATAGTTTCTGATCTTTGGATTAACTGAACGGCATCAATCCTCTAGAACGGGAACCAAACAGCAGCCCAACAAAGCCCTTAAAATAAGTTACAAAGGAAGACAGCCGTTAATACAGAAAGGCAGCTGTACCAGCATGATGGGAGGGAATAAAGCAAGCCAGCTATGCCCCAAAGGATGGCTGCTGCCACGGAAGTAATTCAGACTTGAAATAAATTACAGGATTTTGATCCCACCCATGGCCAGCACTTCCAAAGCATTCAACACTCATCATTAGGAACAAAATTTCGAAAAGGGCTCAGTTAGTTCTCATTTGGGCAAAAAAAGAAGCAGCCAAATTTTTCCAAAGAACTCGACATCTGGCAGTGAGCTACTCTAACACCTATTTAGAAGAATCTGGTGTTAATATATATTTCTTTCATTAATCTGCATCTCTCCCGAGTTTGCTGATTTGACCTCATCTTTCAGGTATGTTCAACATCCACTCAGTTAAACTTTTCTGTTAGCTCCTTCACAGCTGTTTCACTTCTAGTCTCACATCCTCAGTCATTATTCTCTGAATTACTAGCACTGCTCTCTCCTTTGCCAGTTCACACGTGTTTTGACTCTGGAAGCGAGCCACGGCTAGCTGCACGCACATACCCCCCTGTTTATTTCCTGTTTAATGGAACACAGCCTCTGGTGCCCAGGTAGCGAAATCCTTCCATTATCTCACTGACCTTTTTGCATATTTTAAGAGGTTATTTTGTGGCTTGTGCAAATAACACAGCAGAGTTCATAGGGATTTTTGTTGTCTTTCCCACATCCTCACCTCTCCCATAATATGGCCCCTCAGTGGTCATCTCGTAATCAATGAATGCAATAGGTCTAATCCAGCCTATTCCTGTTATACGCAAACTCTGCAGGAGTAAACAGGGAAAGAAGTGTTTTGATGTGATGCATAAAGAATAACTGCATTACACTGGAGCGGACTGTGAATGACTTTCTGCTAGAAAAGACCTAGATCACAGCAGAAGGAATGGAGAACTACTGTACTGGGGAATAAAATAAGAGAGAACAGAAAAATACGGGACTGCCTGTACGTAGTGCCAAGTTCTGCAAGTGACCTTCCTACACTCCCGGAGAGCCTGAGGCATGAGGCATGATGGGCTCTGGCGCAAACAAAGAGAGGAAGGCAAAGGATGCCCACCTTAGGGGGACTGCTGCGGATGGGAAAGACAGTGCCACTTGAAAGCTTGGCAAGGAGACTGCTCGGCCTCCGAGCCATGGCAGCTAGCCCCCATGGATGAGACAACTACATGAAAACCCAAAGATTAATTTTGATGGCCTCTCCTTCTGCAGCTGTAACTGCTGAACAGTAACTGGCTGGCTGTCGTGCCAGCCTCGTAGGAGACGAGATCTTCTGGAACGTGCACATCCTTAACTCCGACTGAGCTTGTGTTAAAAAGGAAAGCTAGGTTTATACTTACAGCACCTGACTAAGATTCAGGAGATTAACATTCATTTTCTGTCTTTCCTAAACCCATCGTAGGACCACCACCAGACCACTAATTTGCACTATGTTTCAGACTCACTTTTACAGGATGAAAATAACATTTTCTTCCATTCCAGACTTTGCTTTGTCATTTAAGAGTTTGCCTGTTTGTTTTTCCAGAATAAGGACTAAATTCTATGCTTGTTTGGAACTAACTTTCTACAAATGAAATAAAAATAATACGAAATTTTAAAAATATATCAAAAGAAGCTGCATAACTCAGTACTTGACAAGAACAACACTTTAAATGAGAGAGATTTCATTTTTGTGCCAGAATGGAAATTCACCCAGTTCTGGAACGTACCTCAACGCTGTGAATATGTGCCAGTAATGTCTCTGCCATTCCTATGCAAGTTTTTAGTTCTGCAATATTAAATAAGGCTCTTATTAAAGATTTATCACAACCTGTCCCTTTGCATCTGGTGGCTACGTACTGCAAAGCTAGAGAAGCACAGCAAAAATAAAGTAGCTGCTATAATGCCAGCCATGCTTCCTGTGAGTTCCAAAATATCTTCTGACACCAAGCTTGCCATGTAACAAAATACAGAGCTATTTCTATTTAAAACTCCTAATGATCCACTAAATTAGTGTGTGGAATGAGGAGGGAAGCGGGTGGGATAGGTGTTGTGTTTTGGTGTTTTGTGTTTTTGTGTTCCCCCCCCCGCCCCCCCCAAACATCAATATGAGTTACAGTGTAATTAAAAAAAAAAAGGTTTGCAAACCTTACATCGAATTTCAAATGACATTTTTCTGAATTTAAAAAGAAGTTATTCTACTACAGTGGAGGGATTCAATGCATAAAAATTGTTCTGGAGTAAAAGATGAAAATTTTCTCTGATCTTCTAAAGTCACTACATTATTGAAGACCAAAGAGAAAATAAAACCGGATTCAAAGGTAAAATAAACTTTCATAAAAGGACCAGTCAGAGCTACAGCCACTGACTAATAAATAGCAGGAACTGCATCAAGACAGGAGAGTTGGTACTTCCTTGCACTGCAGTTGTTTTGCACTCGGATCCAACCTCATGTCAAAATAAAAGTAAAAATAAAATATTCGCCATTCAATCTGACGCAACGGTAAAATTTCTCCCCAGAATTCCAGAGATTCTTCCTGTACTGCAATTGAACGAATGCTAAATGACTGCTCTCAAAGCTGGCATAGTTGCTAGGAAAACAACTGTGAAAACCTAGAAGTCTGCAAACAAAATGTTAGAGTGATCAGGGCCATGAAAACGCTCAGAAAAGAGGGGCCTGTTTCTTAGAAGACTAAAGATGAAGAAAGGCAGCTGTGGGTAGCTGTTTTAGATGCACATGGAGACTTGTACGCATTTCATGCGACATCAGAGGGATGGATTCATTACCTCCAGGGCTGCCATGAAGTTCCCCGTGCTCCAGAGGTTTCAATTCAATGCTGTAGAATTTCTATCAGGTATTGAACAGTAGTCTTCTCTTAGAAAATACACACCTCTTGTTCTTAATCTTTACAGAGGAAGCTGATTAAGCTTCTCTCCCAAATCTAATTTAGTACTGCATACTCACAAAATATGTCACAATTGTATTTTGTTATAAATCAATAGGGATTATAGGGCACATAATCAGATCAAAAATGGAGAACACAACTTGCACAGCAGAATCCTGATACAATAAACCTCCCCATTAAGGGATAAGTTGTGCCATGGGAAAAGGAGGTGCGCTTCTGGCCAGCTTGTATTTGTAGAGGGGGACTAAGGTGGACAACAACTGTCATTTGTATTCAGGACAAGGAGGCAGCAGCAGAATATATGGACCGCAAGTATTGTGGCAGTCCATACCAGGACTACACACTATTGGCTTTCCGCATTATTCTAAGACTCTTAAATCAATAGCAGTAGAAGGATTCAGCTATCCCAACAGCGCCTCTATAGCTCTATTTTACAGCTATGCTATATCAGCTATCACTAAACAACACACCTCTGCACCCCCACAAAAAAAAAATCCCAGAATATATACAAATTCCTGGAGCATTTAAGGATCTTTGGGGAGCCCTACCTGAGTGGCAAACCTAATCAGAGCAGTCAGGAGCTAGTGCCAATTCCCCAAGCATCCGGCCGGCTTTCATGCACAGGACCATTCGCCCCATGATGAAAGATGAAAAATTCCAAATGAGATTTGAGACTCATCAGAGAAAGTCCTATACTAAATGAAAAGAAAGGACAAAGACAGCACTTACTATTTTTGAGATTCACACCTATTGCTTTCCATTTTATTTCGGTTTTCCCTGTGTTTAAACATGGCATCCCACACTTATTTAACACCTGTTTAAACACTGTTTAATCACTTGATACTCACTGAATGCATTCTTGTTAAGCGGGATTTATGGCACTGACCTGATTAGGCAACAACCATTGGCATTGATAATCATTAGGCTAAGATGGTTCCCTGGGAGATGTCCCAGTAAAAGTGGCTGTCTCAATTAAGCACATAGCAATTAAGTGGACTATATCTATAGGGTGATCTCACAAGGAGAACAAGGCATTTCAAATGCCTTTTTAAAAAATATATTTTTAATGCAAAATTAGTACTTTTGATTGAAGAAGAGAATACTACTTACAGGTTTCTCTAATAATTCCTTTTTTTGGTAACTGCAAACTCTTATTTCAAAGCTAAAGATTTCCTCTCCAGTCCCCATAAATCCTATGGTAGCATATCTCTGTGCCTCTGCTTTGCCTGACCCGAGAGGCACGGGCTGCACTGCAGGCTTTGCCAACCAGAGCTGTCCCAAGAAAGACCCCCTTTGCCCAGGGGATGAACAACGGGGAGAACAATTGTAGGGTGTGCAGTGACAGAGGCTACTGCCTGCTGATCTCTGCTTCGTTTGTTAGGGAAATTGAAAGAAAACAGGTAAATGAGGCTGGGAAATGCAGGAAGACAAGCAAAAGTCCTATGGGCAAAATCAGTTCAGTTTTGCTGTCAGCAGCCCTCTTTTCTCCAGTTTTTTGGAGATGCCAGGCCAACCTCCCTGGGCAGGCCTCCGTAACCAAGCTATTTCAGTCCAGTATGCAGAGGCTGGCCCCAAGCCCCTTCCATCTACACACACAACTCTTGCGTGACCTTGGTGAGCTGGCGGGGTAGCACGATGGGCACATGCCAGGAATCCATTTCTATTTTGGCTTGTACCCAGTCCTCGCCGCAGCAGAGACATACATTAGCCCTCCTGAGTGCTGCTGATCTCCAATGCTATCCCAGTCTCCCCGGTGTTTAGGAAAGGCAAGCGTTTATCCCATCATTCATGGGAAAGAATCATATGGCAGCTCAGCTTACCACTATATGGAGAACCTCAGGGGGCACAGTCATTAACACATGGGTTTTCAGCACATCTGAGCCCCGCAAACTGGGTGCCAAATGCCCCAGAAACTTTGCAGTGAGGTGTATTTTTAACCTTGCATAAAAGGCTGTCGATGACGTATTCCCCCTTTCAGGGGAAAGGAAGAGGATGCATAGTGGGAACCTGTAAGACTGATTTGCTGCAGGGCCAATATCTTTAGGTCCAACCAAAACCAGTGGGAGCTCTGCTTGGAGCATATAAAATGCTGCCTGATTTCAAGAAGCCCATAAAATAATCCTGCCTACATGTCTCAAAGTCAAGGGACACATTCTGCGTCCTTACTCTGTGCCCTACTTTCTTAATATGCAATTGAGGTGAAAACATCTCCTGTGTAAACAGAGATCAATTCTTTGTGGTGATTCTCTTCAGTACCACAGTGAGGTATGCCATATGCCATATCACAAGACAATTAACATTGCTGTGGTCTGTGCAAAGCTTGACTGTAATGTCCTGTATAATAGATGGATACAGGGCACTGAGCAATGAGATGAAAACAAAATGTCAGGTAATCTCTGTCCATTCAATGAATATCACCTACTTGTTGCTCTGAATGAGGTAGAACCAATAGAAAAGCTGATGCAGAAACACATAATTAAAGACTGTAACGTAATGAGCACGCGTAAGAAGCCTATAGGTAGGTTCTCAAAGTAACTTCAACTTCTGGCATTTCTAAGCTTTTAACTTACTGACTGAACAATCTTCTTATGTCATTTCAAAAGTTTTGTTCTGGTTTGGGTTTCGGGGATTTTTTTGTTTGTTTGTTTGTTTGTTTGTTTTTTAAATTGGAGAGTGTAAGTGAAAGGGTTTGTGTATACTCATAAGTAGTCAGGCAGTCATTCTTCTTTACAGGAAAGATTTGGGGTACACTTACAAGCCACAAAGCATCCATGGCAAATACTCCTCTCCATTTAGGAAGTTTTAATCCCCTCCCGTCTGCTGCATGTGCCCACCAGCACAGCAGCTGTTCTCACCAAAGCACCAGAGCTGACAGTCACAGTATTGTGCCATCAAATGGATTGCTGAAATTGAAACTTAGGACTCAAAATCACTGGGGAAAAGAATTCACTTTTAAAATAGGAATTTAATCTTCTAAATCATCAGATTCTTGACAATATTACCCTAAACTTACAGCTTAATCCCCAAACAGTAGGAAAGAGCAAAGCAAAGCTTGTAGTAAGACAAAACTA
This sequence comes from Fregata magnificens, assembly GCA_013389945.1. Classification (NCBI taxonomy): domain Eukaryota; kingdom Metazoa; phylum Chordata; class Aves; order Suliformes; family Fregatidae; genus Fregata; species Fregata magnificens. The sequence goes on from WAAD01001161.1 coordinate 162,230, forward strand.
GTTTTACATTTTTTAGAGATACCGCAGCAAGTCTTCAGTCCCTGGCATCAGGCTTCTGCGTAGTTGCAGTTACTGATTCATACCTCATTTCTGGCAAATTTCATTTAACCAGTTCACCTGATATCTCTTTCCCAGATGAGAACAATTAACACAGTAAAAACGCGCTAGGCGCACACTCCAGCGCTGCTTCCATATGCAAAGCAGTGCCATGGAAACAGAGAAATGCCAGTGCCGTGGTAAGGGCAATCAGCAGTCACCAGACGAGCAGTGAATCGAGGGCTGAGGAAAACAGCTGTCAGCAGGATTACTTAAATAGATTGAATTTCACAGGGCAGCTCACATAAATACTGCAGTATGGTATTTAAAAATCAGGACAGAAATTTGTTGCTTCATCATTAGCTATCATGTTATCACTTGCCTGGCCAGATAACAAAGGGCAGTGGTGTGACCTGCAGTCTGGGGAAATAAAGGATTCAGCTTTAGCTTTATCTCTTCATTTCAATAGCATTTCTACTTACTTTCTACAGCTTGTAATTTTACGTTTTTCTGTGCAATACAACCTAGACAGCTGTATATTGTTTTCCTCCCCTTTTGTTTCCCAGAGAAAGAAAACAGAGCAGCCCTTGTGTATTGTCCTACTACACTTTCTAACTTTAATAGCAACAGACAAACCACTTGTTTCAAAGCACAAGCTGGTAGGAACCTTAGTACCCTCTGAAGCAAATCGGCCAACAACTGCTTCCCCAACGAGCTGAGCAGTGGGACAGTCTCCCTCTCTAGCTCCACACAGATGCAAACATCTGTTTCCCTCTCCCCAGGTCCCTGTGATATCTAATCAAAGACTTCAGGGAAGCCTGCTCCTCTGCTGCTCAGCATTGCTCTGATCACTCACGACGTTGCAAACCAAGTGTTGAATGCTATCAGCTCAGAGTGGGAGAGAGGTAAATATAATACAGAGGAAGTGAGACGAAAAAGAGGCAACATATGCTGAGGAGGCAGGCAAAGGCTCTGCCAGATGTTCTCCAGTGAAACGTGCTGTGGATGTGTCAGATCTCGCTCTCCACAGACGTCCGCCCCACTGGAAGATAACAGGGCGCTGGGTAGAGGAGAGGAGTGAGGTGCCACACTCGAGGCACAACCCAGGGCTTTTAAGACAGAGGTGAAGATAAATTTTAGCTATCACGCCAGACTGACCTGCAGCAGCCTTTCTGCCTATTCTGCCGTCAGTGAGGTCTTAAACCACCAAAGTTTACTGCAGGACATCTGTCAGAGCCCGACTGCACAGTGTGACTTGCATTATAGAAAAAATTACAAAATGCCTCTGAGCTCAGTGGGCTGTGACAGCAGCTGCATCAATCAAGCTTGTCTAGTCTTATTTATTTATTTGGTAGTGTGTGATAATCTTGTAACTAGTCAACTGCTAATTAACACGCATGCCAAAAACATCAGAGAAATTAGCCATATAACACCTCTCGTAACTATTTCACTACTATTTTAGCAGTGCTATTGCAAGGTGGTGAGAATTTCTAAAGCACTTAGCTTTTTCTGTTTTTGAAAACTCTGTCTTCAAATTAGATGCTGCATATATATTTGAAGTCCCATTGCAAACATTTACTGTCTTCGAGTTCCAAAGGGGATTTGTAATGTTTTGGATCACCAAAATGAGAGCCAAAGAAAACGTAGGAGTCCCCGTCCCCCGTCCCCCCCCTTAAAACCAAACCAAAACAAAACTACACCCCACCCCCCCAAAAAGGTCTTCCCAGGGCATTTCACCTTGAACACCCTGAGAACCAAGGCACCCAAGCTCACTAGCAGCAAGAAAAATTGCCTGAGCTTGTGAGGCTGTATTTTTCAAAACAAAATGCAAGCCTTATGCAACCTGCAACAACGCCGGACATCGGCTCTGTACCACTATTGGGCTCTATAGAGGAAAGTAAACGCTGTGCTCCAGTACCCTTGACACACTCTTCTGTGCAGCAAACACCTAGAAAACCTGCAGCTACAGTACCTGTCACAGAGGTTACCCAGAGCAAGTGTCGAGAATGATCCACAAAAGAGGGTGGGAGGGGGAAAACCCCAAAGCGCACACATAGTGGTTAGAAGACTTAAGATTTGAAATCCAGAGAATTCAGGCATTTTCACAATCTGGTCCCTAATGAGTATTTGTTCATTTGAAAACCTCCCTTTCTGCAAATGAGGTGTGTCCCCCCCTTTTCTCTTTCTTTGTAAATCATAACCCTTCAAGCAGCACGATAAGAAGAAAAAAAAAAAAAAAAAAAAAAAAACAAAAAAACAAAAACACCAGGGAGCCTTCCACCAAAAACCAAAAGAAAAGGGTGATGCTGCCACTCCAGCTACATTCCTCCTGCCTTCTCCTAGAATTCTCTAATAACATGTTTATTTAAACACTCCAACAGGAGACTTTTAACCATTTCTATTTATACAGTATACAGAATTCCAGTGAAATGACCAATGGCAAAATTTCAATAATTACTCAACAAATCTGGCTTTTTGAATCAGTGATTTCCTGTTTTGCTCTCACTATAGGACTGATTCAGATTTCCCCTGAAGCCAATGGAAAGTGATTTCAGCATTTATCAACCCAAGGTTCCCATGTTTTGCAATTCACAGATCTGAGACACAGAAGTAGTGCTTATTTGCCTAAGAGCTGCCCAGCTGAGAGGCTCATGAAAAAAACTTAGTTGCATGGTCAGGAGAAGGCCAGCACTCTCTTTACTTCCCATTTTACTGGTGGACATAAGTTGTGATTGGGATGATCTTGTCACCTACAAGAAGAATATGAAAATATATAAAGTATCAGCAATTTATTATTTATATTCCGAAAGCATAGTTTTTTTAAAGTCTCTTTAATGATAAGAAAGCACGTTCTGTAGCAAATATCCCAGTTTCACAAAAAAATTTTAAGGTATTTTTCCCATTACTAAAAGTGCATGGCTAAGAATGACAAACTTTTTATGACTTCAGATATTCTATTTGCATTTGCAAAATAAGTCAAGTCAGAAAGTCTAGATTTTTTGCAAGGAAACACACTAAACACCTCAGTCTCACCTGGAATGCCACGGAGATTGGGAAAAGCTATCAACCAGTTGTGACCAGGACTGTGAAAGATCTTTTATCTGTTTTTAATGCAGATTTTTATTCCAAGGTTTTGAAAACAGTTCTGCACATTTAAGACTCAGATTTCTAGAAAAAGAAAGTTTAAAGTTGTTCTGGCAATAAAAACGCTAACATTTTATTTATAGAAACTTTGCTCACTTCCTACAGCAGAACAGATAAACTTTAAATTGTGTCATTTAATAATGGGCAATTAAGTAGTATAAACAAATTAAACGTAATACAAGCAACTCAACGGAGCTGAATACACACCGTTCTAACAGAAACAGCAGGTTCTGCTAAAACAATCTGACACTTCCACAAATCAAAAGTTTTGACAAACGCTTGTCCTCCCTTGTGAATATTTTTCCCCTGCAGTCATTCAGCAATTCTAGATTAGTAATTTTACTGACTTTTTTTTCAAATGCCTAAGTCCTGCAGCAAGGGGAGATGGTGTTAGGTGTTTCAGATGGGTGTGAATATACTAACTTCTAGGCACATTAGCAATAAACGTGAAATTTCTCAGCTTCATTCTATACAACTGATATTTGTGATACCCACATCCTTAATTCTCTGTCTACGAACTATCCCACAAGGTTGCAAAAACTACAGCTGTTACTTTGAAATATCTATACCCGGATGCTACTTTTTGGATTAGTTTTTTGCTTGTAGATTGTAGAGAAAACACACAAAAGCGGTTACTGCAACATTTTCTTCTCTTCCCCCCCGCTGCCCCCCCCCCCCCCCCTTTTTTGGCTTTGATAGATTTTTATTTTTGGTTGTTTCTTCTGTTATAAAGGCACATCAAATCAAACTTTCAAACACAACCATACAGATAAGGAGGTAAAACAGAGGTGATATTTAGGACAACTTTGGCAATTACCTTTCTCATGTCACCTTTTCCCTTCACACCCCAACTCCTGCTTCATTTGTTATGTCCGTTGTCCTCAGTGATTAATGTTGTCCCTCCCTCCCTCTGTACCACTGGAAAGGCAGAATTTGGAGCAGCTCAGCAAGACTCCTTCAAGCCCACCACACAAGAGCTTCACCCACTTTGTGAATGCCAGCACTTGCCACAGCTGCAAGCTGGGGACTTCAGTCCACAGCAGAACAGGCATTAGGTTACCTGCAGCTGTATAAACTTGACAAGAGTACATAAAGCCTTCCGGCAGACCTCCAGTCCCTAAATATTTTCCTCAAATTCCACAAACAGCTACAGCATGACCCTGAAGCAGCCTCTGCCGCTTCCACCCTTCCTGGCCGCAGCTGCTTTGCTTGCCGAAGAACCCACTCTGTTGCTGAGGTCCCATCAACTTTTCCCTGACATGATGTCCCCAGCCTGGGCTGGACTCTGCTCCCAAGTGACAGGAGCCAGACTCCAAGCAGAGAGAGGCTCGCTGCTGCCTCCTGGCTGAAACCTTGGCAGGGTTTCCCTTCTGCCCCGAACATGGGCACTGGCTCTCACTGACATAAAGGACCATGGTGATGTTATGTTGCTCTCTACCTACAGGGCTCAACCCTTTCTAGGGAAAGAAATGCCAAAGAAACAAGAGCTTTGCCAACTTCCCCAGAATATCTGGACTTCTGGGTCTAGCCAGGATACTTTGTGCATCTCTTAGGGCTGTAAATGAATGAAATTCTCAAGTTCAGGCTGTAGAAACACAAGACACTGAAAGTCCCTGTTCCTGAAGCCAAGCATCGGCCAAACGACAACCATGAACCCTGAGTGAGGGACAGGTTACTGTCCTTCCCTAGCAGACCTTGTGAAAGAGCTTTGCTTTCATTTAAAAATGCCTTTCTTCTGCCTTCTAGCTTTGAAAGTACAGAAGGGGCGATACGCTACACTTCCCCTACAGCTTTCAGAGCCAGTAATTCTGTTTCGCAAGTCTTTATATTATCTTTTCAAGAGACAATAAATCTCAAGGTATAAATTGGGAGCAGATGGAGCGGGATGTTAGACTGTCAGCTTCCATTAACAACATCAGGGGCTCGCCACACACCACAGCCAAGCCGGAGACTTTCATCTCGCCCCTGCGCAACTGGTGGAGGAGCTACTTGTCTGCGTTAGGGCTATTGACAGAAAAACACGAGTTGAAACCAGATGTGACTACGCTGATGGCCAGCCAATTACTGTTATAGGATGGTGTTACCCATAAATCACTAGATCGCGGTGCTATCTGACTCATTTTTAAAGTTGTCAGGAGGTTGTAACAGGGCCACAGAAGACAACAACGGTGAAAAGCTGCCTGGGAAAGCAGAGGCAGATCTCTGGCCTCCCGACCCTCCATCCCTTCAAAAACTGCAAGTTGCACTGTCGAAATGGGGCATTTGAGGACTGGGGACGAAGCAAACTGTGATGCTGCTCTGTGTTGTCCCATGCAGCTGTAAAAAAAGCCAGTTTTGATGAGCAGCCCTTCTAGCACCTTTCAGTCCAAAGGAAGGTGACTACAGGCATCTGCAAGCTCGGGAAACACAGCAGGAACAAGCGAAGACTCCCTGGGAGAGAGGAGCTCCCTCCAGCTTCTGAGAAAGAGAGGTTCTGAGAAAAAACCAGCACAAACCTCCCCTCTGGGAAAACCACACAGAGCACATAAACTAAAGTGTGATGTTTAATGAATACCAAACCAAGCAAGCCCGGGGGCTGCTGTGTTACTACCATATTTGCTTTTCCCAGACTTTCAGGAGTATGATGACTGTACGAGGAAGCCAAGCACAAGATGTTGGCTGCTGGTGCTTTCTCTGCTCTCTGTCTTGGCATTCCTCCACAATTTCTAGAGGTGACCAGTCTGCCTGAGTCTATTCAGTAACAACCTGTAACTCTATGCCTGTGCCACCAGTGTCAGGCGGTCTGCCCGTGTTGAACAGGTATCAACTTTACCAGCCAGTTTCCGTCACTGTCTGCTCCAAATCTAACTGTGTCCTGCCACATACACGTGAAGCCTGGGGTCGCAACCACCCCACTACTGTGAGTTGAACCCCTTGATGACGAATGAAAAACTGCCACCCCGACAAGGAGGCCCAGATCTGTACATCCTTCGAGACTGTAGATACATACCTTGATTCCCTAGGACAGTTAAATAATCTGGAGCATGAGAGGACACTCACAGAGACAGAGTCACAGTCTTCCTCCTCTTTTTTTTTTTAAAACACAAATTGCTGGGCAATGGAGAAACTGTTGTATTGACTCAGTACCCTTATACATCAACCGAAATCCTATACACAGTCAAACATACCCTCAGACTGATGCATCACTTAAACAGATGCGAAGCCTAGATATTTTGGAAAGCAAAACTCTGGAAATACAAAGTGTTCATTTGGCGCCACAAGCTTTCTCCAAGCCTCTTTCCCCTCTCAGCTATTTCCTGTTTAATCACCAATACATACATTATGCAATTTTTGCAAACTGAAGAGCAACACATTGCTTTTATGAATAGAAGGAACATAGCCATGATCACAAGAAAAACTGAATAGAGAAGGAAAAAAAAATTTTTTGCAAATCCAGTGGCTGCCCTAACCTGAAGTAAACCACAAGATCCGTTAGCCCATGAAAAAAAAATCTCATTTTGAAAATATGTGACGAAGCATAATCTCTCAAGGTTGTGTACGCTCTACAAAATTAATAAGAAACGCTTTGGCAGAAATTCAGGTAGCACACGAAGGCAGAATTAAAAGGAGGTATTTAAAGAAGGAGGGCAGAAGGATGTTATGTTTGAATTCCTAAGCCATTAAGATACCTCTCTCATGATACAAGAGTTCTGGAGAAAGACTTTAGTTCAGCCAGTAGATGACAGTAAGAGCTACCTGGCAGGATGCACGTTATCAAGTCTCTATTCCTCGACAATCAGTACAGCGGGCCTTTCAGCATCTTCGGTCATGACTTCATCACTGTAGCATACTGATTGCTTGTGACAGGTGAAAAAGGACACGAGAGGACAAGAAATGCTAGGGGCAGACAGCTTTTCCTCAATCTTGCTGATCACAGTGTAAAGTATTTTTGAAGTATTGTGCCAGCACTTTGACGGAGTCCAAAGAAGGACGTAAGTGTACAAAGTCAGGGTGCAGATGGATTACCTTGGCTGACAAGTGTCCCGGTTAATCGGGGTTGTTTGCATACTGTGAGAAACTCAAGTATTTCCAGTAGTGGCTCTTTGTCCTTGAAGCAACCAGCTCGGTCTTTTGCTTCCAGCTAAGCTATGGTGTTTATTAGTCGCACACAACCCCTCTCCTGAGGTGGGCTCACTTACAGCACTCTATTTAACACACCTGCTAACAGTGACCATAAAATGCTATCCCAGGTGAAAAGGAAGCAGCAGTATTTCATGGTGAATTCAGGATGGACTTGTTTGTAAGTCAGACAGACAGGAACACAGGTTGATTCTTGTCAATACTTGTTTCTTCCACCCTTACCACTAGTTTGAGCCTAAGTGAGTCTTATTTCACCTCAGACTCAGAACTGGAAGGGAAATTCAACACTGGGCAGATTCCTCTAAGTTTCAGCAGAAGGATTTAAGAAAACACACACTGTAAAGACAAAAATAATGCTTTGAGTAGCATCAATGAAAGAATTTAAAGTAAAACCTTTGAATGCACCTTTTTTCTCTCCAGTAAACTGGGGAATATTCTGGAGACTCAGGGCTGTTGGTGTGTTTGCAGAGCTAAGAAAGCTTCAAAGAGGAAGGAAAGATCCTGAAATAATTATGAATAGCTAATTTAAGCCCAACTTCAAGGAACATTTTGAAGAAATCAGAAGGCTTGGGAGATGAACAGTGAGTCACTGAGCTTTTTGCTTGCAGGCAGTCACTGTTAATCCAGCCTGGGCAGTTGACAGCAAACCCTGTTGTTACCTGCTACTGGTTTGTATTAAATGGTTACTCACCAGCCTCCCCTGGAGCCTCCACATTCTTGTTAGAACAACTGCAGGCAGGACCATCAGAGGGAGAAGTACTTTCCTCTCCACAGGTATTAGTTTAAACCAGGCAGGACTCCTCATTTACACATTATGACTTTTGACAAAGGGACAGCCGTCTCTGGCAAAAGCTTGTCTAACATTAACTCCACGCACCTTACTCTGAAGGCAGGAAACTCCACATGGAGAGAAGTGCAACGTGATGAAGCTTTGAAACCGCAACATCAATGCACAGAGCCAGGCTAGAACATCACTATCAAGCAGCAATGAGTTACTTTCCCCACAATAAAAGCTGTTTTGGCCATTTGCATCATCATGCAGACTCCAGCCATGCTCACACCTTGCTGAGAAAGTTCAACACTAATGCGAATTTTGCATGCTGCAGAGGCCACAAGTGCGGGCTTGGCACCATGCTGCTCTTCATGCAGGATGCCAAAATACCTGATTTGTCTGCTCTGCATATTCCCAAGTATGTTGCTTTGTGAGCTGCCAGTATTTGCCAAGGAACCTTCACCAGAAGCAACTGAAGCCTTTCACTCTCTTCCTATCATAGCTGTCAACCACCCGTTAAAGCCCAACATCAGCCTTGAATTACTCTTGTTACATCCTCAAAACCTTCTGAAGACTTTTTCAAACGTTTTGCAGATCAAAAACATCTGCTCCAAATCACTTTTTAGCTGGTCATGGTATCATACCTGAAATTCACTTGTCTTTATTTATCCAATTGTAAAGAACCACTTTCTGTGTTTTAGCAGTAAACCAGCAATTAAGGTCATATTACTTGGAGGCTTTACAATTAACCACATCACATTTCAATCACATGGTTCCCTGGTTGCTCTGAGTGTTAGACTAAATGCGACTGTTGCATTTGCATTAAAATGAGGAAGGACCAGTGTCTGACACAACTTTAATCAATGAAGTATGTGCCAGTCCTTGTCACAGGCCCCTACAAGCCACAGCTCTGCGTGGCACCCACTGCTCAGAGCACAGCAGTGTTTGCAGATTGTTTTGCTGCTGCTTTAACTTTCCACCTCTCAGCAACAACTGAAGAACAATTATTTCCTACAACTATGGAACAAAAAAAAACAACCAAAACATATTTTCAATTATATCATCAAAAGTAGCAAAACCAATGAAGAACCTGTCAGAAAACTCCATTTGCTAAATTCAAATGGCCACCATTTCTAACACACACACGCAACTGTACAAGCAACATTAAGCAGACAAACCAAAGACAAGGAGAAATTTGTCGGCAGCTCAGACCAGCATTCATGCCAACTGGCCACCAGCTGATTAAGTGGAAAACACAAAAACACAAATAAAAAGCCACAAAGCAGAAACAACCTAGAATATACTTTCTGGCATATTCAAATTACAAGATTTAGTTTGGCATATGGTACTCCCACATCTTATGAAAAGCTGAAAAGTTGTTTTTTTACTGGCAGTCAAATAAGTATAAACTTTTTAATAGAGTCTGCTCTCCAAGAAAGTCAGCAGCTTCTCTGCTTTTTGGACGCAACTTATTTTTGTTAAAAGTTAGGACTACAAGGTCTCCACGAGACCCAGATTACATCAGTTTAAGTGCTGTCTCAAAGAGGTATCAACGGAGACAAGATATTAAGGAAGAGAGAAAGGAAGTACTGTTAATCCCCACATTGGAGATCAAGACCTGAAGCAAGGCAAGGTTAAGTGAACCTTTCTTGTTTACCCAGGAAGTCTGTATCTAGCCTGGAAAACAACTCCAAGTCTTCTAATTTCCAGTCCAGCCTTTTAGCCACAAAATAGACTTCCTTCCAACTAATAAAGGCTTACAGGAATTGTAGTTCAACGTTTGCACACAGGCAAATCAGTAAATCTTTCATAGCAGGAGACGGAGTGCAGATGTACACAGAAAAAAAGGAGTAGATAAAAATGCTATTTTAGATCTTCTTTTTAAGCAGTTTTTTCTGGCCCTTCCCTGACCCACCCTCTCCTGCCACCACATGGGCAAATACATTATCATCTATCCACATAATGTACACGCAGCTTGTTTCACTTGCTGCACTGTTGTAGCTCTACTGACTTTAGCTTTATCTTTGTTCAGGGAGACAAATGGAGTGATGCAAAACCCACTAAATGAATGGCTGAAAGTTAGAGGAAAGGCAATTAGACAGATGATTGCAGTAATGTGAATTAGTTTGAAGAGCTTACAGGGAGCCACCAAAGTGCAGCTACCTTCTCAGGAGCTGAACAGACATCACAGATAGCTCTGCAGACTGGAAGTTGCAAGTTTTGCCTTAATGCTTATAAAAGTTATTGTGCATTATATATTGTCCATAATCCCCATCATGAAAGCATAACCTTCTAGAGTTCTAGCAGGGGTTTGAGCTTTACGAGGAAACTGCAGGGCCGGGTCAGAATTAAATCAATACGAATTAGTTCTAAACTGAAAAGTCACTATTAGTTGACAGGCAAGGCTATTTCACCCCGAGAGGACAGAAATGAATAAACCCATATTCCTTTGGTTTGAGTCCCCCTGTCAGAGAGATGACTCACTGGTGTCAATGCATTATAGCTCAAGTTTGACAGAAAGAGTTGCATGTAGCGTATTTCCCAAAAACGTATAGAATTTTAACTCTTTGTTGACCTGACATCACCATTTGCAGCAAGCCTTTCAAAGTCCACCAGGAGTCGGTCTGGGTACAGAGGGTGCTCAGGCTGTGAAGGCGACAGCTGGCAATACTGAAACCTACAACTCGCTCGATGCATGTCTCTAATTACTGCTGATAGGGCACATTTACAGTCCTGTGGAACACACAGAGAGTATTACCCTACAGGGTGATGTTGATTTATATATGCAGAATACACTGTCAAGTTAAAAATAGGGTTTTTGCATGTGAAAATACCTACGCTTGGATTATAAAAGCACATTCTACACTCTGACTGGGGAGTGCATCTGTTACGGCAACTGCTCAGGAGCTGCTGCATACCTGAAAGTGGTCAGTGAGTCCTGCCAAGTCAGTGTGTATCCAAAAGAGCTTCTGAGCTCTGCTCCTGTCCTGTCAGCAACGTTTGTTTCTCCGGTTGGATGGAAACCCCTGACCTAGTCAGAGTAATTTCTGGATGTAGTCCAACAGCAGTGAACATCGTTTGCAGACTTTCAGGCAACACCACTTGTAAAGTTCAAGTCAGAACCCACGGCATGCAAGTGCCATTTTAAAATGAATAATTTTAAACACTTCTAAACATTTCTATGAAACAAGTGGTAAAACTCCTTCAGAATTCTATTCCTACACAACAAAGCAAATTTTACACATCAGGAAATGCATTTTAAATGTTCCTTTGCAGGATCTGTTCACTAATACTTTTATAGACTAATATTACCACATATTTCTTTCCAAAAGAAATAAAGGCAGAAGGCATATAATGGCTACCCAGCCAATCAGTTCAGGAAAGGGACTGCTTTCACATCCACTGCACACTAGATTTGTTGGAGGTAAATAAGAGCTTTTATGTGACCTCAGAGTATACATATACAAACTGGCCAATTTTAAAATATGCAGCATTCAGAATTACAGGTGGTTTCAGTGAAGGCAGAGGATACTAGCTCTGTTAAAAACTTGACATGGAATCATAATGGGGTTTGATGCATTTTAGCATCAGGCTGGTCAAAGAGCAAGCAAAGGCTCATCTAGCCTAACCTCCAGCCAAGCACCATTTTCCTCTTGGCCAAGTATTCCTGAAGACTTGCACAGCAGGAAGCCTAGACTAGACACGGAAGACTTAGATAGGAGGCTCAGGTTCAGATGAGGCTTTGTAACTGCATAGTAGGACAAAACTGGGATGGGAGGCAGACCTACCCTACATGCAGAATAAACCCAGTCAAGTGAAGAAACCTATGTTACCAAGGTCAGCATCTATTTGTGAATTGCTAGGTATCAATGACGCAAAGTAATTTAAATGCAGCTCTTCTAACAGATGCCTAAATATCAGATTATGGTAAGCAGAAAAGCTAACATACTGCCATATTAACTTCGGAGACATAAGGAATTAAAGAGCTAAAATGCAGTAAGATCAGGACAATCATTAGATGAAAACAAACAAAATTATCTTTGTCAAAGAGAGACTGTCTCTTTTATACTCTGGTCATAAAGGAAAAATGTTTAATTTCCGCATCCTTCAAATGAACTAGAATAACAACACCTAATCTGCATAATTTAGATGCAAGACTTTATATCCAGGACGAACCGAAATCACAACACAGTAGGAAAAAGGTGTTCTTCAACAGAGTGGATGAAAAGCTGTACAGGTTTATGCAGAAATGTATTTATTTATTAAAAATCTTACAACTTATTAGCAATAAAGTGTATGAATGGTACCCATTTGCATGGAATGCACAGAGCGGAAGGACCAGAACAAGCCTTAAGATCAGGAGCCCTGGGTTGAGCTGTGCCATTCATGACCCCCTCAACAGCCAGCTGTGCCACGGTCCCCCAAACCACACACAGCAGTTCCTGCTGATTTGAGATCTGCAAAGCAGCGGGGGGATAGTACCAAGTAAGATCTTGATGTTATCACATTTGGCCTTCTCTACCATGGCATCTCTCACAGATGTGTCCACGCAAACTGCTGGACTCGCTCCGAGATGCCAGGAGTGTCTTGAAACACCTACACAACAGTCTCCAACCCACGCCGCTGCTCAGCATGCAACGCTGAGGTCAAGACCCGAGCGCGCTGGTACGCACAGCAGGGCCGTGGGTGCAGTAAGCAGGCAAGGCGCATGAGGAAGAGCATCTCATTCTACGTTCACATCACAACCAGGAAAAAGCAAATGCTCGCAGCAAGTAGCAATTTATGGGGCTTGCAGATCCCTGCTCCTTCAGTCCAGGTGCCCGGAGTTTAGGGCACAGACCAGCACAAGTTGTAAGCTTCATGCAGGGAGAGAGTATAAGCAAATGCACGTTCTACAGCACTACTGCAAAGCCTGTTCTTTCTCAGGGGTTGTTGCTATAAAAGACCTTCAATATACTTGATCTCATTTACTTAAAAAAGACTGTCAGAAAGACTTGTCAGCAACTTCTTGGAAAGGCAGCAGAGGGAGGGGAAACAGATTGTTAACATTAGAATATCACCTACCATCTGGATGTGTTTAACATGGGATCAGATATAAGATTTGGATGTAAATTTGCAGTCCTTGGTCTCATGCCCAGACAAAACTTGAACTCAAGAACTTGAAGACATGTTCTCGTCTGTGGGATGGAGCATGTTAATAAAAGCTCCAAACACTCGGGCAATTTCACTGTGTATACTCCCTTGCACTTCTTCAAAAAAATGTTAAGTGCATTTAAAAGAAAAAAAGAAAACTATAAAAAGCCAATAAACACCTACAAGCTCTACTGTACGCTGAAGAAAGAAAAAAAGAAGAAAGGGAATAGACAGAAGTACTGTAATCTCTGAAATTCTGCAGTATCAAATAGGCAACTAATAAATGGACTTATTGATAGGCTCCGGCTGAAAGGAAGTTCATGACTGTCACTTATTTAACAATGATCTCGTACCCAGTCTCTGCTTTTGAATAGAAGGATTAGTGTAAAATGTATGGAGGAACGGAGAACACAAGAAAGGAACCATGTGCTTGACATGGAAGTACTTTCCAAAGATACTTAAAATATACAGGAACTAAATGCTGCATTCAGTGAGGTGGCTTATTATTGACAAACTGTGTTTTGCAGCATCTGAGTAACTACGATGATTTGAATTCCAAGAAGAATCTACAATCGCCCATGAAATTCCTTCTTTTAAGAACAGAGCATATTTAGGCCTCATCTCATCATATTCATCAGGAATTCCCCAGTATCACCACAGCCATCAGTTTCCCTCCCTCTCCACCTCTCCCCATCCCTTCAGGACTACTTTGTCAAATAAACAACAAATAAACCCCGAACTGCATTTTGATCAGAGTGTTTTTCATAACATTAGTTAGTTTCATTAAACAAATTCAATAAATAGTTCAACATGCAGAAAAATGAGAATTTGCCTGAAAATAAGAGAAATTCAATTCACCTGGTCTGCCAGGTACACTCAGTCCTTTCAAAGCAGCAGGACTTGTCTAAGACACCAAGCACCAGCCAGAGCCTCCCCGCATTAGCTCTTCCGGTGCACTTGCAAGACTGTTCTTTAAAAACAACAGCAAACGAGCAGAACAATAAAATGAGTTCACAGTAATTCATACTGGTTAAAATAAAGAAGGGCAATATTCTTCCTGCTAGCAAACAAAAGCAGAAGATCACTTTCCAGCCCCAGAGACCTGGGCCTATTTCTTAGGCTTACTTCCTCCCTCCCTCCTGGCAGCAGGAAAGACTCGGAGGGGGCCACAAAAAAGCCCTCACCCTACAACATTCATCAAAGACACCCTACTATTCTGGTAATATCTAGATTTATAGGCAGCACGTGAAAGAATGACTACAGTGAGCTCTGAGTGCTTTTAATAGCACTTACACCCAGAACACATCAATGTGAAACACAAGTCTAATACCAAGAGCAGGGACCTCTCATCAGCAACATGAAATCACAAAACCCAAATAAACTTCTTCAGGAAAATCAGCACCAGCCTTGCCCTCACAACTCTCCCCGTCTCTCTGCAGCCCACACCAACATCCCCTGGGTAAGACCGCCTCCTCTACAAGAGACCTTTTAAAGTCAAATAAAAACTAGAGCATAAAGCTTTTAGTGCATTTTTTTAATAAATTATTTCTACATTTTAAATATTTATTGTCAACACCACCACCCAACAATAACCCACCAGTACCCATCTGAAAAACATAATCTATGTTTTGCACTTGCCATAGTAATTTCCCATATTTATTTTCTTAAATAAGTAAACAGGAAGTCAGAGCAAGAACAAAACAGATTTTTCTGGATAGAAAATGTTATTTGGTGGTGAATTACTTTCTCTCCCCTTTGCTCTTTTTAAAGGGAGTGAAAGGAAAAAGGACATTTCAGATCAGAAAGCGCTAAAGATTAAAACAAGAATTAAAAAAAAACCAAACACATCCTAAACCAACCCACAACTTTCTCTGTAGCTTTTAACTGCACCCATTCCTTACATAGCCAAATGGCGCTGCAGACGTATCTCCACCACCCACACAATCAGCATGTCAATTCCCAAGTCATTTACTGCCTGCAGTGCTGGCAGCTTTACACCTACACGGGTTGTCTTCTCTGCCATGGAAGATACCTTTCTGCCATGGGTAGGTAGCATACAGTCACTACCTTGAAAAAATGAGCAAAGACACATTAAGTTAAAATAGGCAAGGTCAACTGAAGGCAGGTAATAAAGCACTGCCCCTGCGCACTGATCTTACAGTAAAAATGATGCACATCCTCACTGCTGTAGGAGTAGTGATGTTGCAGCAGTGATGATTTAAGGATGCAGGAGAGGAAATGGCTTTTAGTAAGTTAACCAAGCCAGTGGGTAAAGACAGGACAGACCTGAGGAAGGGACTGCGTACTCAAAAGCCCGTCCTTTTCCAACTATCACATTGCCAAAGCGCATGCCTTTTTGCCAAAGGAGGACATCACCATCTGTTCTGCAGGCCACAAAGTGCTTACATTTCTTATCAGGCTGCACGTAACAGAGGAGAAGCTGCAACACAAGAAGCCCTTTCCCCAGGTTAGGGGAAGAGTTGATAAGCAAGCAAGAATTTCTCTCACAAGAAATTTTGATGAAAAACAACACGTTGTCAGACTTTTGTAAAAAAAAAAAAAAAATATTTTCTTGCTGAAAAAGGAAACATTTTCACTTTGGTGGCCCAAAAAAGGAACATATTTTCTAGTGTAATCGTACATATTTCTTACAAAAACAGAAGTGTTTTATAAAAGCTGTCTATCTGATGAACTAAGCAATCTCTGTTAAAAAAGGTTTACCATCTCAAACATTGGGAGAGAACATGCCCTACCAGCTCTACTTAAGAAAGCGAGGAGTAACCTCACAGTAAAGCTCTGAAAATGCACAGATGATCACATGCAGAAACACTGTAGTTCACAAGAATTAGTCAGGAGAGATTGCAACTAAAATATGCAGTTACTGCCGGAGTCATGGGATATGGTATATGCTAACATAGCAGTATTAACTCCATTACAGCGTGTCTGTGTACACAAGCATATGTATGTAGACACACACATATATGTGCATATATATGCATACATGTCTGTATATTTCATGGTATGTCCAGGCTACGATTATAGCTGGTTCAAAAGCCAAAATTGTTTTAAGCAAATGATATGGAGCAAAACATTTAAAACATTATTTCTTTTCCAGCCGCTGTGACAAAGAGCTTGGCTGGGCTATATTTGAACCACAGCCTCATTGACTCCGTGGAGCTGCATTCACTAGCACGGCTGTATTAACTTAAGCTAGATGCGGAGCATTTCTCTCTCTCTCCCTCTCTTATTTTTTATTATTTTATTTTTTACAAAAAGGCATAGCAGAAATTACAACAGACTTGACAATAAGAGCCATCATCCCTCAGTACAGTAACGCAGACAATCAGGTCTGTAATCTACATATGCATAATCATGCAAATAAGTGAGGCATATAGCAAATTGATGTTTCATAGCAGGAGCTTTTTCTTACAAAAGTCAGCATGTGCCAGTATAACGTAGCACATTAGTGTAGCATAAGTTTTATTTTGAAGCATTTTAAGATCCTGAGAGGAGAAGTATTCTGTGTAGAGTCTATTACTATGACAATGTAAAGCTAAATCAGAAACCTTCTAAACACATTTAAACACCACTATTCCTCAGCTGATCTACAGCATTGATTTCATGTTGTCAGCCAGCACAAGGGGCTGTGTGTGTTAGGGCGTGGGTATGTACGTGCTAGAGCAGCGTGGAAGGATTAAACGGGACCCATGTTAAGAACAGCTGTGCAAGACTTCCTTTCACTACAAAAAAAAATATTGTCCTTTAGATGTAATATTGACACCAGTGATATATTTCCACTGTGTTTTTAAACTGAAAAGACCCACTTCGTCACAAATTATTTCAGATACAAACACTCCAGTCCCAGCCCAAGGTTTTGTTATATTAAGGTACACATGAAGTATTGTGAACAAAAAGCCCACCCCGTCAAAGCTCGGGGGAATTTTGGTACCGACTTTAATAGAGACTGAGTTTTTCCCTGTTGCATCCACATTATCCAGTTTCCTTTTATTATCATTCAGGTTCCCTTCCAACCCAAAGCATTAACCTGGCAGTCAAGGTACGCTAAAAGTATTCATGTGAGAAGAGTACATTTATTGCACGTTCAGGCACTTCTCAGCCCTGACAAGGACTTGGGCTGCATCAGACTTATGAGCTACAAAGCCACGTTTGATCATCTCTTATCACCTGGAAAGCTCCTTCAAAATAAACAGATTGAAATGGTTTACAAAGCAACTGTCACGCTACCGTTACCGCTAAAGAACACCATGTGAAATTAGCTTGTTCTTTTTAAATTGCAATTTAGCCATGAGCAAAAATGGTTAGATGCATTTGAGCTATTAGATATGACGTGCAGTCGTCTTACTACCCAGATGTGTTTAATCAAATTGGCTTTCACTCATTCTCAGCTATACTCAGGGAAGCGTATGTGAACACAACAACATCCATTCCTACCCAGGAACAGGTTAAGTGCATTATATAACTTCTATTCTAATGCTGCACCCTGACATTGGAAAGCATTTCTGAATCATGACATTACAGTCACTAAAAACATGAGAGTCAAACTGAGCCAAAGTTAACCAAACCATCAACCCTTAGTCAGATAAAGATCCTGCCCTGATTAAAATTTATGTTTATTTTCATTAAAAGCAGCAAAACCTTTAGCTGCTCTATATCATTGGGTAGACTTTAATTTGCAAAGCAGAGAGCACTGCTTAAAAGGAAGACAATTTTTTTAAAGCACCTGAGATTTAAAGGATTTGTCTAAGTCGCAAAGAAGCATCAACTCCCAACCAAAAAAAGTGACTTTAAGAGTACAGGAGATTCTCCATCATCTAGTTGCTTTATCCTGTCTGCTTTGACAGGCAAACTTGTGCCATAAACAAAGCCTTTGTAAAGTGTGATTGTTTTCCGTCCTTCGTAATTAGTCCTTGTATTCCCTGATTTGTCAGTTTGATATTAAAGAAAAACAATAATTTTCTATTATAATGTAGTGCTCTAAAAGCATTTAACAGTTCCTCTTTGCTACTGAACGATAAGAGACTGCACTAATTAATTGCATTCCCTCTGTTTTATGCTTCATAAAAACTTCAGCAGAGATTTCAAAGGCACAAAAGGACATTTAAGGAGCCTACACTCCCTAGAAAAGAGCCACGTGTGCCTTTAAAAATTTCTTCCTAAAAGAAAAGGCCATAATGAATTAAGTTTGAGATTTCTGTTTTAGAAGGACTTAAAAGTTCATGTCTAGTTACAGCTAGCACTCTAATCCTAAAGATGCTCACTCCCTCCAATTTACTGGATTTAAATACACTGAAGTCGGTAATATCCCCCTCACATGAGTAAAGTTTTCCCATAAAAGAACAGGCCCAGTATATCTCAAAAATTACTATACAAAGCTAAACAACAGAAACCAGCTAATTATTTTCTGGTTTATCCATAAATACAGGATGGAGTTATTTTCTGGATTTCAAAAGTACAGATAGTAAAATTAAGAAAATTCAAAGAAATATATCAAATATCAAACAAAACTCCAAAGATATCAGAGTTGGAAAATTAAGGGGTGTTAAGGTACAAACTCCTTATGAATAAATGTTTTCTCTAGTGATCCTAGTAATACCTTTGGGGNGAAAGCAACAGACACTTATTTAACAAAATATGCAACTGTTTATCAGTATCAACCAGCTGTAAATTAATGCATCATAAAATGGGTTTTGTTCCTTTCATGATGTGTTAGTGCAAGGAGGTAAAATAAGGGATAGATAATCTATCTGTGCTTCTTATCCTACAAGTATATATGATCTCATGTCAGCACCGACACCTTTCTTATATAATTAGGACGTAGGATGCCTATTACTAGGACATCTATGTAAATATTAAATTAGGACATTTATTCTTCTCAGTTATTACAGTTAAGTCACTGGAAAAAATCCTTTTACTTCTACAAATCTAGAAGTAAAGCTACTGCATAAATGTATTGCACTCATAAAGGTACTATTTAACTTTGAAGTTTAAGTCCAAATAAATATTTTTCAAAAATTGTGAAATATTATAATCCTCATTTTGAGATTCCCATTCAAGGAGAAGTCAACACCACGGCCATAAAAATGCAGCGCCTGTATTGCATAGTGGCTGTACGCTTGGTACGCTGATTGTCAGACTGTCAGTATTTCCAATCAGTGCAGTTACCATAACAAATAATCCATCTCTAAGCCATGGAAATTATTTAGCCCCTCAAAACTATAAATTCTAAGTACTTTAAAAGAAAGACACAGTTTATGCATATTTCTGTTAAACAAACCGGGTTAAACCAGACAGCATTGCCATAGATAGATGTTCAGTTAGATGAGAAAATGCGGTAATGGGGGAGTAGACATCTGAGAGCCAGCTCACAGCTTTTCTTTCAAGTCACCAGGTCAGGGATTGGTTTCTTTCAAAGTGGGTTAGCCCAGCCCCTCTGAAAGCCAGGGGTTTCAGGAGACTGATAAACAGCCCTGGGGCATTTAGTACTCCAGCTCTTCCCAATAAATTGGCAGATGCTCCAGGCGCTACCTTCATTCTAAGGGATGTTTTGTCACATAGCCAAGGCTTCATCCTCAATCTTTTCTGTTCATTTTTTAATGAATAAACAGACAGTGTTTTGTGGCTTGATAAAAAAAAAAAAATTTAGATCTCATCAGATCTTTACCTGCAAAGAAAATACTCTCAGTGAAAGGATGGCCTTGTATATTGTTGAACTAACTGTGCAGCGCACAGAGGAACTCCAAGGTATGTCAGTGAAGCCCAATTTTAGAAACGAGAGCACAGGATCGCTCTGGTGAGCTAAATGCAGTAGATAAGCACAGCAGAAAATTCAGAACTAAAACCAAAGGCTTTTGTGAGGTGAGGAATGATGTTATCTAAGAAAAATACCAGAATCCCTATCTCAACGTACCATTACAAACTTCCACTGGAGAATTCAATATGCCGCAAGCAGGTCCAGTGCTGAAAACGGGTTACAGTCCAGAAAGCACTGAAATCCTATAAAATATCGCTTACGTTCTTCCATCAGAACTAACAGCCTCTCTCTCTGTTAACGAACACTTCTTCTGTTTCTGGTTTGGACACAAAGAAACAAAGCAAAGCCAATGCATTTAAAATACCTCAAAACTAGCTTTTCTGCCTGCATCACCCACACGAACAGGAAGCCCACAGAACTGCTTCACCTTCACTCTGCAGCATGGGAGAGCAGACAATATGGGAGAGCAGACTATGGCACTTTCCCCTCCCACATAAGTATTGATAAATAAAATGTGTGAAGGCTCAAACTGAAGCATCGTACTGTTTGCCTCTAACAAGAATCCCGTGTTACATTACACTGACCGACCAGTCGCATTTGTGCTTGCTACCAGTACAACACATACTGCCTGCATGCTCCATACTCACAGAGGTTGCTCTGTCTCGGACCTACCCCCAAGGTGTGGAGGAGCAAGGTTTATATTAATGGCCTCCATTTCAGGTCTCTACAGTAACTTTTGGGCTACAGCTAGGAAACACTGCCCGGGGAATGCACTGAAGCAGCGCAGGCTGGCCTGACCCAAGGGTCTTATTCCCAGAAGCTCCCAGCAGCTGCCCCCGGTGCACAATCTGGTCGGTGTCTCAGCAAGCAGAGTATCCTACTGAACTGACAAGAAACAACTTTTCCTTTTTGAACCGCTCTATTTCCAGTCGAGCACTAAGCAACTATTTGGAGATCTAACCAGCTGGGACCAGTCTAGATGTGATTAAACTCCTGTCTATGCAAAACCAAAGGTCACCAAGTTGGACTGCAGCGTGACAGAGAGGGAAGAGTGCGCTGCCAACACGATGCTCTCGGGGGGAACCCACTAACTCTGCATTTCGTGCCACAGGATACTTCCTGCTTGTATCAATTCTGGCGACAGACTGCAAAGCACATCTACCTTAAAATGTTTCTCATGGAGAAGAGAAGACAGTTGGGTAAACACCTCAGCTGGAGTGAAGTACTGGATTATTTCTCGCTCAGCATGGCCATGCAATTTTAAAGGCAAGACCAGCTTCAGGATTTTATCTGTTAGTATAATAAGGCTTCACCCACGACACAGCTTAATTGCATCCAGCTTTGTGTACACACTGGGATTAAGTCTATATTTAATAAACTTTGCCACAACACCTCGTCAGGAAATATGCTTATTATAAACAAACTTATCATAACTATTTATGGTTTAGCTTTGTCAAACTCAGCAAAACAAAATGAGCTATACCAAGAAAAACTAAACAAAATATCTTTATGCTGGTATAGCAACGTTTATGTCAGGGCCTGCATCAGTAGAAGGTGATAAAAACAGAGTTAAAGATTCTTGTGCTCTCCTACCTCTTACTGCCGCGAGACAAAATTAGTGAGTGCTGACTCGGGTGGGGTAAGGAGCAGTCCCTACCCTGAAAAGCTTACAAATTACATCAAGAATTACAGAAGGAAAAAGAAAGTATTACTTTTACTCCACTCTTGGGAAAAAGGCCACAGACAAAGTTAATTGGCCAAGGTGAAGCCACAGCTCGGTAGCTGAAATGAAAACAAGACTATCTGTTCAGCTTGCTCAGGTATTGATCCACAAGACCTAACCTCTCTATACTGTCAGAGTGCAATTTTAAAGGTGTACGGTTTTAGCTTTGTACCTTTCATTTTAGGAAGGTTCCTCTTTTATCAAAAGGAATGCATGACATTGATTCACAGGGGATAAACAGTCTGAAGAAGAGAAGATATAGAATCATCTCAGCAAATGATGAATCACTTGCAAAACATTCTTCCCCTTTACTATTTTATTGGGAAACGCAACCTTCCCAGAAGTCAAAATACCAGTATCATGCACGTTTATGCTAATGGCAGTGTTTCACACTGGCATCTAGTCTTGCCAACAGCACCGTTAACAACCCAGGGAAACAAAACAATATATATTTCAAACACAACAAGCACAAACACACAGAAAACAGAGTCTGGAGGGATGGGAGGCTTGTATTAGCCTGGAGGAGTCCCTGTTGTCAGATCGTCCACATCATGAAACAACTGACCAACTCCAAGAAATCCAATAAAACATGTGAATTCTCCTCTGACAACTCTGGAACAATTTTTTAACAAGCAAACAAAAAAATGCAGGACCTGATTCTATTAGTGGGTGAGAGTGCGATTAACAGATGGGGTGATGCAGGGAGGAGGATCCCCATCATGACAAGAAATAGATGATTCTCTTCAAACAGATGACAAGACCGTCAGCAAGAGTAGCTGCCAGACAAGACTATGCTGGATCTGGTCTGGTCTGGTCTGGCCAACAGAACATGCCAGAATGCTGAGTAACCATCCTATTAAAAGAGCAAAGACTTTTACAACCCGTAACCAGGTGCAAGGGTGGTTAAGTCAGGAGGAGATGCTAACCCTGCCCACTTGCCTGGTAAATCTCCCAGACAGCTCTGCACTTTCAAAGGCAGTTTTATGTGACACAGCTTTTGACCCATTTCAGGATTTCAAGGCCACCATGTCACCTAAGGATGGGGCTGTGATTGCTGATGGTTACAATTAGCACATGCTAACAGGCTGTAAATTCTCCTCTCAGGTCAGAGATCAAGTGCTATGATTGCCTCTGAACTGGGGAAATGCTGCGGCACACAGTAGTCACAGACTAACCTCCAGGACAGTATCTCACTATTGCAAACAACTCCCCATCTCACAAATTAACCAATAAAGTAAGGCATAAGCCCTCCCTGCCATGGCATTATTCAGACTGCCTAGACGGTAAATTACGGCCCAAGTTTACCAATTCTTATGCCAGTGTTTCCCCCGTACACTTAGGAAGTTAACAGAAGTACACTGAGCTCTTGAAGTAGCTCATGTCACAATTCTATTGATGCCTTGCAAACACTGCCTTCCACACACAGTCCCAATCACAGGGTGCTGAAGTCAAAGCCAACATTCCTGTAAGCATTTTGAATCCAGGAATTCAGCATTCTCCCCTTCCTCTGATGATCATTTGCAACGCTGCTTTGCCTTAAAGTAGGGCACTGTAAAACATGATGGTGCAAAACCAAAAAAACAGACTGACTAAAGCTGCTGTCAGAAACGGTCGGGATCAGGGCACACATAGTATGATGTGCATCTCCTTGGATTTCTGCTTGCCAAACAGAACGCCAGCTCGGCTAGAGCAGGATGCCTTGGAGGCTTCATTCACGTACTTCCAAGATTTTTATCTGCCAAGATATTTTCAAGCTATTTCTTTCTGGAGTGTCCTGAAAGGAATATATCAAAACATAAGGATTTTTCTTGAGGTTTGAGGTCTGCTTCAAAAATACCACTGAGGTCAATGCAAGTCTTTGTTAAGCTCTAGCTTCAGCCTTTAGGAAAAAACACGAAAAGAAAGAAAATTTAACACTTGCATACAACTTCTCAAACAAACCTGTGCTTGTCCTCTGCTAAACATTCCTGGGACATCACTACCAACACTTACAAAATCTTCTCACATTGGATCACAAAATTACCTACCAATAGAAGACATTTATGAATGCACTTACTAAGTGGTGTATCTTATGCTTTCAACTTTTTCTTGTTTTCTGGATGTCAAGATCTCAGCTCATGCTTTACTGAATATACTGTGCAGTCAAGTGGTAAAAGGACCCCTCCTGTACATCCTTCATGGCTGCTGCATCAGTATTCCAGAAGGCACCCATTATCAGGAGTGACCCCTGGCCATGGGCCAAACGATACAGAATAACTGATGTCTGCACTGATCAGAGCTTACCCTCTCCACAGCAGATTAGTCATGACCAAATGACCTATACGATGGACACAACCATCCCCTGGGGCCTAGATGGAGCCTCTCATACCTTGTGACACGGTTATTATCTTTTGCGTGCTCCCCTCCCTCCCAGCAAAACATACAAAATAGTTGGAACGCTGGGTCATAGCCTCCCCATGAAACAGCAGCTGTGACCACTGCTAATGGGGTGGTGCTATGTTAGAGCAACGAGGCGGTTCCAGTGACCTGAAAACACACATCTGCATTTATCTTTTTCAGATACTGCCAATCAAAGAAAGAATAAGCACTTATATAAAGCCTGATTTTTTGTTTTTTAAAACCTACAAATCAATTATAGAAACAGGTTATAGCTACTTTACTGCAACCAGTCCCTAATGTTTCCATTCAAACCAGTAATACATGCCAACAGGTACTCTGTCTCACCTATAACAGATATGTAAGCATACTTTAAATACTTTGGATGTATTTTTATTTCAAAAGGCTGCAATAGTCAATATGCATAATGATGAAAAAAAATATTTTAACATACCACTTGAAAAAGTTTTCCTTAGAGCTTCATTAACTCAGTATTAAACCAAATTAGGATATAGCAAGCTTATCTACAGAGCAGAAATTAATGACATATTTGCATTTTACTCACACTATAACATTATACAGTTGGGCCTGACTGCCACCTTTACCTGCAATAAAATTGCCACTGAAGTCAATGAAAGCTCTCAGGGCATGACTTCGCAGGGATGCTCAGGGAACTGAACTGACATTAGTTTAACATATGACCTAAAGAAGATTAGTTAAACTCTATGTGGATGCTTCCTTCAGAATTGAAGTGACTTTAATACGATTTCATTACTTAAGTTTGGAAGTGAACTAAATCGAATTAGGGCACTTTAATGGTGAAGAAAAGCATCCACACAGAGTTTTGATGCAGTGCACCAAGCTGCTCTAAAAAGTAACTCATATTAGTTTTCCCATGTGTTCCCATTCATTCACAAACCCTTTAGGAAGGCTATAGTTTTAAAACTATTAATCTGATTAAATGAAATTTCACTTAATCAAATTATACAATTCCACTTGCTAGTGTGAAGAAATCACTAAATATGGAAACGATCTCCCTGGAAAAGTCGTCCAGCTTCAGAGGAAACAGAATATTTATTTTTGCTGTGATACTTCAGTGAGTTATACTAAAGGACTACAAAAACACTCGCCCTTTTTTAGAATTTGAGGAGTGATATCCAGTGCGGTATTTCAGGGGGTGGGAAGAGGGGTTTGAAGTACCTTTTGGTTTTGCTTTAAGGCAGAGTAACTTCATTAGCAGAGAGCATGTTCCATATCTGCTAACACAAAGCACATTTCCAGCTATAGTAAGACCTCTAGCACCTTATATAGCCTTCCACGCAAACTAATTCCGGAAAGTCAAATAATAATGGTTAAATCATTATCAAACAGCTCAGAGGAAAAGACAAGGCAGTTAAGTAAGGCTGAAAGGATGATTTGACATGTACTATCTCAAGAGTACTGGGCCAGTGGATACTGTATTTTACAACTCCTGTTGACAGAGAAAGAACGAGGGAAGATGAATCCAGAATGAGAGCTAAGGTAATCTCTAACAAGCCAAAAGTACCACTTGCTTTTTTTCCTAGACCATTTTAAACTTCGTTCAAATACTTTCCTTTCTGTCACGTTTGCACAGAAAGTCTGCAGACACCATTACACTAAAGGTGGAGAGATCTCTCAGTAGAGCTATAAAAGAAACATCTCTTCACAGAACAGATTTTAAACGTGCAGGGCATATATATGCATTTTTATAGTACCTTATTACAACACACGCATCTGTTGGTCTCCAACTGCACCAGAACATGTCATGTGTTTTAGAGACATTCAGGTTTCTTATCGGAGCTAGTAATAAGAAAGTACTCTCACAACTAGCCCTTGCACTCTTGACCAAGGCAGACACAGCTTGTATCAGGACACCCAGCTCTCAGGAGAACACGACCAGACCCACCATTACTGTGATGAGTAAGATCTTGTAGTCACATGCTCATGCGTCATGAAGAAATGGTGCACAACAGCACATAATTAGGTACATCACAGAAGTCTGCATTTTCATTAAATTTTCCCATAATAGCCACATTCAAAACTAAGCTATCACATGCATGGATCTGTGAGCTATTTTAAGTGCTTTGACAACTGCCCTCTGGAGTCTGATAGAAGTTAGCAGCGCTTATAACAAGTAAACTAAAACTAGTGGGCTTAAAAATATTATAACACCCAAAGTAGCAGTAAAAACATCAGTGGTTTGCAAGCTTCTTTTCTTTAGACTTTGCTGGCTCACTGGATTAAGAACAGGAGGCAATTTCAGCTTTACAGCAGTTTTTCAGACTGAATGCTTAGGATGTGGCAGATGCATACTTAATTACAACATGTTTGACACAGGTATCAAGATCAAAAGGAAAGAAATGCTACATTAAAAATGAGGGTTGGTCTAAAGCTGCAATTAAAAACATGAACTCAAGGGGAAGAGTTGTTTGAGTTGGTAGGGGAAACATTATACACAGAATTAAGATCCATATTATAGTTTTAGAAATGAAGCAAGCAAGCTAGATAAGCAGCAGCACATAATAATGGAGTATTTACACAGCTGTGAAAACATCTACCAGGAGAATTGCAAGTACATGTGTTTGGAATCATGGCAGGGGAAATCTTCTCCACCTGATCCTGTGCAACAATTTGCTTTATTGCCTGGCTGTTCTTGGTTCCTACAAGAACACCAGGAAAGGTTCATTGATTTAAGCCACATGTATCTGAGTAAACTAACGATCCAAACTTGCCAGTTTATTCAAAGGAAAAAAAATTACCAAATTAAAGCTTAATAGAAGAAAATATTTAATTAAAACCTAAAATGGAGGAATCTTTTGCTTAAAAGCCTGGAAATGGAATTGTTCTCACCTGGGTGTGTTATAGCCCAGTACTGGGAAGAATAACTCCACTACTTTGCATGCTACCGCACTGCACATGGAAAGACAGATGCTGGTCAGGTCTGCCAGAGAACTGGTTTCACAAAAAAGCTCCTCCGGGAAAAGAAAGTGCTCAATGTACTTCTACTAACAGGCTGACCAGTTCTTTCATTAATTAATTGGTCCTGGCTTATCAGCAGACAGACAGATTTGTCTTACCTTCAGATGTTTACATAAGAATAATTTATTAATTTAGTATGTTTGATTATTAGACATAAAAAGCATTTTAAACTTTCTCAGGTTTAGACTTGTAATAACCTTAGAAATTACTTAATCATCACTGCTGTATTTAGTACTGTGCTTTCATACATACAAAGTATTTTATAGAAGCTGGTGATAATATTTAACACATAGATGAAAATGAAACAGGTATCGCAGGAGATAAAGAAGGACCTGCTCACACCTACTATATCCTCTGCCTTCTACTCACAGCACCTTTAACTTATACTGGAAATAAACATTACTAGGCATTAGTACAACATTCAGCCACAGGGATTAGAACGGTCATCTCACACTTACTCATTTCTGCCCTACCAGCCTTGCAAAAGCTATCTGTGAAAAATGCAGCCATGGACATCAGCAACTTCAATCTTAGCCACTTACAACAAAGTGATAAAAGTTTTTAGCAAACGCTGAACATGCTCTGCTGTGAAGCAACTACAGAAGGAAGCAAACACCCTTAGCTTTCCTGGAAAGACTGGGATGCTTCAGAAGGGGTTTGCCTGCACAAAAGCTGGTACAAACTTCCTAATACAGTCACAAACAAAATTATAGGGAGTTTTCCCAATCAACAAACTTGATTTCCTCCTCCCCTTTGCCACTTGCTCCCAGTATCTGCCATAACTAGGACACATTCCCTGTTGTGTCCTACTCCCTTTCTACCTCTCTGTTGGCACAACAGAAGGAGAAGGAAGCCCTGCTGCCCTGCATGTTTGATACGCAGCTCTGAGATGCTCCAAGGGCAACTCTGAAATTCCTTTTCCTACAGCCATGCTCTCTTCACAGTCCCAAACCCAAGAGCAGGAAACATATGTTGGGGCAGAGAGTAAATGCTGAGATATATCCCTGCAATCTCAAGGAAGCAGGTGGTTCCTCACACATCATTGCCAGTTCCCGCATCTCAGAGCGGTCCATGGCCTGGGTGTGGCAGGGGTGTAATCAGTCCTTAAATATCCTTTTCTTCTCCATGCTGTTCAGCCCACGCACAGCAAAGCCTCCGTTTCCTTACGTCTGGTGACACCACGGTAGCGAAGAGATTCAAGACGCACAAGTTTCCTGTTTTCATTGTTTAGCACACTTTGGCAGCGATATGCTCAAAACCAACTGATTCAGGTCATTAATCAAATCAACAGAGAGCTGGCTAACAATCTGTTTTAACTCAGTTGGCAACTGATAGCTGTCTACATATCTGAATTTGTGTAGCCCCGGTTAGTTTTAATCAGCTGCACAGCCATTACACCATCCTTCTTGTTCTCCAAAAGGAGACCAATTCTGGGAATTAAACTTCTGATGTGAATAGTTGTACTAGCTCGTTCAGGGAGCCCTTACTGAGAATACTCCATGTCTGTCACTCAAAATTGGCTGTTTCCTTCAGTGTTGCTGCCAGTAAGCTGTTGAAAAATGAAAGCCAAAGGGGAACAAACGCAGGCAAGTGGACATCCAGATATGGTAAAATCTTGAGACCTTGAACACAGTCCAAAAATTATCCTTTTGCCAACACAAAAACACATCTCAAGTTTAGGCCAGAAAACTAAGAGGAGAACTCTGTCTTTATATGATTTAGAAACAGTATGCATATGTCAGTCTCACAAGATACACACTCACCTTAAAAGAGACAAATTAATAAACTTTTATAAAGACTAAAATAAAAATTTTAA